>CM076584.1:436143018-436713786 GCA_034641835.2 Pinus albicaulis
TCCTGCGATTATATGGGTCAATCTGCATCGGATGGCGTGCGGAGGAGTGGGGCAATCTGAGCCGTTGATTGCGCTGTGATCAACGATCGGGAGCGATTAGGAAGGTCAACAACGGAGAATAGTTGACTAGGGAATGGAATCGGGAAATTGAATGCGGACCGTCGATCTGTAGAGATCGACAGGGGAGATTAATTTCCCACTGCGCGATGGCTTATTTATCTAGCAGGCGCTTTAGTTAAAGGTCGGGCATCTTGGGCGATCATCAACCGTTGGATCAGCGGGCCCAGATCGGACGGTTATCATCGATTCCGCTGGGCGGTTATGGTCTTACGGATAACGCGTGGGGGATTGAATTTATGTGGTGGTTTTGAAACAGGGCGGAGGACACGCGTCAGGCAGTGTGTGGAATCGCTGGGCCTCGGGCCAAAACAGCCTTTGCCCGAAGAGTGGTGCGGAATAAACCGTGGGTTTGGAAAACAACGCGGGGAATGACGGGGTCCACAGGGCAAGTAGCGCTCTTTGCCGTCCGATCTGAGGAGCAGATCGATGGTTGAGATCATTCCATAAATTTCAAGGGCGGAAAACTTTGGAATTTAATTAAAACCCTATTTTCAAAGGTTTATTATGTTTTGGGTGGAGAAAAATGAAAAAGCGCCCGATAGGTTTAGCCACGGGTTTTGGTGCTCGGGCGCATGGAGGAAAATGGGGTAGGGGCTTAGCCTGAGGGGCTTAAGTCCAGCGCATAGAAAATGTGCGTTTTCTATGGTTTTTAAAAGGAAATGAGGGTTCCGGGAAGGCCAAGAGTGAGTCTTAGACCTTTAGGAAATGAATTTAAATGAAGGAAAAGGAGGAGGGGAAAAGGGGTCCTTTGCAGCAGTACTTTGGCTTTAGAAATCAGCAGGATTTCTGAGTTCTGAATGGAAACAGTAGTGAATATTAACCAAGAATAGGACATTATCAAAAAGTCTTCAAGTATCAGGGTTTTAGTGGCAAATTGGCTGGAGGAGCTATCCAATATTTAGCCACCATCGATATGACGAATTTTATGGGTGGCTAACGGGTTGTTTAGATGCATTGGTTTGGCACATGTTTATTACAAGTGGGTCCCATGATGCGAGTATGTTTTAAGTTCTGAAGTGTTGCACAATCATGAATTAGTTACATTTTGTAGCGAGTTTGACATAGGTAAAGCGCGTACACACGCGGGTTCTATTTTGCATATTAACATGTGTTTTCTGAAGTATGTTGAGATTTGTACGTGGGTTTGGTTCTAGATAAGCGTGTATACATGTAAAAATGTTTTATGGAAAAGCACATATGAAAATTAGGGTTTATCTTTGAAGAAGATTTACGATCAGTTTATACAATATTGTTGTGTTTACGGTATCTATCAATGAAGTCTTCATGTAGATATAGGTTAATTTGTCATTGATGATCTTTACTTCTAGTTGTATGTGATTGAAGATCGGTGATTGGTTGCTTGATTGGTGATTTAGTGATTGATTTGGTATAGTGATATTTTTAGTTTTTGATGTGTATGGTATTGGGCTTAAATGGAGTGTAGTGGACCAGTGCGAAATTTTGATGAAACGTGGCCTACAAGTTATGGAGTGTATTTAAATAGGAGTGGATCAATGTGAAAATTTATGGAAACGTGGTCCACGGATGGTACGAGGGTTAGATCCTTCGGGAAAGGAAGTCTGGCTTCCTACTAGTGGTGGCTAGTGTTCGGATGGGGTCGTAGCTCCTTCTAGTGGGTCTTCGGTAAACGAGATCGGGGTCGTAGCTCCTTCCGGTGGAGTGTGACGATAAGCGAGATCGGGGGTTGGAGCTCCCTTCCAATTGGAGGCTGGAGTATTGAAGTGAAGGTTGTATCCTTCTACGGGTTAGTGCTTATTAATGATGGTATCGGTCTCGCGCTAGTAAAAAGACGCCAAGTTTTATTTATAATAAATAATAAATATTGAAGTCAAAGATGACAACAACGATGGTTTTCTCCCACATTGGGTTTCCACCTTAAATCCTAGTATTCATGTGTATCTTTTATGTGATGGTTTACTATGTTCTTACTACACATGTTTACTACTTTATTAATGTACGATGAATCGATGAAGGCCTTTAGTTTCGTTAAACAATTGAAGATTTAACTAAATTATAAGGTTCTTGGATATATGTTAGTTTTCTTTGAATAACAATCGCGTACATATGCTAGTTTTATTTAGTCAAGTTGTGTACATAAAATCGAGAAAAATAAAAGTAAAAGTTTAAGTGAGTTTAAAAATCTTGATTCACCCCCCCCCCTCACCCTTCTCGGTATTTTTTCCCAATAATTGGTATCGAGTAGGTCCTTCGAAGAAGCAGTCTCTTGAAGGAGATCGATCACGATGGGAAGTTACGAGGATTGGCCTGCTGTCGGGCCACCATTGCTCAATGGAAGTAATATATTATTCTAGAAGATACGAACAAGAGCTTATACGCAAAGTCTTAGAGAATATGTATGGGGAATCATAGAAAGGAGGTTATCAATATTCGACAAACATTCCTATAGATGCGGCATGAAAGAAGAAGATATGAAACCAATGGAAAAGATGTCAATGCCTTGTTAGGAGAAACGTGAGAATAAAAAAATTCAAATTCATGCGCTAAATTATGCAAAGGAGATATGGGACAAGATCATCAGGCTATGAAGGCAATGACAAGGTAAAAAGTGATAAACTTCAAACTCTTAGAATTCAATATGAAACTCTTAGAATGCCATAATGATGAAATTGTTGCAAGTTTCTTCCTAAGAATATATGATATTATGAATTTTATGAGAAATATGGGTGAAAATATAAACGATTCAAATTTAGTAGAGAAAATCTTGAGATTGATAACTCCAAGATTTGAGTCAAAAGTGTCTGCCATTGAAGAAACGGGGATCAACATAACCTTATTGTTGTACAACTCCATGGGATTCTAACAACCTTTAAGAATGAGGAAAAAGGAGGCTCTTCAAATATCAAAAGAATATGCATTTAAAGCAAACGCAAAAGGAAAAGAAAAAGAAAGTTCTCAAAGAATCAAGTTAAATACCGAAGAAGACGAGGAAAGGAAATTTTGTGAGGAAACTCCATCCAGTGCTGGAGAGGTTGAAGGTAAGCTTCCTTAGTGTTTTCTTTTGGTAGAGTTGGTCATTATAGTGCTAAGTTTCCTTATAAATAAAATCATGTGAAAAAGAGTATTTGAAAATAGGGGAAGCTATTATACAAATGAAGATAGTGATGGTTTATCAATTGGAGAAAGAGGGAGAGTGCGATCAAGATCTTCAAGTACTTATGGCACTTAGTATTAATGAATTTGATGACAATTTCATAGATGCCCTAGAGAAAGAGAAGGATCATTTTTATTAAATAATCTCCTAGAACAATGCAAAAATTATGGTTTCATGGATGTTGTTTCTCTTGTAACTATTTTGGGCATAAGTCATTGATTGTAGGTTAAGTATGTTGAGCAAAATCAGAGATTGGATAAGTTCCAACACATAATAAGAAATTTCAAGAAAATGCGGGAGAAGAAGAAACGACGATTGACATTAGGGAATATTGACCCTACTTCGATCACTAGGTTCACAAAGATTATTTCTCTTAGTATTGTAATCAGTAATGTATCATCACAAGGGGAGCATGTGGTGATTCCCATGATTTGTTTGTTAATTCTGGTTGTTTCGGTAGGGAATTTTGAGGTCTAAAATGGGCCTCCTAAGGAAAAGTACAATTAAAATTCATATGAGAACAAATCACATTTTATGGGATGACATCATCCCTAATGGTTGAGGTGGCATTGTTTGAGTTAAAGATACTTACTTGTCACATTCTCAATAGGTTGATAAAAACTCATGGTTAACCATGGTAGTGCTCTAAGTACTTTTAAAGTCAAAAAGTGAAGTACTCTTAATAAATTTCATTTCACACCTTTTGAATAAAATATTATTATTTTCATTTCATATATTTTAAAAGAAACAATGCATATCCTACACAATCTTCATGTCTTTACACACTTTCCATATATATTATACTTGTATATTTCATATATTTATTTTTAAATTTTATATTCATCTCATTTTATTTAATATTAAAAATTCAAATTAATTATAAGTTAATATCTATAAGTAAAAGGACAAATGCATTAGTTTGTTGATGATAATGACTTTTTATTGAAATTTCCCATTCTTATTTATAGTCACATCAATACAATTTTTTTATTAATTTTATTTTGGTACAACTTTTGAATTGAATTTAACTATGGTTGCATGGATTGTGGTGCAAAAGTGAATTGTAAATTCATAAATATTATTTTATTGGTTTAACTATTATTTTATTATGTCCTTAGGAGGGCCCATTTTAGACCTCAAATTCCCCTAATGTATGTTTTTGACGGTGCATCGATGTCGATAACGAGAAGGCAATTTTATCTTGTACAAGCTCAAGGGGAGCTAAAAATTTGTGAAATTTCAAAATTTCACTCTCTATACACGGACTTTATAGCCGGTCACGTATGTACAAGGTTCCTTTCCGGCAGGTCGTGTATGTTTTCTCTCACAGAAAACGGTGAGACCGACTCAAGAACATGCTCGATATGCTTCGACAGATTTATGATTTGATTTTCTTGGTTTGATGTTGATGGTTACAATCTAGAGTGTGAAGTATTGAGTTGTGATGATGTTATGAGTTTGACATTCACCATGATTATCTCTTTTTGTGAAGATGCTTTGACAGTGAACGAGGTAGCACGGGTTCGGGGGAGCATTAACTATGTGGTTATAATAAATTTGCATTATTATGTTTAAGATGTTCTTCCGAAGATGCTCATGTGTTTCATTGATGATGTTGTTGCCATATATGATACTTCATTGCCTTATCTTATTTCACGATGCTATGATCTTTTGTCATAGTTATAAATGTCATATTTGTCATTTGATGTAAAGGTCATGTAAAGACCTATGATGCTATGTATCATATTAGATCATGTATGGACTTATTGGGATCATGTCCAATATGTAATCCCACTTGGTTGGGTGATTGATCAGATATGTAATCCCATGATGGGAAGTTGATGGTATGTAATACACTTGGTTGGGTGATTGATGTAAGTATGAGTCCTTGGTGATAGGAAAGGTCATACTCAATTGAGTCATAGATTCATGTACTTCATTAAAAATATTTTTGAAATTTTAGCATGTGCCTAGGAGGAGCATGGTCGGTATAGTGCAAATCAATTCTACGGTGCTCGTTTATCCACGGAAAAGAGAAACCTTGATTTTCCATTGAGTGCCTTTTTCCCTTGATGTCAAAGGAAGTATCTCGGTGTTTGAATTTGGTGATTGATATGTTTTAGGTATGCATGTTATGGTGATCGAACATCAACATGGTTGTCATCAAGTCCAAAGGGGGAGATTATCGGCATTATGATGTATGTGTTGTCCTTGATGGAAACCCACTTACTGAAGATAAGTATATGGTAACCGGATGAGTTCACGAGTCGAGTTCAAAGTGATGGAACAAAGTGAAAAAAAAAATGGGACAAAGGTATGCGAGGTTAGAGACGAGAAGATTTAGAAGGTAAATATTTGAAGAAATATGCACGAAGTTAGATGAGGCCAAGTTGCGTACACACAAAGATGACAAACTAAAGTCGCGTACATATTGGAAAGTTATTTTATTAAATACCAAGGGTATTTACCATTGTATTAGCCCACAATATTGAGCATAAAAATTACTATTTGATCGCCAAATATTACCATAAATGATAATTGTGGTTTGGCTCATGGTATTGGCACAAGTCGAGCTATATGGAGGTGAAGATCAAAGTGTTAAAGTGTGCATGAGTGAGGGTGATTAATAATTACTTCAATATGAAGTATATTTGCATTATATGGGCTATGGTGATTGGTTGATATGAAATAATTATGCAGTGAATATAATGATGGATCATGATCATTAGACACGAAACAACTATGTATTGCATGATCTTCTTATGGTTTGTTTTGATCTATGGTTTAGCATGTTTATTAAGTAGATGTTATGATCGAGTATGTCTTTAGTTATGAAGTGTTGCATAGTCACGAATTAGTTGCGGTCTGTACGCGATTTTGACCATAATTAGAGTGTATACACATGCGGGTTCTATTACGGAATAGTAGTATGTGTTTTTTGAAGTATGTTGAGATCTGTCATCGGTTTTGGTTCTATATAAGTGTGTATACACATGGAAATGTTTGTAAGACGTGTATGAAAATTATGGTTTCTTACGATGAAAATGTCTAGTCACTTTATACGATATTGATGTGTTTATGTTGTTTGTCAATGAAGTCTTCATATAGATATGGGTTGTTTAAGTATTGATGTTGTTGCTAAGTTGTATGTGATTAAATATTAGTTATTGGTTGGTTTATTGGTGATTCGATGTTTGGCTAGGCCAACAGTCACTGTTTTGAATTTTGATGTATAGTATTGGGGTTAAATGGAGTGTAGTGGAGGCGGTTTGAGATTTGATGAAAAAGTGGCCCTCTGATTGTGATGTATTGAAACGGTTGATCAGTTGAAATTTATGAAACGTGGTCCACGACTAGTCGAGGTTGGAGCCTTTAGTAAGGGGAAGTCGAAGCTTCCTACTAGTGGTGGTTGGTGTTTAAATCGGGGGTCACGCTCCTTCACATTGAGTCTTGGTAAACAAGATCAGGGGTCATAGCTCCCTTCAGTTATAGTCTGAGACCATTAGTTTGTTTTCAAGTGTCTTTTCAATTATAAAACATGTGCATACTTGTACCATAGTTTTCTTAAGTATCGAGGACTTTAACTATGAAATAGAAGGCGTTTTAGTGAATTAGAAGCATGAAAATAAACCTAAATAACATTAAACGCTTGATGTATAACGAGAGAAAGTAAAACTACACATAACATTTACACAACATGCATGATGAAAGCGATTCACCTCACGAGCTACATCTCTTGGTCAACTCCCCAATGGCCGCGTCCATCTTTCATTATGCTCAAAATTTTGCAAATACATGTGTTTACAAGCTCTGTGGTTGTTTTCTCTACAAATGGCTCACATAATGCTCCCGATTAGTCTATAATGACTTTCCATTCACTCCATTTGGGAGAAAATTGACCCTCATAGTCATTTACTTGTGCTCTAGAAAACCTCATGGTATTAGGGAAAACCCACTAGCTGCAGTTAAAAATAGCCATTTCGCAAATTTGGAGTGCGCCTCTGGCTTCTCCACCAGCGTTAACAATAAGTTTAATGTTAAGGGGAGGGGTGGCCACAGCCAACCCAAAACCTACTAACGATCGCATTAACATTGAACGAGACTATATGGCCCAAGGTTCGGCCACGGAACCCGGAGTCAAGCATGGGGTTATCACGACGCGTGAAGAATTTTCTTATAATCGCAGCATGTGAACTTGTTCATGATTGGAGGTTATGGTTTTATAAGCCGTCGATTAGCACCTGTCGTTGCCAGTTGTTACGGTGGTATGTGACCACATATCTCGGACCGTCGAGCGGTCCCAATCTAGGTATAAAGTTTAAAAATTTAAATATAACTTTGAACCATTACATGTTAAGATCTATTACGCAAGCTCATGCGGTGTTGTGGGTGGTTGTTCTACGGAGTTACCGGGGTCGAAACCGGCGGCCTCTATAAAAAAATTAATACTATTCGGGGGGGGGACACGTGGCGGCCTCAGGGCGGCCATGTGTCACCCTTCAATTGGCCACCAAACACAACTCGTACAACCTTAACCCAATCACATAATGCCACACTTGTCGGCCTGCGACTGGCCCTGCGAAAAGGAGTATTCTTTGGAATATTTCCTTTTTTGCCTGTTGTGCACACACATGCTCTGAGCCT
This sequence comes from Pinus albicaulis, assembly GCA_034641835.2. Lineage (NCBI taxonomy): Eukaryota > Viridiplantae > Streptophyta > Pinopsida > Pinales > Pinaceae > Pinus > Pinus albicaulis. The sequence continues at coordinate 436,150,916 of CM076584.1, forward strand.
CCCCGATCAGCCTATCCACCAAAATTTAGATGTTTGGGGAAATTTAAGTCAGATCATGATATATCCCTCTTACGACATCGGTTTTGAGCAGATTAGAATGCCGGAAATCGGGAAGACGAGATCTACGCAACCATCCTAGTTTCAACCCAATCCTGTAACTTTCAATTTTGAGAAAAATTTATGAACACACGATCACACCTCCCATTGGGAAGCTTTTGGACCCCCAAAGACTTACAGTTACCTTTTAGTAGATGAGGTACTTGACTCCCTCACCTTTCCAACTTCCATCACTTTTCTTTGCTTGACTTCTTGCCTTTGAGCCCAACTCGAAGGGTAGTCAGCACTCCTCTCTTGGATTCTCTTGTCCTCTTTTGTCAAAAATTGTATCTTCCTTGAGTTCATCCGAGAATTTTTGTGAGAAATATTCAGCGAGGCGGCTAAACATCACTTCCTTGATCATGGATCAGAACGTAGCTCATACAGCGTAAATTTTCAACATTAACAATTGAATACATTTGCATATAAGAAGGCAACTCAAGTTGAAATGCATTGTTACCCAACTTGCTTTATGATCTTGAATGGACCATAATGAATGGGTTTGAGCTTTTTACCTTCCCCTTGCACATCCTTTCTTTGCTTATGTGCAACCATACCTCATCTCCTTCTTGAAACTTTTGATCAACTCTGCTCATTTTTCATGCCTCTCCTTGTATTTTCTTTGAATTTTCTCAAGTTATTCTTGAACTTGTTGATATATAATATGAATTTTCTCAATGAACTTTTGAGCATATTTGATATCACTATGCCCATAAATTGCAACATCCTTCTCAAAGATGAAGTCTAATCGTGATTGCAACTTAAAATACTAAGCATACTTCAAAAGGTGATATTTGTAGAAGAGTGTTTCTTTCGGTTCTAAGCGTGATGGTCATCTGATGATTGCTCATCCCCCAACTTGGGATGTTCTTTGCAATATCTCTACGTGTAGATACACAACGATTCATTCACCACCTCGGTTTAGCCCTCGGTTGCAGATGAAAAGCAATACTCTTTTTTCAACTTTGTGTCCATCATACTCCAAGATTGGACCAAAAATTCCCAATGAACCTGAAATCCTTGTCGCCCAACAAAAGAAGTAGAGCGATCCATAATGAACCCATATATGTTGAAAATAAAGTTCGGCGGTTGTTCAACGGTAATGGACACACAACACATGGCATAAGTATATACATTCTTGAATTTATACAACTACGTAAATATAATCATGTTGTTTTCTTAACATGAGTGAACCTCCAAAAAATTCCATGGAGACACTCTCCCATGGCCTTGATGGTAATGGTAGTGGTGTGTCAGCCATTCTATTGCTAAGCTTCCTTGTTGCACACAGGAACAACCTTTTTATAAAACGACACACTATCTATCATGCGATGCCAATAGAAATACCTTTGTAGATGCGCCAGCACATTTTGATTACCCCAAAGTGTCCAAATGACCAAGAGATGAATGAGCTTCTCTCATGACCTTAGCCTCTCTACTTGTGGTATACAGTATTCCCAAATGAAACAACAAATTGTTATGCAAGTGATAATCATTTTCTTCCAACTTGATTCCCTTCACTCAAACTAGCATACACATCTTGAAAAATCAATATCATGTGCATATTGTTCATGTAACTCTCATGTAAAATAGAATCATTTTTAAGTAAAGTAGAAACACCTATAATCGATCTTGAAAGAATATCATCAAATTTATTGAAAATACCTTTCTTTTACCTTATAACCAATTAAGCTGACCCAGAAGAAAATCCCATCCACACGAAATGTTGTGATTGCTGCAATTTTGTTCTGTGCAAGTATTGTAATGGTTGGTGATCGATATGTATAATAATCTCTTTACCCATCAAGTAGTGTTTTACTTCTGATGCTTTTCAACACACAACTCTGTGTCATATGTAGGATAATTAGATTGCTTACCATTGGGTAACAAATGAAAAGCATTGAGCTTACCATGTTGCAAAAGGCACTTCACGCATAATCACTAACATCAGTTTGTATCTTGAATGGGTGTCTCAAATTGATAAATGCGAGAATTTTGGAGCTAAAATGATCTTACATTTTAAAGCTTCTAAAGCTTGTTGTTATTTTCCACCCCATTGGAAGCCTTTCTTCACACTTATGTGCAGGTTGCGATGGCATAAATGTTAGCAATAAAATTTCTCCCAAACTAAGTTGCACCTAAGAAACTTCTTACCTTTGTTACTATTTTGGGAGTAGAGCCCAATTCTGTGCTTCACTTTAGAAGGATACGATTCTCAACTCGCCTCCTCTACAATGTCTCCTAAATAAATAAATAATTTTCTTAGCTCCACTGTATCTTAAAACAATTTCTCTTTTCTCAAAACATCAGCACTCTATTCACATGCAAGACATGTTCTTCTCTTCTTTTTCTGAAAATAAATATTTCATATAAATACACAATCACAAAGTAATCAAGGAATGGACGCAAAAAACTATCCATAACACGCATGAAAGTTGCCAATGCATTACACAAACAATGGCATAACCAACCACTCAAAGAGTCCTTGTTTTGGTTTTTGAATGCGGTTTTCCCATATGTCACTTTTTTGCAATTCTTACTTTCAGTGATATCCACTCGTAAATATAACTTACTAAAAACTTTGATTCTTTAAGTTGATCAAGAAAATCATCTATCCTTGGGAGTGGGTATCGATTCTTTGCCATTATCTTGTTCAAATCTCTGAAGTCTACACACATGTGCCAAGTTCCATATTTCTTTGAATCAAGACTATGAGTTGGCCCATGGCATAAGTGCTTGTATGAGTCCTTTGCCCAACATCTCCTTGATTTTTCCTCTTTATTTCAACGTTCTCCATTATCGATATGCAATACATGTCGATGTTTGGAGAGGACAATCTTCTTTGCTGTTGAATCTCATGTTGAATCTCCCTTTTGGAGGTAATCATGTTGGCTCTGAAACATCTCATGATGTGCATCAACTACATCCTATAAATCTGATTTCAACTTAGGATCACAATCCTCAAATGATTCATGATTATCATCAACTTCCAGGCTTAATCATTGAAGAATAATATTTTACTTGAATTCACCGGCCTCTTTCTGTCTGACGGCATTTACCATGGCATAATGTGTCTTGTGCAATGTGCTCTAACAGTATCACTCTTTTCCATCTTTTGAATAAGTAGTGTATTTGTTCTCATGGCAGGTATGGAAGATCATTCTATCATACAGTAGGACTACCTTCATCTTTGTTATATCAAGTGGAACCATATCTAATTCTTGTATATTAACAATTTATACATTCATTGCAAAACCTAGTATCTTTACTTCTTTTAAAACTTGCAAATTTGCATCACACAAATCCAACCAAGTGGATATGGTTTTGATGTGAACGTGGTCTCAAGATTGATTTCTTGACCAAGTCTTCAGAGATTAAGTTTTCTTGTGACCCACTCTCAAACAATGTGTCAATATTAGTATGTTTGGATATGACCCTCACATGAAATAGTTGATTCTCCTTCTTCATTTGGAGCATGTATGTGATAGTTTGATGTACTACTACGTATTTTAGTTTCAATTTATTTCCCCTTTATGTTCTTCAATCCCATGGTTGTAATTTAGAGTCATGCTGAATCCTCTCCCCTGATGTGTTGAGTTGTAGTATAATTTCTATTTCCCTTTGTTGAGCAGATATTTGGTATCTTTTGAGTCGTTCTTGTTGATTTCATTATGGCCTTCTTTTAGACAACGTTTACAAACTACTTTTCTCCCTCTTTATTAGCATTCTTTTTTATTTTTCCTTTTGAGGTCTTCTATTTTTTACCCTTAAAGGTTGTCTCCCCTCATGAAATGTTTTTCCCTCTAGCTTCTGATGACAGGCCTAAACACATACTTCATCTAGACTTGTCGGGTTAAACATGAGAATAGTATGTATTAGGTAGCTATGTAAGCCTCCTATGTACTTGAGCAAAGTATATTGGTTCTGCAAATCTACCTAATAAAACTCTCTCCTAGTTATTTGGTGTAAACTTGCACATTTACATTATACTTCAGATTTCTAAAGTTTTTCGGCTCATTATGGCTTTTTGCATATGGGCAATAGATCATTGTGATTTTATTGTAAAATGAAATCAGTCCATAATCCTAATAATGCCTGTACTTCTTGATCTCCTCCTTTTGTCTTGGGTTCCCACCAAAGCAAGTCACACCTTCATTATCAATGAATCTAGTGGATTTTGGTATGATCATCATGAAGGTTCTAGATTCTCAAATAGACCTCCAATTGCCTAATCCAATTATCAAGCTTTTATGCATTGACTTCACCATTAAACATTGGAAATTCAAACTTAACATCCAAGTTTTAGAAAGAGATTTTACCGGTGTTCTTTGAATTGTGTAATGAGTATGTGAAAATGAAGTAGAGGATGATGATGATGAGGGTGAGGATGGTGACTTTCAACACTTTGTTTCATGTTTCCTTCTGACTTATCTTCATCCAATGTGACCTCTTGATGACCCATGTTCTTCCTTGTGAAGTTTGGATCCTTCTCCTTCAGGTTTCTCATGTTCTTTCTTGATAAAAGGATTCTATGTCAGTCATGTAGAATGTCAAGTTCTTTGAACACTCTTTCTTCCTCTTTGGGATCTACTTCTTCATGGATCTCTTCTTTGCCTCCTGAAGACATGCTTAATGTTCATACACTTCCTTGGGTGAACTAGGTGGTGGAGAATATTCTTCAATATTGCTCTCCTTTGTTGTGGCTCGGTTGAGACCCTCTTTTTTCTTCCCCAATGTGCCTTCTCCTCTCTTGAGCTTGAGCCTAGTAAGCATGTGAATCTTCTAAGCAGTTAAAGCCCCCAAAACCCCCGAAACCCGACGATCGTATTAATCGCCGAACAAAATTCCGCGTGAGTAGGGTTAAATGCTGGGCAGTCAAACACGAAGTTATCCACGATCGCGCGAAAAATTCCATTATAACCGCGGCAGCAACGTTTGACCTAATAAATGAAGGTTACGATTCAGCCTCAGCAGTGAGTTAACGTGTATGGTTGCAGTTTGTTACGGTGGTATGTGACCACATATCTCGGATTACCCGGCGGTGCATTGTTGGTGGTCTATTTTCTCCGATTAAAAGTTTATTTAGAACTTTAAATGTATGCTTTGAATAAATACATATTAAGATCTATTATGAAATATAGATGTAACGGATATATTGCATAGGAGGTTGCGGGGTCAAACCCAACAACCTCCATGGGGCCCAATACCTTTGTTCGGGGGGACAAGTGGCGGCCTCGGGGGCACGGCCCCGTGTCTGCTTCAATTGGCCACAAAACTAAACTTGTACAACCTTAACCCAATCACATAATGCCACTTGTCGACCTACGGCGGCTGCGAGAAAAGATATTCTTTTCAGTCTTCTTCCTGTGTCACTCGTCTGCCACATCTGCGTGACATCCAGTCCTTCTGTCCTTAAAGTTGTTGTCAGTCGGAGACACGATATCTCCCTCATGCAAATAATAGTTACCGTTCACGATGCAATCAGGAAATAAGAATCAGCCATAATAATCCTGAACAACCCAATCTGACAACTTTAAATTTTGGGCAAATTTATGAACACGAGATCATAATGAGTGTTGGTAAACTAGATCGGGGAGTTGGAGCTCCCCTTCGAGTTGAAGTTGGAGAACAGGCGGTTGTAGCCTCTCTGAGGAGTTGGTGCACACGTCTTTGAGTATTAGTACGCGCGGTCACAATATTGTAAACAATTTTTTTTATAATATATATTGAAGACAAAGACGATAACGATGATTTTATTCCACGATGGGTTTCCACCTTAAATCAGGGATTCATGTGTGTTGCTTAAATGTGATGGTTTACTTTGTTCTTCTTTTGCACATGTTCACTTCTTATTAATGTCGATGAATCAATGATGCACTTGTTTAAGTTAAGCAATTAGATATAAGGTGTGGATATCGTTAGTTTCCGAATAACAATCGCGTACATATGCTGGTTGCTTCAATTAAGTCACATACAAAAATTAGAAAAGAAAAGTAAAGTTTAAGTAAAAAAAGTTTTAAAATGTGATTCATCGTCCCCAGCCCCTGTAGTATTTTTCACAACAAAAATTTTTGAGGTAATTAATGAGATGACAAAGGAAGAGGTTGATGATGATAGGAAGTCTTAGGATGAGTGTAATAAGTTTATAAATGGCGATAGCACCTATGAATAATAATGTCCATTTTTAGTATAAATAAATATAATTAATTAAAATAAATAAACAAACAAGAAAATCCTACTAGTTGAATTTATTTATTAAATAAAGAACTTATTTCATTAAAATTAAACTCAAAACAATGTGCATCTATTACTAAATGAAAACTTGGAAAAAATGATTTTAAATCCTAGATTACGTAGGAAGTATGCGAGATAATGAACTAAAGCCCCAGCAAATTGCAAAGGAAGATAGTCACGTAATTTTTGGCTTTTCAATATGGGCTGTCAAACCCACTTCCCACAAAGGGAAGTGATAATCAAGCATGCAACACAGTTTCTACTTAAATAAACTTTTGCTCAAACAAGGAGAAACGATGCCACTAGAAAAATGCATAAACATGATACACAAAGAGGGATTGTAGCCTACTGGATTGGTCCCTAATCCAAGGGGACTCAGCCCTTTGCAACAAACTCGGTCTGAAGCAGCAATAGACTTTTTCATTAATATAAAAATAGAGTCCAAATACATCATACAATGATAGACTCAAGCTCCACAACACTTGATAACACTTCAATGCTAGAAAAAATTGAATCCTAATGAGCCCTTAGGCACATTTTATTTAGACAAAGAGAGTTGAGGGCAACCTCCTTGAAAACGAGGACGATCTCCCTCAAAAATTCAAAAAGGTGGATCTAGCTCCCTTAGACTCTCACATTCACTTGAGTTCATTAGATGCAGTGGACATGGTTATAGATGAGTGATTCTAGTGATCCTTCGGTGAGTAAATGCAAGGGATAAGCCTCGTACATTTCCTCTAGCTACCTCCAACGTGCCTCTGCATCATAAGTGTATTAAAAAATTCTCTTTTCTTGCACACTAACCACATTAGGCCACGAAACATGACAAACATCCCTTTATCTTCTAATAAGCACATTGTAGTAATCATGTTAATTAATGTGAGAAAAGGAGAAATTATGGGTTGGAGGGTGGCAAAATGACCTTATAATAAACCTTTTAATGGTACCCATCACTCATCAAGTCTTGATAGTTATTGTGATGAAAGGTTTTTCATATTACTAATTCTACTTTTTGTTGAAATGTAACTAGTGTTGGTCTTCATAATTGTACTTGAGTCTGTATTTACCAAAAGAAAGAAAACCAAAATTTATTGTAAAAGATAAATTATTTATGAGCATGGGTTTCATGCTCATTTTATTTTGTTTTTATGTGAGAGGCCCTCATTGAGTCTTATAGGGTTGAATCATAATTCATTGTCGATATCCTTTATTTTTTGTAGACCCTTATTGGGCTCATTGTATCAAAGAAAGAAAACGATTTACGTATTTTGGTCATATTATACTCTTGTACCAAGTCGGTCAGTCCTTTCTCTTCAGAGCTAGTAGGCCTCAAAAGGAGCTTCAAACTACTATTTATAATTATGCATTAGACCTGCGAAGCACACACACATAACATAATTTGATCTACAACTTAGAGTAGAAAGAAAGTATGAATTACAAAGGAGAGACTGATACATGACAAGAAGCAAAGAATACCAAGCAAAGAAGAAAAGGAAGTACGAAATTCATCACATTACGCCATACGTGTGAAGAAAGCTAAGGAAAAATTGCGGGGTTGAAGTTCGAAAGTTGAGTTGAATTCTTGAAGGAATGAGATTTTTGAAGGGTTGATTCATATTTGACCTTTGAATATTTTGATTGAAGTTTGACCTCTTTAGATGGAAAGCTAGCTTGGTGGATGGAGGAGTCTATGTTTTTGGTCAAAAGGTCCAGGTTGTCTCATTTGATTAGATTTTAAAGAAGAGGCAAAAATTTATGGGGTTCCTCTAGTAGAGGGTTTGTCCACGTGAGTGCCTGATAGTTCATCTTGTATGGTTGTGATCTTCATGTTTTTTTGGCCATTTATTTGATGATAAGAACACTAATATAATCAGCAAAAGAAAAGTTTGTAATATCAAAAGTAATGTCATTAGAAAAAACAGAATAAAGTTGCCCTATTGATTTCTCCACACTTTTTGGGTACAAAATTGAGTTGTTATTGTAACAGTAAAAATATAATTGAAGTGATGATCTTTTGTATAAGGAATTGCATCCCTGCCTATAAACTATGGTAATAGTATCAAATCTTAGAAGTATAAGTGAAGGGAAATTAGAAGATTTAGGGCTTTTAATGGTTTTATGAAGAATACATTTTTATAGCTATATATATGTGTGTGTGTGTATGTTCTTTATTATTACCAATAACTTTAATACCATTATAATGATTTCTTAAATAAGAAAATAAATATTGTAAATAAAATAAATTATCATGAGCTCTGTATAGTGGAAACCAAAAAACTGATCAATTGCAAAAAAACTTTAGTCCAATTCTAAAACTCTTTACAGGATGAAAGGATACTGTGATATTTAAAAGATTAATTGAAAAATACTCTCTCTAAATTGTGCATCATATTCAAATTAGATCTAGAATTTCAAAATATATATCACAGGGCTAACCATCTTGACCTAAGTCAACAAAACTATGATTATCTTGCAAAGCTTCTCTTACATTCTTAAAGTCCAAACTAAAAATTAACCATTACATCATTATTTATAAAAATGTTTTAACTTTAAAAATAATAACTTCTAGAAAATCAAATCATAACATTGAATCATTTTCTCTGTATTTCAATTTTTCACTAAATCCAATCCTTGCTTTCAACAAATCATTTTCTCTATATTAATTCACACTTTTAAAATATAATTATAACTTAAAATTTTTTTTTTTTTTCAATTATTCAAATCATCATCAATCCTTGAATCCAATCTTTAATTATTTAAATAAAAATATTTATTTTATTTCCCTAAGTATAAATATATTTTTTAAATAGAAAATATTAATGCAAATCTTAATCCAATTATTTGAATTCCCTATGGATATGTCTTTATCATTCTTATTTTTGTTTTATTATAAACATATGAATACAAACAAAATAACAAAACCTCAGAGTATATATATATATATATATATATGACGGAATATGTGTGAGTACATGAACACAAACAACAATAAAACGACAGAAGAAGTTTTCTCTCAGCCTTAACAGAGGACACTTAATTCACAAATAGGTGCTTAGATGAAAGAAACAAGGATTCTCAATTCTACTTTATCCCGAGTTGATCTTTGAATATTGATATTCATCACTTTATTTAAACTTAAACGAATTATGATTCCAGAAGAAACTGCCAAACTTTGCAAATAACGTTCAACATTATCCAGCCCGCAGAGCGACTTGATGATATCCATAGTATGAGAGTGTCCATTCTAAAGAACTTATCCTCTATTTGAGAGAGTCTTCCGGAGCCGCTTTTATGGCTTCCCTAATTGCACAGTGAACGGATGCTGCTAAAAGCAATGGGGAAATTTTCCAAGCTGTCATGCATTCATGCAAATGTCAATTAATATCAGGTAGAGATACCACCATATTGAAAACATACTATGTTATATATTCTCTGCTGTAATCTAATATAAATATGGTATGCCAGAATATGCCTTCTATAAACCATATATAGCTAGTGCTCTAGAACAGTTAGTTTTCAGAAAGCAAGCCTTTTGATGAGAGAATACGTTTTTCGTGCATAGGGCTACAAGAGCAGCTCGATATTAAACTTTCGAGGAATGTTGTCAATAGTTGGCACTTTGTAGGTCCATGTCCCATCAGATACAACCTTCCCATCCTTGTCAAGGACAACTTCCTCCATCGTGAAGAATCAATTCCTTGCACAAAAGCACCTTCAATCTGCAAAATAGGGTGGCATAATAATTCAGTCATTATCTACATAATGACGATTAATCTGTCGAAGTTGGTGCAACTGCATTAATCACGAAACAATTATGCACAAACCTTTATCTTTGCAAATAACTGCAACAGTGCCAAATATTCCATTCTAAAATTTGTCGATATAATAATAATAATAATTTAGTTAAATTTAAAAAGTGGTTTTAATTTAGAAAAAAAATATTTTAGTTAATTTAAACATTAAAATTAATATGGTAATTGTAGAAAATCCACAAAAATTCTAATCTGCTTGAATGAACAAATTTGAAACTAACTTGTCACCCAATACAAAGAATTTTCTCTACTTAATTTGCAGCGAAATCAGAGCAAAAATAAACACATTCACTCAATAGTAAACACAATATTTTTATAGAACACAACTGGGGAAAACCTCACTTCCTTCTTGAATATTATCGATAGAAGATGAGCAATAGATCTCTTGCAAAAAACAATATTGTTTCAATAGAAACCAAAATCTACGTTTCTCTGCTTGTACTAACCAAACACCTGCCAGTCTAATACATGTAGCTTCCTATTTCCTTGCACAAATCCCAAAGAAATTCTCCTATAAATTTGCGCACAAACTCTTTGGTATACTAATCCTCTCACAAGCTCACACACACAAACACAATTTGTGTTCTCTACTATAAATACTCACCAATTATGCTCACCAAAGACAATGAATAACAATGTGCCTTGATCACTCCTTTTAAGCTTTTCGAATAGGATAAACACGACAAGTATTTATTTAGGAAATCTAGTTGTTGGTTGAAGAGTTGACAAAAGGCTATCAAGCTGTTAACTCATCTTGCCTTAATTTAGAAGTTAAGGCTCTCTTGGCTCGTCTTTTCCCAAATTAACTCGCACTAGAAGACAACAATTGAACCTTCCACATCCACACCTAGTCAAGCGCACTTCATGCACATGTCGGTAACTTTTATGAATTCGCCTAAATTTTAGGAACTCGTCCTAATTTTTAAGAATAAGCTCCTAACATAAGAATTAGTTCTAACATAGGAACTCATGCATGCTAAGGAAAATTGCTTCTTGGTCTTATTACCAACAACTTCGTAGAGACCCTTGTAGGATAATTTTCTCCTAGATTTTACCTTCAGGCGATAACCAACAACGCCTTGGGCGACTAGATGGCTCGTGTGCCACCATTCTCAGGTCACTGAGCCATCCATTATGTGCCCTCGCCCATGCGAAAGCCATTGAACATATATTTGAAGGTGGGCCTTCCAACCTTGAAGGTATGGATTTTCATTATGTAATTGAGTTTTTATGCTTTCTTTTATTGGACACACAGACATGGATTAGTGGGGGATTCGGCGAAAAAGAATGAAGCTTGGATTGTACTCTTGTTCTCTTGTCCCAACTCGGTGGTTAAGCTTGTATCATAGCCACGTGGATCTCCTTTATTGGCTACTAGCTTTAGGAGTGGCACTACAGAAAAACATGATTTTGGTTGTGTGGTCCACTTCTCGATACCATATACCTTGCCTCCCCTCTGCTTATTATAACCCCTTTTCACACTTTTACCATTTGGGTCCACATTTGTCCATTGGGTCCACAAGGTGTTAGCCTCCCCCTCACCTTGTCCACACTTTGGGTCGGCCCTGGAATGATGCCTCAAGGTTGATGTAACTAAAAAGAAAGATTAAAATATAATTTGACCACTTACAACGGGAATGTACGACAAAATGCAAAAGATGGTTAGGACATACAAATTTATCCGTGGACAAAAAGCCAAACATGACCCCACTCTACCCCTTATCATTATGGCCATTACTGCGGATTTCTTAGGGCCCCTATGAGGTACTTAGCATCATTAGGGAACCCATGATTGTCCCAAACCCTAGTGGACAATGAGTTGTCCAATATTAAGGGGGTAATCTGCTTGCTACGACGGACACATCATGTTCTCATCACTGAGCACTAAGTAATAAAAAGAAAAGAAAAATCAATAAAAAAGACAAAAGGCATATGAAGAGGGTGGAAAAACAAAGGTCGATGCCACGATTGCTCCCTTCTACATTCATATACCCAAGGTGTGGGCTTCCTCATTCTAGCGTCCCTTGTACCATGGCATGTGGCTTGGAGTCTTTCCTATGGCCCCACTCCGTTAAATCATCATTTCACATGAGACACGCCATTTGATGGATATACCATGGACACACTCCGCTTAGAGAGTTTTGAAGCGCCTAATAGGCTCCTTTATGAACCTTTCTTATTGAGCAAGGTAACTCTGTACTTTAAGCCGATTTGGAGGGGAATGACACTATGAAGTGTCAACTTTTGCTTACGATTAACAAGCATATTTAATCAATTTCATTAATGATTAATTGTACTAGAAGGTGCGGAGATGTTAGTTTTGTAGCATCGGATGAGAAATTGTTCTGGTTTAGCAACTTTGTGGAAAGGCTAAAAAACGAGAGTTATCAAAACCCAAAAATATTTTACGTAAATTCCACCTAGAAGTGGGATTCAATTAAATTGATTGATCGATAATTAAAAAATACCTAAGTCTAACTTAGGGAATCGGTCAGGTAATATTAATTAATTGACAAAATTTGAGAATTCTCTAGAAACTCACTTGATTGACTTGGAGAAGATCTCGGCCATTAGTTAAGTTTTAATTTTGGCCGTTTGGAGTCCCAATTTGGAGATTATAAGAGGAGGGTCGATGGGTAGATGGAGAAGCACACAGCAGAGAGCCACTAATGCGAGTTCCTTGGGCAGGTCAAGCCTTCGGCAACAAAGTTCGAGCGAGACAATGATCAGAAGAAATTTTCCGGTTCCGGAAGGCGAGAGAGGTCGGGTATTTTCTCTAGGAGTAAGTGTAGGGCCTACGCTGGTACCTCAAAGAGGCAATTCAATTTAAGTTTGGAGAGGAGGTTGTTTTTCGATTTTAAGAGGTCGGGAGGATTTTCCAGGTAGGCAAGAGAGACACTTCCAAGTCGAAGCATGAAGTACGACTTGAGTAGCAACTATTACGGGTTGAGTGTGTGGTAGGTTGTCACTGAGAGGTGACGCATAGTGTTTGGACGACTTGCTTGGGCTTATCGTTTTTAGTCGGAATTGCTTGGAGACGAGGGTAAATTCCCTCGAGGTGATTTTGCCAATATTTCTCTTAGATTGGATAGTTAGTTGGGCATCGATTTGTGTACTCAAAATTCAGCATTTGCATAATAATAAAACCCTTAGTTGTTGAATCGGTTTTCCCGCATTGGGTTTTTTCCGGGGACATTTGTCCAAAAATAATTGTGTCAATTTTTATATGTATGCGCTAGCATTTCTTAGTTCTTATTTTTTGCTTTACATCGATGTTTTATTGGGTGAAGAAATTGCGGTGTGGATAATTCGATATTTTGTCGTAAACAAAATAAAGCGCATAATTAATTTTTCAATTGGAAAATTATTTCCCGATTGTGCATTTCAAGAAATTTTCACATGGTATCGACATATATTTGACGAGACATGAGGCTCAAAGTCACAAGAGTAAAATTTCATTGTTTAGAGGAAGCGATGAGGCGAAATTTTCAAAGGTTGCGTAGTGCCTAGCGAGCGGTGTGAATTGCTAGACGAGAGTTCGATTTTCCGGTTGCGGGTGGTAGGAAAATTCGATTTTATCCCCGAGGAAAGTGATTCCAACGGGTAGGGAGCAACAACTTGAAATGTTTTCCTGAAAACGGTTCTTGTCTGGGCACAAAAGGAGTTTCACCGACGATTTTATTACGAGCGGAATAAGTGTCGAGATGAAAGAAAGTGCACACACAAAAGGGATATTTCTCTCGAAAAAGTTTATAGTTCGAAATATAATATTTACGATTGTAGCGAACAGTAGCAACAAATTTTTTTCTCTCCTCCCGGAAAGCGGTGTGAATAATGTTGAGATTTTGAGTAGCATCGGATGTGCTCTAGCTGCGAAACTTCGTGGAGGGGCTAGAACACATGAGATCTCCAAGTCCCAAAAATGCGTTTGGAGAAATTCCACTTGGCAGTGTAAAAAGTTATTCAAATAATTAAATTTTTTAATGGGAGCTCTAAGTCTAACTTAGGGAAATTGAAAAAATTAAAGTGAATTAATTTACATATGTGGTGAGAATGTTCTAAGTGACGTGGATCAATATTTCTCTAATCTTATCCATTGATTATTGATTAGATCGCGGTCGTTGATATCTCAACGAGAAAGTTAAGGAAGGCTTGGGGTTAGTTGGAGAACACACGGAGTAGCGACACTTGGGCTAAGTCGAAATTTTGGGGCGCAATTTGTAACGTGGGTACGGCGGAAACGCAATGCTAGAGGGGAATATCGGCAGGGATGTTCTAATCGGAGGCGAGAATACATACACCGGAGAGAGGAGTTTCGTACTAGGCGGCGCGAGAGGTTAGCGGGGAGGATGCAACCCGGCTAGGTTGACGCGGAGACCACGTAGATAGGGACGCGAGAGGTAGCGCAAAGGCCTTCGGGGTGACGCGGTCGGCCTATGCGCAGGCTACGGCGGGGCGGGGAGGGCTAGAAGAGTACAACGGCGGGGATGCAGTGGGCCAAAAGGGTTTGTATTCGGTAATTTACGAGAGGTTTGAATCAACCATATTTTAAATCTCCTAAGTGATAGGTACAAACACGTAGAATTTCTCTTGTAGGGAAAACCACCTCTTTAGTGCCCATGATGTATTTGGGTGCAGCAATATTAAAACCCTCAAAGAGTTGTTGCACGGTTTCACGTCGGTTTTCGAGGGACATTTGTGTCCAGAAAATTCATGTGTGTCCTTTGTCATATATGCGTTATATTTAAGTAAATGATTTGTATATGTGTGTAGGTTGCGGTGTGTTTTACTTTGATGTTTTTCTCAATATTTCGGTTATATAAATTGTGCATAATAAAACAAGTAAGTGAAGTAAATTAATATTCTGCGATGGGGTTTCGTGTTTGAAAATTTTCACATGAGTATGAGCAATTGCATATCAAAAGTGAGTCCATCGACAAGAGGTTGAAGAATTTTTAACACGGGGAGAGGAAAGGCAGAAGCTCAGATCCAAGAAGAGGCAACACAACACCATGAGGACGGAGACCCAACAAAAGGGTGGCGCGAGCCCCGGTCTGTCACGTAGGCGATGTTGGACGACGCGAGGCCTAGAGGTGACACCGTCAAGTTGGAGTGATGTTGTCTTTGATTCCTTAGATGCTGGGAAGTGCAACTTTTGATCTTCAAAGTTGTTGGTGGGGTATCGGTTCGCCGGTGTAGAACAATGGCTAGAAAAGTGACAAAGGGGGCTGCAATCCCGCAACATATTTTCTTGCGAAATGCGGGTCGATCAAGAGGAGGTGATCGTAGGAGCTGATTCGACGGAGATTGGTAGAGGATTCTGGGAGGAAATCATACGCGGGCGGCGGGAATTCTCTAGAAGGTTTTCTATCATAGAAACCCAAATACGATAATACATTTGAGTGCAACAACAGAGGACAGAAGACTTACTAGCCCCATTTGTTTGAGCAAGAGTAATACCGTGGGGGGGTTAGACGGTGTGTCTAACTTTGCTATACGGAAAGAAAAATCACGACGATCCTGGAGGAAATGCGATATCGAATCATGTAGAGAACGTCTTGGTTGTACCAACCGATGTTGATGTTCTGAAATTTCAATGAAAATCGAGGGCGCGGGCTGGCGCTTGATCATGGATGCAATGAAAGATCACTGGTCCCACACATTGCCGAGAAGAATACGACAAACGAGGTGTGGACAACATTGACCACAACGTATCCAAAGGTAGCAGCTTCGTCGAGGAAGGCCTGCTTTATAGAATCGGATGCGATAATTAGATGCACAGAGAGATCGATCCCTTCCTCTTCGGATTGACGATTATCTAGGATCGGTCGGTGCCATGAGGGCAACTTCGGATGATGGACTCATGGTGGACGCACTGAATCGATCCGTGGAGAGTGGGAGACATTTGTCCAAAGTATCTTGGGCGAGCCATGACTCCCAAATTGGGGAGACATGTGGGCAATCCTTTGTCGGGGAGAGAATCCCGTGGGAGAATAACGAAGAGATTGCGGCAAAGGAGTCAAGATAAAGAAAGAGGAGGAGGAAGATACGACCCTAGCATCTAAGGGATAGAGCAACAAGGAAGAAGAAGAAGGACCTATCCAAGGTCGAGTTAGCGAGATGTGGCCCAGGACACTTCGCTGGTACTTGTCCTGAAGAAGGACAAAGAAGCTTGATTCCAAGGCGATAGTGAAGAATGATGGCGGCCAAAGATGATGTGGCCGCAGGTGATCATGTACCTCGAGAGAGAAAGAGGTGGGTATAGATATGTAGATTGAGCTACGAGATGGTGGTGGCGTGATCCTTCCAGGTACCCAAACTCCTTGGATCACATACGAGCCGCCTGAGCCTTAAGATAGCGAGGATAGTAGATCGGTGGTTGCAGATCATGGTGAGCGAGAGGCGGTGCTAGGATATTTGAAAAAAGAATGGAACGGCGCGATTGTTACTTATGTAACACCATGGAAGTAATTAGCGCGAGAGGGCGTGGGACTTGAGTAGCATAGAGGCGGTCTTATCGATGCGAGTAGAGGCTCTAGAACAATGCAAAGAAGAGGGTAGCTACCGTGGTCGGATGCGGCGACGGAGGCGGCTTATGCAATCGGAGTTGATTGAGTGGTCTCCTTGATTTCTTGCCTGCTTAGGCGAGTTTACCTTGAGGTGGCGATTCGCCGGTGGCGATGCACAGGGCAGCATGATGCATCAATTTGCGGGCGGTACAGGTACCAGCGTAATGGAGTGTCGGTGGCGGTGGCAGACATGATGCGAACGCGTAGTCGATGGAGACAGACTGAAGGCACATCAGCTAAAACAGAATGATGCCGGAGATCGGGGAGTGATGCTTTTGTGGCTTTGTGACACACAATGTGGAGAAGGAGAATGAAAGTACGGCCTCGAAAGGCTTCGGAAGGGAATAAATCTACCTTTCGGTTCGATGAGAAAGGGAAAGTATGGTTCATAAGGTGCAATGGTGAACAAACTTCATTTACGCCCACATTCATCTCATTTACCCTCTTTTACTATTCATTTTTCCATTCTCTAAAGGCTCACTTTCACATTTCTTTATTGACTAGCCCCCACTTTAGGCGCTTGATATATATATATATATATATATATATATGAGCCGCACATACCCCTTCCTTGCCTTCCCACATCGCAAGGCACATAGCTCATTTGTAACACCATTTCCACTTATAACTGTCGATGAGATATATAGGGACCCACCTTCTGCACAAGCCTTTATCATAAACAATCCACTCCTTTCGTTTAAAACCTTTATTGGCACTCAATTACCTTAGCATACCTTCAACTTTCTCCCTCCATCACATTTTGCACTCTGAGAATATAACCTTTACCCTTTCTTCTTCCACTTAGAAAATCTTGTGGATTGCGGTACGGGCGGGCCACTTCTTTGCCCGTCATCCTCCCCTCATCGCGCATCACCCGCCATGATCATAACTCTCCTGCCTCCTTATGCCAAAACTTTTCTAGATTGCGATTTTGTGGCGGTCCACCTCCACCATGTCACTTCGCCCTTTCGCATCTCACTCTTAGCAACTTTTAACATTTACGTCCCCACTTCGCACTTCGCAAAACATAGTAGTTACCCTCCATGCTTATATTAAACGCTCCCGCTTGCGATTTTTGATGTGTGGTGGCCCCACCTTTATGCCATCACCTTCCACCTTACCGCGCTTGTATCGCATATCTTATCATTCACCTCGTTGTCTGTAACAAAGGCTTTCGATTCGCGATTTGCGATATGGTTGGGCCCCCACCTACTGCCCGTGTCCTTGATAGCCCTCCCGTGGCCTTTGTCCCTCTCTTTTCCCTTCACTAATTATCTGATGGCCTCACCATTGCTTCCACCATCTCCCCTTCATCTCCAGCCCACAAGCATTGGTTTTTTGCGACAACATAGCTATGGTTTATCAGGTTGATCCGAAGAAAACCTCAGCTAAAGTGGTATAGTGACACAACCGTTGTTTCACAACGGTTAGTAGAAATCATAAGAATAAGGGAGTGGAGGCTCTCGACGGTGGGTGGGGTCATGTGATGGAAACCCGGCGCCGGCTTTCGGCTCCTCGTAAGCACCATTTGAAGATTCTGGGGCGGGCCTCTGGTAGTAACTATGCGGCTTCTTTTCTTGTTTTTGATTATGATGATTTGCTGGTGAAATCTCATTTTTCACCGTCTGTTTTGATTTTGTTTATGGGAGTGATTTCTTGATGCACGCTCTGCTAGTCGGTTAGGTTATTTGATTTCACATGTGTGGATCGATCATGAGAATTTGATTCGATCATAAACCCCTAGAAGGAACTCTATGAGGATTGGAGAGATGAAACAAAGGAGTTTGAATTTTGGAGAATTTTGTTGTAACTTAGTATAATTGTGCTCCTTGTGCTACGAGATACATATTTGGGAGGAAATTTGTTTTGAACTTAATATGATACAGCAATTTATTTAGGATTCCGGATGAGGTAATAGGTAGTATGTATCTTGTTTTCTTTGTTTATCGATGGCTCTCCTTTTTATGTGTAATCATCTTTCAATGTTCTGCTACTTTGATGATTTGTGTAATGTAACCCGGTAGTATGCATTTTTATTCATGAATTCATTTATGTATAACAATCATGTATCAAACTTCTTTACTTCCTTAATTAAATACAAATCTCTATTGTTAGTCATTTCCCTTACATTCGTTTCCTTTGAGTTCACGGGGGATAGGTCTGGGGGATATTAATCTCGTCTTTTGCGATTCACTCCTCTGTTCTTCCTTACTTTCTCTACATAATTTAGAGAAACTCTTGCTCATTGTTTTATGCTTGGCCCATTTGAAAGCCATCCAACCCTTCAACCTCTTGAGCCCTCTTGCGGTATAGGGTAATTCACAAGATTAGACTCAAAGATATTCTCCATTCTTGAACCACGAAAACCATTACTTCTCTTAATTCACCCCGTACGTCGAGCATCCATATACTTGTATACATTTTACCTACGATTTTTAAGATGTCCTAGGCAGTATTTTGCAACTCGAGGTTATTTTCTAGGGGCTACAACATATTTTTTGTATTGTTTCGGGGATACAAATGAAGAAATCTTTTTCTAAGAGACGACATAAATTCCACCCTTCGGACGGTGAACGAGGTTGGGATTTGCATATTCCTCACCTTGGCGACTCCTTGTAAAATAGTCCTAACGATAATCATGGCTTTCAATAGGCCTCACACCGATTCGGATCCACCATCTACACCCACACCTCTAAATCCAAATGGTTGTGTCGAGTTTCCTTTTGAACAAGTATGTTTATGGCCCTCCCTCAACCTCTAAATAATATGCGCAAGACTTTCCGGAAGCGGTTTCCTCGGTTTACAAAGGAAAGATAATACTTGCGTAGAGACATATTGAAACCTTATGCACCTTCGCTCGATGTGAATGTAGAAGCCTTAGATGTGTTATTAGGCTTTTCGTTCAATCTTTGGAGGGATAATCCGGAAATGGTTCAAGTCTAGCCAACAACACGATCCACACTTGGAAGAAATGGAAAATTTCTTCATTGAAATAAGGAGAAAAGAGGGACCATGGATGCATTCTCGCGAGTTCAACGCTCTCAGAAAGAGACACGATGAGAATGTAACGGAATTCATAAAGACGTTCAATAAGCTCTGTAATAATCTTCTTCTTGAAATAAAGCCTCCCCAAGCGGTCGCTAAGTTGGTCTTCGCGGAGCGTTCGGCTTGAGAGTTTGGGTTCACCTAAGAGAAAGAAAATCCACATCTCTAGATCAGATCCGGACCAATGCATTGGAGGAGTAGAAGCAAACTTTGCTTCTCTTGGTAAATTCGAGAAGGCGGAATATGAAGCCGAGAAGAAAAACGAGGAGGAGGAAGGCTTCTACTTCAAATCGGGGAAGGAATCATAATAGTGTAGAATTGAAGAAATGAATAAGTTAATCGAGAACCAACTCGGAAACCAAGTTGATTGGCTTGAATTGGGGGGCCCAAAATTCCCCTCCTCGTCCCAACCAGTGATTCCTAGCTTGTGGGTTTAATCCTCGATTATCGGAAACCCCTATGTAGTTGTTGCAAAGGGATAAGAAGGAGCAATAAGACCACATTCAACCTCTCCTCTATGCGGGAAGGAGAGTTGGAGGAACAGAACAAAGAGGTCACGGACGACCAAGAGAATCAATTCCTCACCTACATTGATGTGGAGGGTGAACTCATCTGCAAGGGGAGCGAAGAGAAGGAAATCCCTCTAAAGATCAAGATATTGACAATTACGCCCAAACCGGTTGTGGATTTCACGCGAGCTCAACTCCACAAAGAAGTATGACATTAGGTCCTTCAAAAAGAGAACTCGAGGGGGCAAGAACAAGATGAAGGATTAATATCAAGATAAAAAACCCCTCCACGAGTCTGCTAGTGAAGAGGGAAGAAGCCCTTAGAAAAGTTAGCCCCTCATGACCACTTTGCATCCACTTTCACAAGAAGCAAAAAGTTGATCCTCCCAACAAAGAACTCCACAGCTATGTCCTTGAAAGCGCCCAACCCTCCTAAAGAGCGGTTCAAAGAAGCCATTACGAAAAAGGGCCCCACCCTTTAATCTCCAAAGAAGAACGACCCATCGTGGTTATTGGACAAAATGGCATAACCAGTTCCTATCTTATTACCGAAGAAGAGGGAGGAGACCTTACCCTCCATGAATAAGGAAGAGCTAGAGTGTTCTAGAGGACAACATAAAAATCAACGACAATGCGGTGATCCGGAAACGAGAAGACGAGCTTAATGGCCTAGATCCGCAAGACAACCTCATGACGGTGTTTCCTTCGGAGATTAAAGACCAATCGAGTTGCATGATGAGGAATATCCCTCTAATTCTCTTTCGAGGTTGCATCTTATCTCAATTTACGGCCCTTGAAGAAAATCATAAGAGTTCTCAATCATTATTTCTTTCTTGGATGTTAATGAAGTAGCACAATGAATTGTTACAAATGTGTTCCTCACCGGAGTTAACGAGATTTTGCGGCTCCCTTGCAAGCACGTACCTTATAAAGAGAAAGATAAAAACACTCAGATCACTTGACTACGCGGATAGTGAGGAAAGACATTGGTTCCCTTGCGTTTTGAAGAAGACACTTTCGACACACAAGTAATGACGGTTTGGAATGAGGTTCGTTTTCATTTACAAATATTCTAGAGAAAGTTTTATGTTGCATGCTTTCCATGATCCGCTGAGTCGGTGCATTGCAGTACATCGATGAGAAGAAGATGATGTATGTATCGGGATGTTTGTCCTACCATGTTAAGGTAAAGTAAAAATTGGTTTGAGAATGTTCGGTACATTAGCATGAGCAATTTTCATCAATTCATGCAGTTTTCCTAAGTCGATGGGTAATCATGGGAAATGTGTTCTTATCATAGAAGAGTATGGACATTTAAAAAAACTGACTGGGGAAACGGTACATTATTTCTCGGCTAGGTTCAATAAAGTGTATCATTCGATGCATGCTGATATAAGGCCACCCCCAAGGAGTAGCTCTCACGGCACTACCCAAATGCCCAGCACAATCCGGATGGCATTCAAGTAAGAGAAAGGGACAACGCAACCCCTTGAAGAAATGCAAAATGTTGCAGTTGACATGGAAGTAAACCTGTGAACAAAGAGGCAAAGTTTAAAACAAAGAAGAATTGATCTGAGTTTGATTCTTTACCTTTGTGCCTTAACTCATAAAAGATATAATGCAATCATGTTCGAGTTGTTTGAAGACATTGAGAACAACTGTGTAGTACACTGAGATTGTGGTTGGATGGAAGTTAGACGAATATTCGAGAAATAGGTCAAGTGTATCTTGATCTGATGGCTATCTATATTGAAAAATTATTCATCACAAGGGCACACATCTTTCCAACATTTTTGTTTGTTTAGGTTGCAAGCTCCTTGCAAAGAAAGATCGGGCTAAGAATTCCTATCGATACCATTAGCGGAGAGGTTTGTTCCTGGGTTGGTGAAAAACGGTGAAAGAACAAAGTTATTAGAGCGAGTTGCTTGCACAGTTACAACGGCATTATTGTATAATTTAGAATAGCGATAATTCCGGCATATTAGGATAGGTAGGTGTGCAAATAAGCTCAATGTTGTGAGCATCTTTCGAGGGATTGGTTTTGATTTCTTTGCGATTTTTAGTTCAAGTGTGTTTCGGTTTCCGAGTTTGGCATAGTTTAGATTTATTTAAGATTTTCAAGGTGCGGCAATGATTCTGAAATTTATATGGTTGGTAGTGCAAAATACCGATTTGTAGTTTCAATTCGGAGCTTACGGTATGCATTTGCAACTCCGTGTGCCCAATAAACGAACGTCGGTATGCAAGTTCTCAACGCACGAGAACAACACGTTGTCCCAGAGATGGAGCCAATGTTTGACGCTGTGTTGCACACAAAGTGGAGAGGAGAAAGGAAGGAAATCATTGTCGAAGCTTCAAAGGAATCAATTTGCCTTTCGATTCAGTGAAAAGGGAGAATGTGGTGATAAGGTGTAATGAGTGAGCAAACTTCATTTACGCCCTCATTCATCTCCATTGCCACTCTTACCCTTCATTTTTCCATTTCTAAAGTTTCGCACTACATTTCTTTATTTGCGGATTCCGCCCCCACATTAGGCCGCTTGATATATATATATCAAGACCGCAAACTCATTCGTAACACCATTTGCCACTTAAACTCTGTAGATGTGATATAAAGGGACCCACCTTCTAGCACAAGCCTTTATCATAAACAATCCTCCTTTCCATTCCAAACCTTTATTCGCACTCAATTACCTTTGCGCATCAGAACCTCACCATTCATCGCATTTCGCACTCATGAGAATATAACCTTTACCCTTTGTTGCTTCCATGAAAATCTTGCAAATTGCGGTGCGTGCGGGCCACTTCATGCCACGTCATCCTCCCCTCATCGCGCGTTGCCCATGCGCAAGTCATAACTCTTACCCTTTGCTCCTTATACGAAAACTTCCCCACGATTGCAATTTTGTGCGGGGCGGTCCCACCTCACGCCATGTCACTTCCATGTCGCATATCACTCACTTCACCCGGCTTTGCGTTACCTCTCCCTTCGCACTTCGCAAAAGCATAGCCGATTTACCCGCAAAGCTATATAACTAAACGCTCCCACTTGCGATTTGTGATGTGTGGGCGGCCCCACCTTCATGCGTCTGCCTTCCCCGCCATTGCGCTTCGCCCCATGGCATATCATATCATTCACCTCTGCTTTTGTTTATAACAAAGGCTTTCGATTCGTGATTTGCGATATGGATTTAGGCCACCACCCGCCACGTCATCAATAGCCCTCACCGTGGCCTTTGTCCCTCTCTTTTCCATGCTAATTATCCAGGAGATGGCATCACCATTGCTTCCACTATCTCCCCTTCATCTCCGACACAAGCATTAGTTTTTAGCGAAACAACATAGCTATGGTTTATCCAGGTTGATCTAGGAAACCTCCACTAAAGTGTAGCACGCACAACTAGTCATTTCCACAATGGTTAGTGGAAACCATAAGAATAAGGGAGTGAGCTCTTGACGGTGGTTGGAATCATGTGATGGAAACCCAGCTGAGCTATTCACGGCTACTCCTTCGCACCATTTGAAGATTCTAGGACTAGGCCTGCGTGGCCAACTATGCGACTTCTTTCTGTTTGATTATGATGTTTTTGCGGGTGAGAATCTCATTTTCACCGATTTTTGTTTTGATTTTGTTTATGGGAGTGATTTCTTGATGCACGCTCCTTAGTCGGTTAGGATATTTTGATTTCTCTTGTGTGGATCGATCATGAGAATTTGATTCGATCATAAACCCCTAGAGGAACTCTATGTGTAGAGAGTTTAGAGATGAAACAAAGGTTCCAGATTTTGGAAGATTTCTTTGTGGCCAACTCTGTATAATTTTGCTCCACAGTAACTCTAAGATACATATTTGGGAGAGATGTTTTTGAAATTAATATGATACAACGGCTGTTTATTTGGATTCCGGATGGGGTAATGAGTAGTATGTATTTGTTTTCTTGTTTATCATTAATCTCCTTTTTATGTGTAATCATCTTTCAATGTTTTAACACTTTGATGATTTGTGTAATGTAAATTTCCGACAATATGCATTTTTATTCATGAATTCGTTTATGTATAACGCTCATGTATCAAACTTGCTACACTTCCTTAATTCGCGCTCCACAAATATCTACGGTAGTCATTTTCTCTTGCATTCGTTTCCTGCGAGTTCCACGGGGGACGGATTCTTAAGGATATTAAGTACGTATTTCCATGATTCATCCTCATTGATTCCTCAACATCTCTACATAATTTGAAAGCCTCACCATCATTGTTTCATACTTGGCACATTTGAAAGCCATCCAGCCATTCGGCCCTCTTGAGCCCTCTTGCGGTATAGGGTAATTCACGGGATCGGACTCAAAGATCTTCTCCATTCACACGAACCACCAAAACTGACTCGCCTTCTATCTCTTAATTCATATTACTTGTCATAGGCATCCATATACTTGTATACATTTTACCTACGATTTTTAAGATGTCCTAGGCATTGGTCTTTTGCAACTCAAGGTTGTCTCTAGGGGCTACAACAATGGGCGGTCGTAGTGAAAGCAGTGACATGGGCAACAATGCGACGACGACAACACAATCGATGGAGAGGAAATAGGCCAAGTATCGATAGTGCAAAGGCGAGTGCTAGAGATTAGGGTGATGTCGGTGGTGAAGTGATGTTAGAGCACATTCCTCACTAAGAGGGAGTGTTGAGATTTTTGGGTAGCATCGAATGTGCTCTAGCTGCGAAACTTTGTGGAGGGGCTAGAACACATGATATCTCCAAAGAAATCGTTTGGAGAAATTCCTCAGTGTAAAAGTTATTCCAAATAATTAAATTTTTTAATGGGGACCTAAATTCACAACTTAGGAAAATTGAAAAATTAAAGTGAATTAATTACACATAGAGGTGAGAATGTTCTAAGTGACGTGGATCAAGCTTTCTTTAATCTTAGCCGTTGATTAGTGATTAGATCCGACGTTTATTTCTCAATGAAAAGTATTAAAGGAAAGCTTGGTGTCGGTTGGAGAACACACACGGAGTAGCAACACTTGAGCTAAGTCAAAATTCTTGGGCGCGGTTCTTGGGGTACTGAGTGACCTTGCGGTGCTAGAGGAGAGCCCGGATTGACAAGAGATGTTCGATCCAAGACGAAATACATACATCGAGAGAGGAAGTTTTGTACCGGGCGGCGCGAGGAGACCCGGCGGGAGGACGCTTAACCCGGCTAGAGGTGAGTGCGGAGACCATGCAAAGAGGGACGCGAGAGGGCAACGAGATGCCTTTAGGGTGAGCGAGGGGGCGACCTATGCGCACGAGTCGCGTTTGGCGGGATGGTGACGCGGGGAAGGATGGAAAGAAAATTTGCATTGAGGGTTCAGTGGAGCAAAGGGCTCGTCGGTAATTCTGAAGGGTTTGAATCCAGCCATATTTTACTGTCTCCAGTGACAAGGTACAACTACGTGAATTTCTGTAGGGAAAACCACTACTAGTGCCCATGATGTATTTAGATTTTGCTTAATAATAAAACCCTCAAAGAGTTAGTACACCCGGTTTTCCCGCATTCGGTTTAAGGGACATTTGTCCCAGAAATCATGTATTGTCCTTTGTCATATATGCGTTGTGTTGATAAATGATTGTATATGTGTAAATTTTGCAGAGATGGTGTTTACTTTGGTGTTTTGAACATTTAAGTTAAATAACTTGTGCATAATAAAACAATTAGGAGAAGTAAATCAATATTACGCGGTAGGGTTTCGTAATTTTAGAATTTTCCTAAATAACGAGCTAGCAACCGAGTAGGAGAAAGAGGGAGATTTCCATTACGGATCAAGTTTTTGTAGAAATGGCCACAATCGAGCTTAGATATTAGGGCCAGTTAGGCCAAGTGCTTCAACTATAGCAAATACGGAAGCCGAAATGTCCTTTCTCCTAAATGAGCATAAAATGTAAACTTCTATGATTTCTGTTAATGACGAAATTCTAGGTCAATTGTTAGAAAATCGGAAAGGCGAGGAAAGATTTCTTATGTTAATATTACTTGTGATATTCTTATGTTCTTATTAATTTTCTTGTGATATTCTTTTATCTTAGTGCATCAAGTAATTACCAAAACCACAACACGAAGATCAAAGACACCGGATGGCAGCCAGGACAACTAGGAAAAACCCTTATCTGAGGAAAATCCTAGTCAACAACTCTTCCTTTAGTAGTTTCTAGGAACAAGACAAGATAACCCAAGACTCTTTGACCTAGACACGGACTTCTTCCAATCACCAAGTCAACCCTCCCTTCTTCTTCAACAAGCTTAGACCATAGAACTTTGACCTTGCGGCAACAAAACTTCGACCTGAAGTAGCAACAACGGAGACTTCGACCTCCTATCTGAGAACTTCAACCTCTCTAGCCGCCGAGAACTTCGACCCCCGGTAGTAGCCCCGGTAACCCTTTGAGTGAGAGATAGATAGCCCAAATCTTTGATTTTGTCCTTCTCCTGCAATTCTCCTTCTTCTTTGGAATTTCCCACTTTTTTTGCTTCTCAACTTCTTGTGTATCGAACTTGTTAAGTAAGTGAACAAATGGATCAGACTGCATTTCTATATATAGTCTCTTCTATAGGTCAAATTGCGCTAATGTAGGCCGACTTCATCGGGTAAGGGATGACTTGGTGTGGAGTGACAAATGTCTTATTTTACTCAATAATAATTCTTTTACATGATTCAAAAGCCACGAGAAGGGTCTCATAAAATGGATAATGACTCGAATGAATCTAGATAACCTAGAATTACAAAATGGGGGTGACCTAAGTGCCAGTGGCCCAAACATGAAACCCATGCCTTAATAAGTCATTTTAATAATAATAAAAATTTTCTTTTCTTTCTTTTTGATAAATACATTTTATTATAACACAAAATACAATTATGAAGACCCAACCTAGTTACATTATTCAACACTCCTCTTGGTGGGGAGGTATTCATAATTACATATCATACAAGTACATGGAATATCTCAAAACACATGAACCATGAAGAGTTTAGGCACACATGGTGCCACAAACTAGATTCCTAAGCGAAATGATCTCTTTGAGTGGTACTGATGTTGATTTTTGGTAGCATCGAAAGTGCTAAACCCCAAATTTTGTGTAGGCTTAGACAACGGTGTTCCCAAAGAACCCATAAGCTGTTGTGAAAATTCCCACTCCAATTCATGTTTTATTGTAAAAATTAATTATTTTAATGGGGACCTTACTGCGAGTATAACTTAGGAAATTAAATGAATTAAAGGTATTAATAAAACAAAGTGAGAATGATCTAGAAAGCAAGAACAGAATATGTTACATAATCTTAGCGAGATTGATTAGAGATCTAATCTCGGTCGTTAATTTTTCAACGAGAAGACTATAAAGAGAAGGCTTGAGGTCATTTGGAAAGATACAGGTAGAATCAAGTGATCATTCTTACGATGGAGCAAGTTCTCTGGAGACGAAGATCAAATCTAAGTGATTCCGGCGTAAAGAGGGCAAAGTAGCTTCCGGAGGGTTGATCGGTCGAAGAATCACATCGGTGAGACAAGCGGAGAGACATCCGGCCTCGCTAGCGCCGCCGGACGGTGACGCGAGCCACGCGGGGCTATGCGAGTTGCACAATGGGCCAGAGAGGGTTTCCGGGGTGCTTCATCGAGGTTCAAATCCGAAGGCGGGAGCGGTGGTGTGAGGCAGGAAGGCCAAGATTTGAGATTCGGGGAGTCAAATCAATCCTTTGCGGGAGTGACACGAGTGCTTGGGGAGGTGACCTCGGGTCTATGCGGTGAGCTGCGCGGGACCTCCATGGGCGGTCATTGCACGATGCGAGCAACCCAACAACACGGTGCATCGAGAGGGACCACGCGATGGTTATCAATAGATTAAAGTCTCCGGCACCGAGTGCATCACTGAACACTTGTTCGGTCTTTGAATAATTTTAGTTGCTTCTCTCGGTACTTGAGTTGTAGTGCAAATGCGGTGTTAGGTGGCGGTGCTAGTAGCATAACGGATGCAACACTTGAGAGGGAATGTAGTATAGATGCAGCGGTGGTTGTGGCGGTGTCATGGGCGAAATACGGTTGCAACAACAATGCAAGGTTGGTGGACGGCTTACGGAACATCAACGACACGAGAGGATACTTCGAAATTCGGAGCATTATGCGATAGGCATATTGTTAGAGCACTTTCCTCGCTAACAAGGAGTGTTAATTTTGGTAGCAGCCAGTGCTCTATTTACAAATTTTGTGGAAACTGAGTATAGTATTCAAAGAACCAGGCATTTGTTAAAATTTCAATTGGTTCATGTTTTATTGTAAAAATAATTATTTTAATGGGGACCCTAAAAGTCTAACTTAGGGAAATTAAATAACTAGAAGGTATTAATAAAATAAAGTGAGAATGATCTAGAAAGCAAAGATCAAATCTTTATAATCTTGGTTTAAATTTGATTAGAGATCTAATCTCGGTCGTTGATTTCTCAACGAAAAGAACTATAAAGGAAGGCTTGAGGTCATTTAGAAGAATACACCCCGGCTGAATCCGATCATCCCAATTCTTCGGCGAACAAGTGCTCGGACGAAAATCAGATTTAAGTGATTCCGGTGCGAGAGAGGGCGGAGTAAGCCACGGAGAGAAATATTTTCACAAAGCGAAGATGTACGACGGAGAGAGGCAAAAGAGATATCCAAGCATGGCAGTGAGCTAGACGGGTTGACGCGAGCCAACGTAGAGCCACATAGGGCTACACGGTGGCGAAGGGTTTCGAGATTTGGCTATCGAATCATATCCGGAAGCCAAGAGTTAGGGTGTGAATCGGGAGGCCAACAGGCGAGGTTACGTGAGTTAGATCGATCCTTTCTTGGGGTGAGCGATGCTTAGAGGAGGTGACGCGGGGCCTACACGATGGCTAGCACGCCGAGAGACCTCCGGGGATAGCTTTTCCCAATGTCGGATCAAGCTGGATTTTGCCAATGATTAGGTGGTAAAACTCACAATTCTTTTTGCAGTCTTTCTCTCTCATGTGAATAACATTTGTGGTATTCGGCTCAATGTATTTAGAAATTCTTCTTGCTTAATAATACAAACCTTAGATTTCTTGCACTGGTTCCCGCATAAGGTTTTAGTGGACTTAGTCCAAAATAAAGAGTCATCCTATATTGTGATTGATTTCTTGCATAGCTCCCATGTTTCATAATCATATTTAATTAAGTGTAGGATGATTCGGTAGTTTACTTCAATAATTCGGGATGCATTACGAATTAATTTTGTAAATGTAAATTACATAATAGGAGAAGTAAACTCGGATAGTTGCGGTGGATTCCTAATATTTCAGAATCTAGGAATTTTCACATAATATGGACTAAAGCTTTCGACCTCTCTAGGTACCATCAAACTTACTAACCATCAACCTAGGGAGCTAGGTTCATAATGCAAGGTCGAGCTCTATGACCAATGCCACCATCCCTATGAGAACTAGACATCCAACACTTAGGGTGGCCATATGTCTGCTAGGCATTTTGTATTACACACGATGCTTTAACACTCTCTCGATTATTCAAATCGATAACATCAAATATCTCCCAGATCAAACGGATCGGTAACATCAAGCATGCTTCCAAAACTTTGAGATGTTGCATTACCAAACACAACCGAATCAATAACAAAATTTCAAATACATAGTAAACACGAACCTTCGAGGGTCTTCAATCATCTTGATGCTACTTTTCTTATCTCAATTTATCACGAGTAGGACTTAGAGGCTTCCCAAACAAATTTGACAAAAGTTTCTCAACCATACAACTTCCTTTCCTACTTTATGTTGATTTTTGTGCCATCGGAAGTGCTGTAAGTCTCAAAATTTGTGTGGAGAGGCTTAGGCACTAGTATTCAAAGAAACCACAATCCGTTTGTGAAAATTCCACTCAAAATATGTTTATTGTAAAAATTAATTATTTTAATGGGGACCCTAAGTCTAAACTTAAGGAAATTTAGATAATTGGGGTATTAATAAAAAAAAAGTGAGAATGATCTGAAAAGCGAAGATAAAGTCAAGTTATAATCTTAGTCGTTGATTAGAGATATAATATCGGTCGTTGGAGAGTCTCAACGAGAAGACTGAAGGCTTGAGGTCATTTGGAAAGACACTGCTTGCCGAGTGAATCTAGAGATCAAATTCTTCGACGAGCCGTGCTCGGACAAAGATCAAATCTAGGTGATTCCAACCTAGAGAGAGGCAGAGAGATAGCTTCCGGAGAAAGTGATTTTCTCGGCGGAGGAATCGTCGGCATAGGCGGAGAGACATCAAGCATAGCCAACGCTGAGAGGCTGTCTGTTGGGCGCTCTGCCGGTGGCTAAGACGGTTTTCCAAGATTTTGCGTCGGATTAGTTCCAAAAGCCAGGGAAATTTGGGGTGTGGGGCCAGGTACGAGATATGTGATTCCGAGAATCATATCGATCCATAGGCAGGGTGAGGCGGTGCCAAGAGGAGGTGATGCGGTGCCTACGCGGTCTCTATGTAGACGCAAGCAAGGACCTCCGGGGGGCATCTCTTCTAGTGTCAAGATCCATTTGGATTTTCCGATGATTGAGTGATGTAAAACTCACTCTTTTACTGCCAGTGTTCTCTACGCCAATTGAATAACCCTTGAGGTATTCAACGATGCATTCGAAGTACTCTTGCTTAATAATACAAACCCCTCGAGATCTCTTTGCCAAATTTTCCCACATTGGGTTTTTACGGGGACTTTCGTCAAAATAAGGGGTGTCCTATGTGTATGTTTTTTCTTTGCTCGGTTTCCTTGTTTTGAATCATATTTGTTAAGTGTAGGCTACTTCGGTAATTTACTTCAATATTTCCGAAGTAATATGAAAATATTGTGTAATGTAATTTACAAGTAGATGAAGTAGATTGATTTGGTTGCGGTAAGTTCTACGAGATTGTTAGATACGGGAATTTTCACATGGTGTCAAAGCGTTTGATGTGAAACAAGAAGAAGATCTGGCAACGAAGTGAAGGCCCAGTGCGCAACGGCAACGAATCGAATCCCTAGAGGTTACGCAGTTCTAACCCGGGTTAATTTCGAGGTGGTCTCTCTACGAGTGAGTTGACATAGAGGTAATACTTTTGGATCGACATCTTATTTTGGCAGGCGGAGAGAGACAACGCGGGGAAACCTTCTGAGCTAGAGGATATTGAATTTTTTTACCAGCGATTCTTTGAGCAGAAGCGTCCCAGCCGAAGAAGAAGAGCACATGAGTAGAGGGAATTCTTCCTTAGTGAGTTCCTTGCGAAATTCAACATTTCTCCATTTGTTGGGCAGCGAGAGGAGCCTTGAGACTTACCAACTCCATTAGGGAGTGTGTAAGACAACTTAAAAGCTATGTAGTAAAGGAGAAAAAGGGCGGTTCGAAATTTTTTATAATTTCGCGTTTGAGATGGAATCTCATGGTCTTAGAGATCGAGGATCGGTTGGAGGGATCCTCCAGCACATGATACGGAAGGAAGGATCAAATTCCTTACGGATGAATACATAGATCTCAAGACATTCGTGGACAACATGGTTATTTTGTACCTATAGATCCGGATCGAACAAAAAGGACAAGTCCGATATGGCAAGGCGAAGGAGGACATCATCGGTGGTGTTAGGATCATATAGTCTCTCATATAGGCGACAAGACACGGCCCGGGGAGATATGGGAGGCCCTGTCCTTGCTATACACGAAGGAACTTCAGAGGCAACGGAAGATGTACTTAGAGTAGAAACTCGGATGATCAGGATGCAAAGTGGGACGCATTAATCCATTCTTAACGGAACTTGAAATCCATGACACAGCGAATACTGGGATCTACCCCAACTACTACAACTATGGTGAGGTTGGCCCTTAACGCGGTCATTGAGTGTAAGTTTTTGTCCAAAGTATCTTGGGCGAGGGCAAGCGCTTCCTAGTTGGGAGGAGATGTGGGAGAAGCTCTTTAGGGAGGGAGGGAGGGCGAGAGAGATTTGGTCAGAGTACAAACCCGGTATGATGGGAGCGGATAGAAAGTCTGAAGGAGGAGAATGTAACCCTCACATCGAAGGGACAACATGAAAAGAAAAACGCTCGAGGGTGCGGTGAAGTGCTTCGGATGTGGCAAGATGGAGCTACTTTGCATCTGAGTGTCCTTTGAAGAAAAAGGGACATGGATGAAACACGATCAGGGTCCATTTGTGAAGAATCGAGGGGCAGATGAGTTTGCCACGGGGTGCTTACATATCTAGGTGTGAGATGGGGTGACACCGTTTGTAGAGTTTGCAAGGCCAGGTTGGGCAGAATCACCAGGGCCCACCTCTTGGATCACAACCTTGCTACGGGTGCCGCAGTCGAGGCGGTAGTGGGATGGAGGAGTTTTCGGTGGAATTCGAGGAATTGATGGAGCGTCGTGTAGTGGGCCGCAATGCTTACTTCGGCGTCGCGAGAGAAGGCAGCCAGCAACGTAGTGCGGGCGTGTGCCCCGCGGTGCAAATCGAATGGCGCAGTGGGCGAACAATGCAGCGCGGTGCTGATGTGTGCGGTAGCTATCGACGGTCGAGCCTTTAGCACCAATGTGCATTCAACGAACGCTTGTTCAGTTTTTGAGTGATTTAGTTGCTTCTCTTAGCAGCGGAGTTGCGATGTAGATGCGATGTTAAAAGTGGCGATTGCTGTATCATGACGGATGCAACATTTGAGGGGAGTTGTAGTACTGGTTGCCAGTGGTAGTGGCGGTGTTAAGAGCGATAAAATTACGGCAACAACGCGATTAGTTGATGGACGGCTTATCGAACATCAACAACGTAGAGGATGTGATTGGAGAGCAATATCCGGCGAGCATGTTATTGTTACGACACTGCTAAGAGGAGTGTTGATTTTAGTAGCATCGAAAGTACTCTAAGTCTCCAAAATTTTGTGGGAGAAACTGACATGGTATTCAAAGACACGAAACCATTTTATTGTAAAAATTAATTATTTTAATGGGGACCCTAAGTCTAAACTTAGGGAAATTAAATAATTAGAGGTATTAATAAAATAGAGTGAGAATGATCTAGAAAAAGCGAAGATCAAGTCAAGTTATAATCTTAGTCGTTGATTAGAGATCTAATCTTGGCTCTGCGATGTCTCAACGAGAAGACTATGAGGGAAGGCTTGAGTTGGAAAGACACGTTGAGTGAATCCAAAGATCAAATTATTTTGACGGAGTAGTGCTCGGATGAAGATTAGATCTAAGTGATTCCCACGCGCGGAGAGTGGTACGGAGATAGCTTCTAGAGAGAGTGAGGTCCCTGCTCCCAGCCGAAGAATCATCGGCGGAGAGAGGTGAGAGACATCCAACATGGCCAACGTAGATCCGGACAAGCTAGCAGAGCCGAGGACGAGCCACGCGGGGCTATGCGAGAGGCACGTATGGGCGGGAAGGGTTTCAATATTTTGCTATTGGATCAGTTCCAAGCAGGAGGCGAGTGTGAGACCGGGGGAGGCGGCATTTGATTCGGGAGTCATATTGATCCATAGTTGGGGTGACACAATGCCTACGTAGAGGCAACTTAGGGACCTCCGGGGGCATCTCTTCCGGTGTACGGATCAACTAGATTTTTCCGGTGATTGAGTGAGGTAAAACTCACATTCTTTCTTCCAATATTTCTCTCTTTGTAATTGAAGAACCCTTGAGGTATTCAACGATGTATTCAAAAATTGCTAATGCTTAATAATACAAACTCTCGGATCTGTTATAGGTTTTTTCGCATTAGGTTTTCGAGGACTTTCGTCCAAAATAAAGGTGTCCTATGTGTGTATTTTTCTTTGTAGTTTCCTTGTTTGAAAATCATATTTAATTAAGTGTGGTACACTTCAATAATTTACTTTAATATTTCAGGAAATGTCTGAAAAATAACTATATGTGTAATTTACAAGTAGATGAAGTAGATTAATTTTGCTTGCGAGTAGGATTCTTGAGATTGTTAGATCTAGGAATTTTCACACTTTACATGCAACAACATATTAAAGTTTATCACTACTTAATGCAACAGATCTTTCTTTCTACTCATCCACGAAATCATAGAAGATCACACTAAAACATCCACCATAACTATAGAATTGGAAAACGGAGACCGCGCTACCAAAATCGGGGTTTCCCGAGGTAGTGCCCATCTTGAAGCTATAAGCCGGTAGGCGAGATCCTGAGGACTAGGGTTAAGCATTAACCCCATTTAATGTGAGGGAGGAACAAAGACTATAGTCGAAACCCTTCCTCCTTCCAAGTCACCCAATAATCCACACCCAAGTGTGCCCAAGAAAAACAAGCATAAACACCCCAGGTGCACAATGAAAGACATACCTTTAAGATTGGATGGCCCACCTTCAAACATACGATCTCGATAGATGGGTGAGGAGACATGTGCGGCCTAGGGAGCGGAGATCAGCGGTGCAATATTGACTACCTTTTGCTAGTTGTCGGGGGTTGTTGGGCGCAAGCGAGAACAAATCCCCGCAGAAAAATTCTCCTATGGGGTCACCCACTAGTGGTGGGTAATGGGTATTATGAGGGGCTTTGGAACCCTCAGCATTCATTATTAGGGCCCACTTAAAGGGGGATTTGAGCTATGAATAGCCATTGAAGAGTACCCTGAGACTCAATGTGGTTTCTTGAGATGCATTGCTTGTGTGGTGGTGGTGGATGCTTATTGACTGACTGTCAAGGACAGTTGGCAGTTTTACATGGTTGAAGGACCTTTGTAGGCTGGATGCTGCACAAAACCCTAGTTTTTCGTAGCTTCATTTATGGAGAGGAAAGGATCATGTTTGAGGATCTTTTCCTGTTATATTTATACATGTGGCATCAATGCCCCTAATTTTAAGTAATTTAGATTAATTAATTATAGAAGACAACCTTTGCCCCTTCATAGGCTAATTTGGGGATTTTTAGCTTATAAAATTATAATTTTAATATGTGGGGGTGAGCACCTTCTCTGTAAATGAGGTACCTTCCCCTCATTTTTTGGCATGGAGTTTTTGGGAGAGAAATCCCACAACTATTCTGAAATTTTCTGCAATTTTCTCTTGTAAAATTGGCTATGGATATTTCAAGTTGAGTGAATTGTCTTGGGGAGGATATTGTGATTGGATGGATTTTCTCTTGGATGGTAAATGGTGATTCTATGGTGATTTTGTGCAAAATTTAATGTGAGTATGTTCTTCTATCTTGTATTCATTGTAGAATTAAGGTTTACTGAAATTTTCACCCAAATGTGTTAGATCTTTATGGCTTTAACATCTCCTTTGTAAGATTATAATCAATTTTTTTCAAGGAACCTTGATATAGCTTTCTTGCTCTTTATCTCTAATGTGACTAAAAGTTGACATGGTTTGTGAGTCGAAACCTCGTCGTAGCTTTTTCTCTTTCTCATAAATCTTTTCTATCAGTTCTCTTCCATAGACTTACTCCTTTTGTGACTCCATATTCCTAGAAATTCATTGATAAGCTAGACACTGATCCTTCAGTCTCCATACTTACATACCTTTTGTAAAAAACATAAAAACCATTTGGCTGAGGTTCCACTCTCCTAGAAAATCTTGTATTTATGATGTTTGGGGACATTCCCTTTAAACTCTAACACTGATTATCCTAAGAACCTAGCAATCCTATTTTCACTTAAACCCTAACTGATCAGATCATTTGATTGGTGGAGTGTGACTTAGAATCTTTGGGTAACTTTTTGACTTGGTGTAACCCAGCCACTAGATCTCCAAGATATGTGGGGAGAACCCCCCTTAATTTAGAGGGAGAGCTGGCCAGAAGCGAGAAGAAGGTTCGTGAGGGTGATAGTGCCCCCACTCTAAGGTGCTGTGGCTCTTGCACTTGATTTTGGACTTTATCTTTAAGTGCGAGGCATTGCTGTACAATTCCTAGAACAACTAAATCTCTAGTGGGGTTGGACTGGAGCTCCCACTGGGGAATCTTTTACATGGTCACAATTCCTTGACTCCACTTTTGCCACCAATGTACGACAACATAATCATTGTGCTTTTTTATGACACCACATGAGTTAGGCATCTAGGAACAATATTTACATCACAGTTAATTTCCACCCAAAATAGGGTTCATTTACAAAATAGAGCTAGCATTATGAGGTACGACAATATGGATCTTATATTTTGGGTGGGATTGTTCTTTGCTTATATTTCATCTCTTCCAATCCCTTGCAGTTCATACCACAAACATGCATAGGTAGAAGTTATACTAAGCTACACCTTTTGTTTGGAACATTCACATGTCATGGGGAGGTTTATGGACAATTTCCTTAATATAAATTTTGAAGGTATTAATATCCTATTGAAATTTCTTGAGGCTTTGGACACATCAATTCTTACAACATTCAAGATTACAAAAGCAACTTTTCATGACAACACCAGTAGCTAATCATCCCTATATACAGTATAGTTGTAGGTGTCTAATAGTACTTACAAGGAATATGAGATGAAGTTGCATAGAAGTTAAACAACCAGCCATATTCAAATAACATTGATGATATGATATATATTTAAAAAATTAGATTTCCATGCAACAATGACAAAAGGTTGAAAAGATCTGACAAAAATAATGAAATCAGTTCAATCGGATAAAGGAAACAATCTAACAATATGACGACTGGTATGGCGCAAAATCCACAAACCGACCTGTCCAATATCCACGGCGGGATTCAGGCTTCTTCCACAATCATATATTATATCTGTTTGCAGTATTGTAGTAGCTCCTGTAAGGAGGTCTACCTCTACCTGTCACATGAATTTATCATGTTAATATTTTTGTGGCTATAAACAATTTTCATATCACATACATATTTGTATCCTTACCTCACTTGCTGCAGCGCCAAAGTTGAGATAGTTTTGAAACTTGAATCAGGAACCCAGTACGTTTGTGCAGAAAGATCCACTGATTGAATTTGGGCCTGTGAATGAAACAAAAACTCAGGATTGGATTACATTATCACTTTATGGCCTTACGATAAGTTGAACGAACATGATAGATAATAAGCATGTTGCATATCAAGATGTGCCCATGGTAATTATTAGATATTTTTGTTTAGAAATATGTATCTTATCTTTGTCTAGAATATAAACAGATTTGTCACACATAGTAGTTTATCCTCACTATCCATGACATAATTATTGTTTGACGTTCTAGCACTGAAATTATTTATTTCCTTTTCATAAATATTGTGTCATAGCAAGCAGTGCTAAAATCTTTTTTCTGAATGGAGCAATTTTAAATATTTGACAGCTGCCTAGAAATACATCTCACAATCAAATACAATGGAAGATATTGCTATATACATGCATATCAAGATTGTTAAATCTAGGAGCTAAGAACTATTCATGCAATATTACCCTTATTGCATAATCAAGTAGAGCTAAAACACTCCAACTAGAAGAATATACAAAGCTTTCCTAAAACTGGCATTCCTGGCAAGCTGAAATATGAATAGCCAGATATAATCTAAATATAGAAACTTATCTAGGTTGTGTTACCCACCAAAATGGGTAACCCTATGGGAGAAAATTTTTCTCCTATCCTTGACATTCAACCAGGCCATCCATGTTGATTTGTGTAGCATCAAATGTGCTCTAGCCTTGAGATTTTGCAGAGAGGTTAAGACACATGTATTCTCCAAGACCCATAAATGGATTTGGGAAATTCACCTAGAGATGGCTTAATTAAAATAATTAATCAGCTTTTAATTTAAATAATGCATTCTTTCTCGAAAGGTGTCAATGAAAATTGGTCCAAATCTCGAGGTTACGGTTGTCCCAAGAACTGTTTTGTGGATAAGGGAGTTTTTGTTTTTGCCCCTCATTGTTGAGGAATCATGTAATTACTCAAGGAGACAAAAAAACTTTTGGTGATTAGCTAAATTTGGGGGGTATTTTCTAACTTCCCTAAATTCTAGGTAATGACTCATAGGGATGCATTTATGATGTATTTTGAATCAGGTTTTAAGGCCAATGAGGTGGCATCTTCTCTATTTTCTATGTAGTCCAACTCAAGTCATTTTTGGGGTTGGATAGTTTATATTGCAGTTATGGAGCTTATGTACAATCTTTTTTAGTGAAATCAGGAACATGTTGCAGCTATAATTTTGGGACTCGATTAGTATGCTTATTAGCATTGTTCCTCGATAACACCATCAAGTTGAATGTTTATGCTTCCATGAAATCACATGTATGCTTCTATATGATAAGCCCAACATAGGTATATGAACATAATTCTTGCTTTTTATGCTGTTTTATAATATTTTCATAAATTTGGTCTACCTCTTTTTGATGAATGAAATCATGTAATATGCTCATTCGACTCTCTCTCTCTCTTTTCAAACCCTATACTACAATGACAATTTAAGTATGTTTCTAAGTATACCTACACAGTCTCATCTTCATCTACTCTGCAAACTGTACATTTCAAATAAGTGATAAGTAGAATTTTACGCCGTTTTCTCGGTTTTTGTGTGATCAAGGTGCAAGAGTAGTGAACTAATTCATGTAGACAATATTCCACATTTTCAAGAGGATTAGGTATCGAGAGATTTTCCATCATAAAAAACGGCCTTGATAGTCTTCAAAAAGACTTATCTAATGAGACTACAACGGAGATTGTTTGATCCACAAAACAATCCCGATATACATGATGTAGCTATTATACTTGAAGGTTGTCATGAGGATGTGCTTACAAAGATTGGCAAACAAGTTTTTGATACACAATTTGTTGTCCAAAAATGTCTCACCATTGCAGATTTGAATGATAAAAAATCTTTGTTTGTGCATAATGATATGATTGCTCTCTTGAGCCTTTCATGAACAATTGATCCTTGTTTTGGAAATGATACGAAGGAAGATTTAGTTAACCAAGTTGCACTCATTCATTTTTGATAATGATTGTAAATTATGGGTGAAAATTTTAAAGGCCTTTTCTGCATGATTTTGAGACCCTATTGCTAGTTTGTTGCAGCCATCACAGAGATGAATCTTCTTGTATTTATGGATCATGAGCACATGTTCGGTGGACTCTTTGATTTTTCTATCTTTGTTCCTTTTGCATGCTGTGAGGAAAGTGTGAGCAAGATTTTAGTAAGTAGGCATTTGTTGGATTGGTTATAGAAGAGGTCACTTATCACATGGTTGTATATATATCTTCGGTAGGTGGGTGGTTATCATCGAGATTTGAAGAAGCCGGCGAGAAGGTAAGATCCCGATGATGTAACATATAAGTAAGCTCAATCGGTAGTCAAGTTTTTAAGTCAAAGTCGAGTTTTTGTTTTAGTTAGTCATTTGAGTGTCTAGTGTTTTATTTTTTGACTCCATTGTCCAATGGATGAGACTACTTGGTCTCTCGGTGTTCTTGACACCCAAAGAGTTGCCATCCCTAATTTGGAGCCAATGTTAGTGTCTGTCAATCACCAATGATCAAATGCACTCTTTCAAGATTATTTGATAGGGTCCTAGGTCAAATTTTATAGTTTCAAATAAGTTTTTAAAATAAAATTTGATCATTGGTTGTTGTCGAGTCCCGTATTGCTCCCTCCATTCACTCATGGTCATCATCACTCATCTTGGTCAAGTCTTCATTTTAAACATCTATGGTCATGAATCAATTAATATACCATCATCTAGGTCATGGTCTAGGATTACATTTGAGGTGTCATCATTTGTTCATGTCATCAAAATCTAAATGGGAGTCATGTTATCACCATTGTCACCATCATGGGCGTTAGCAAACTCGAAAATAAAGCCAAAGGAGCAACGAGAAGGGTCAACTCAACATTTCACAAGTTTCAAATGCTTCCAAGCCGGTAAGTAAATGCTCTCAACTCTTTCAAGTGAATTTCTTGACAAAGGGTGGATTCCCTCTTCTAGGGTTTTCAACTACATTTTTAGGTTTTCATTGATGTTTGACTTGCTTCGGTTGTAAAACCCCTTAATTTCATCACCTAATAACCTTCAAACATAACTCATACACCTTACCAAATCACTACATATAATTCATACCTCTCACGCTACCATTTTCAACACGAAACCCTATTTTCACTATGCTGCAAAGAAAACTAGGTTAACTCTGTGTTTTAACCTTTTTGTCACTCTTTCCCATACCCATTTCCAAATTTCTTGCATTTTGTTGCTAACTCACCATCTTACTTCCCCAAATTTTTAGGGATTTTTCCCTAACTCCATTCCATCTCATTTCTTTCCCTAAACCCCTTTGTACCATCATCCTCTGTTTTCCTAATTTTCACCTTCCCTTTCCTACACATCTGTGTGGACATTCTATCAACATAAATAAACATATGAAAAATGTGAAAGAGAAAAATTTTTTAATGATGAGGAGGGGCAAGGTCTACCAGGTTGTCAACTGAACCACTGAAATCATTTCGAGTTTCGTGTTCATTTGCTAGGGTTTACATTACCTGCAAGGGACAATCCTACTTCAAATTTGCTACAGTAATGAAGATGAATTTGAAAAAAAAGTGAAAGGGTTTTGTCAATAATAGACCAAAAAAATAACCTCACACGGTTGTGTACGGTGTTATGATTTGAGATAAATGCCCAAAATACGGTGCTCCGAGGTCATTTTCTACACTTTTTTGGACATGTTGTCTTCAGTCAAATTTTCGGGGGTTTGGAGCTAAGTTTGCGATTAGCGTTTTATTCCATTGTGTAGCAGACATCTTAAGATTTCCATCCATACCACTTTCGGTCAAAAATCCTGCAGGAATGCCTCCAAACTCCCTCTCAAAGAGCACGCTACGCTTATATTTGAAAAGTATTCTCCCCAACTCCATGAAATTTTAGTGACCAACTTCACTTTAATTCTAAACAAATGAGAAAATTATTTTTTTAAAGGCGGGAGAGGTTATCTTTCATAACTTGTAACAAAGAACAAAACCCTCTTAGTTTTGCAAAACGTTATAGTTAGAATGTTAATCCATCTTTCGACCCCTAGTTTTGCAGAATTTTTTGGAAAATTTTTGGATTTTTGGCAAAATACGGGGTTTCACCCTTGCGAAGGGTCGCGCGATCGTGTGTCGCTTTTCCTCGAGGCTCCAAAGAGGTTTTCTCTACACACGGTTGCATTTCTTTTTGGATTCTAGATTCTCCATATATGGTCTTGGTTTTCCGGGACACCTCCCTGACGTTGAAGAAAAACTCAAAAAACACCTATTTTTCATGCTTTTGCCATTGTTTTCCACATGCACAACGCTTATGGAGTAAGCATGGAAAAATGAAGTTTTGAAGGCCTACCGGTGGTATTTTTTTTTCAGTTTCAAGGTTGGGTTGGATAGAGGACATCCAAGGCTACCTTGCATAATCTTTAGATCAGCAAGATGATGCCTAAGTTAGCTAGAAAGCCCTTAAAGTGGCACGACACTTTCTTGAAAGCGCGACGCTTCTATGTGTTGCGCGACACTTGTCTTGGATTCTTTTGGACGAGGTACTTAATGCAAATTGGTCCAAATCTCGAGCTACGATTGTCCCAAGAGCTTTTTTTGTGGATAAGGGAGTTTTGTTTTGCCCCTCATTGTTGAGGAATCATGTAATTACTCGGGAGACAAAAACTCTTAGTGATTAGCTAAATTTGGGGGGATTATTTCTAACTTCCCTGATTGATGACAAACTCACGGAGTGCATTTATGATGTATTTTGGATCAGGTTTCGACCCAGTGAGGTGGCCTCTTCTCTATTTTCTATATGTAGTCAAACTCAAGTCATTTTAGAGGTTGGATAGTTGATATTGCGATTGTGGAGCTTATGTACAATATTTTCGGTGAAATCAAAGACATGTTGCAATTATAAATTTGGGACTCTAGCGGTATGCTTATTAGCATTGTTTTTCCCCGATAAAACCATCAGTTGAATGTTGTGACTTCCATGAAATCACATGTATGCTTCTATATGATAAATCTTATGATTCTATGAATATAATTTCTTGCTTTTTTATGCTTTGTTTTATAAGATTTTTGTATTTTTTTCTACACTCTTCTAATGAATGAACTCATGTAATATGCTCATTTTGATTCTCTCTCTCTTTTCCAAACCCTATACCACAATGACAATTTAAGTATGTTTCTAAGAATACCTACCTAGCCTCATCTTCATCTCACGTAGTTGTACCTTTGAAATCAGACATAAAAACCTGAACCCTAATTCCTTGGTAGCATTCCTATCCGGCCAAAATTCGACAAAAACCCCAATTCAACGAACTTATATCTAGCCTAAGATCATGACATATCCGGTCACCTCATTGAGCGTAAAAGTGACATTGAGAGAGCCCTCTCGGTTTTTGGTGAGGCTAGCTAACGAATCTAAGGTGGTTTGAGGTTACCTCCTTTAGTCTCCATTCTCGGGCTTGGAAAACGGAAGCGAGTGATAACATTTTTGGCGCGTTGCCTAGGAGGTGAAGGCTAAGCTTTTCCAGAAAAGAAGAACGACGAGAGATTAGCTCTGATTGTTGATCTTTGAAAAGTGGTCAAGCACAAGAAAGGTTGTGCATCTTTCACTGGCGACTCCGGTGTCGAAGAATCCAAAATTCGAGTTTTCGGGGCGGCTTCCACTATTCAAAACCGGTAGCTTCAAGAGAATTTTTTGGTGACTTCACTTATTTTCAAGATGG
Organism: Pinus albicaulis; assembly: GCA_034641835.2. Classification (NCBI taxonomy): domain Eukaryota; kingdom Viridiplantae; phylum Streptophyta; class Pinopsida; order Pinales; family Pinaceae; genus Pinus; species Pinus albicaulis. The sequence continues at coordinate 436,193,849 of CM076584.1, forward strand.
ATTCAAGCATGAAGGAATACCGGGTATGCTCTATGGATCGGTCTCATATCTACGGCTTTCCAAATCCTGTATACCCCCTCGTACGATTGGATTTTATTATCTTCCCATTTTCAAAGATGAAAATAAAGATGATGCTACCTTGCACTTAAATCCCAAGTTTCATATGCATGTACGTAGACTTAAAGTTAAGTTTCACAGTTGTAATGAAGATATTTTTATAGCTACTCCTAGAAGATAAAGCAAGAACATGGTATGAATGGTTGAGACAGTAGTATATGTTCTTTAAAGTATTTTCATTCGATTTTCTTTGAAAATTATAAAAATTATTATCCATCTTTCCTTGTTGGTACAAATTGTGCTCATTTTTGAGGGTTTCTTTCGGTATCTTGAAAAGTATTGATGAGGATTTAAATTTATTGATGACGAGGATATGTTAGAGGCGCTTTATGAATTTATTCTCGGAGTTAGTTGTCATGATGATCAACGGGATTTACAACACATGAAAACTCACAACCATCAACAATTTCTCTTTTTGTTGAGAAGATGAAATCAATCAAGAACTTAATGTAGATATCCATGTCCTTTCTCCGAGAGATAAGTGAAAATTTGCGGCTAGTTTCTCGATTTTGTGTGATCGAGGTGCAAGTAGTGAACTATAATTCATGTAGACGAGTATTCTTGTTGCAAGAGGATCATGTGTCGAGAGATTGTTTCCATCATAAAGAGCAAGATGATCGTCTTCAAATAGAATTATCTAATGAGACTACGAATGAGAATTGTTAGATCCACAAAATAACAATCCCAAGATACATAATATGGCTATTATACTTGAAGGTTGTCATGAGGATGTGCTTACAAAAAGAATGGCAAACAACTTTTTGATACACAAAGTGGTGTCCCAAAATGTCTCGCTGAATATTTGAATGATCGAAAATCTTTGTTTGTGAATAATGATATGATTGCTCTATTGAAACCTTTCATGAACATTCGGAGTCTTGTTTTGGAAATGATATGAAGGAATATTTAGGTAACCAAGTTGCACTCATTCATTTTGATAATGATCATGAAGTTACGGGTGAAAATTTTAAGGCCTTTTGCATGATTTTGAAGACCACAATTGCCATTTTGTTGCAACCATACGGGAAGATGAATCTTCTTGTATTTATGGATCATGAGCATGTTCGGTGGACTCTATTAGTTGCCTATCTTTTGTTCCTTTTTTCTACTCGAAAGTGTGAGCGGAGATTCGAGTAGCCATTTGTTGGATTGGTTAAGCTGGAGGATCATATCACATGATTGTATATGTATATCTTTAGTAGGTGGGTGGTTATCATCGGGATTTGAAGCACAGGCGAAGGTCCTAAGGTCAGGAGGTGGTCTTAAACATAAGTAAGTTCGGTCGGTAGTCAGGTTTTTGAGTCGAAATCAGTTTTGTTTCGATTAGTCATTTGAGTGTCTGAGTGTTTTATTTTGGACTCCATTACCTAATGGATGAGGCTACTGGTCTACGGTCATTCTTCAGCACCTCCTAAAGGAAGTACCATCCTAGGCCAAAGACGATGTTATTGTCTATGTTGACCAATGATCCAGTATGTACTCTTTCAAGATTAGTTGATAGGGTCCTAGGTCAAATTTTATAGTTTCAAATGAGTTTTCAAAGTAAAATATGATCATTGGTTGTTACATTTAGGTCAACTCTGCTCCCTCACATTCCTCTCACTGGTCATCATCACTCTTCTCGTTCAAGTCTTCATTTAAGCGATACATCAGAGTGGTGAATCGGTTATTATACTGCATCATCTAGGTCATGGTCTAGGATTACATTTGAGGTGTCATCATTTGTTCATGTCATCAAAATCCTACATAGAGTCATGTCATCACCATTGTCACCATCATGGGAGTTAGCAAAATTAAAAAAATAAAAACGAAGGAGCAACGAAGGGTCAACTCGGCATTTCACAAGTTTGAAATGCATCCAAATAATAAATAAATGCTCCTTGACTCTATTTCAATTGAATTTCTTCAGCAAAGGGTGGATTCCCTCTTCTAGGGTTTTCAACTACATTTTTATTCGCATTGATGTTGGCTTGATTCGGTTGTAAAACCCCTAGTTTCATCACCCTAATATGCCAATGACCCCGCACCTAAGTGATAAGTAGGATAACCGATAAAAGTATATATGGATGAACCAATAAAGTAATAATATAAATTAATTAAGGCAAATTAATTAATTTATAAACAAACATAAAGTCATCACCCATTCCTAATTTTAAAATAAAATAATTAATCAAGCCAAATTAAGTTATTAAAACAAACACAATACAATTGAGCTTTCCCCTAAGGTCTTCACACATATATATGCTTGGATGAGGACTCAACGAGGATATTTTGATGCACTTTATCCCAAAACCTTATCTCAACATTAAATGTTCCATAAATTAAGATAAGGTCTCATTAAATGGTTACTGGAGACCCTCATAAATATGATAAAGATGTCTTCGGGAGTTAAAGGCGGTGGAGAGATGGATATAAGGGGGAGGATGTGAAGGAGGAAGGGGACGGTTGGGAGAAGAAAAATTCGACATTACGGCCAACAAATGGATTGAAGGATACGAAGAGTTACGGAAAAAGAGTTTCACCGTTACGGGATTCGGGCAGGGTGGCGGAAAGTGATCTTGGATCCACAAGTTGTTCCTAGATCGAGTGGGAGGAAGTTGTTGTTTTGGTGATTTGTTCATTATTTGTCCACGGGAGAGTGGGAAGGCTTATGCATTCATGTCTTCACACATTTCCAATTATTTCCCATGTAGCTAAAGTGAAATTTCATTCTTTGACTGCCTTGAAATTGTATTTCTATTGATTCTGTTTATATATGCTTAGATATATGCATGGAAAATGATCTCTTAAAAGCGTATACAAGGGAAAAATGATAGTTTGTGGCTTCTTTGTCTAAATTAAATTACATAAGCATGGATTAATCCTTAGAAATGGCAGTGATTCTGCATTAATTGATTTAGCAAAGCTCTAAAATTTTTACGAAACTAAGTGAAGAATTGTGAAGAATTTAGAAATCCATCATTTAGGTTCCTACATTTGGTATCGGAAGGTGTTTCCATTAACACTCGGCCTTTATAGGCCCATTAAAAACTCATTTATAAGTTGTTGGAGTGTTGAGACCCTAACACACAGATATAAAGGGAATAAGATATCATTATTATCTTCTAATTGAAGGCACTGTTAGATAAGAGTCGTTGTAGCTTTTTGCTGGACACATCATAGCTAAAATATGCCCATTCGAGTCACAAAAATTCAGACCTTGGCTTTCTGTTAGCAAGGTGATATTCAAAAAAAAAAAGAACTTCAAAACAGTGCTAGAAACTTCTTTACTTCAGGAGGCTGAAGATTCCAGTGCCAAAAGACTTTCACTGGTTAAGTTAGACTCATGCGCTAGTGCTCCTGTATTGCTTCACTGTTCTGTTCCTCAGAAAAACCGAGAATTTCAGAGCTTATTTAAGACATACGAAAGTTGTTGGATTGATGAGTTTTCATAAGACATCTTTTTATAGACTTAGAAAAGGTGAATGCTAGAGCTAGATGGGCTCCATGAATTAAACGTTGATGACATAGAACCTGTAAAAGTATATACCTTGTGCACTCAGAAAGGCCACGAAGCTTATGTGGGAAGAATATTAGTACTTGAATTTAATACTCATATGGGAAAATTAATTTAATACTCCTACGATGATATAACTGTTAGGCTTGTGTAAACCCTAATAACAGTACATACTGGCATAACCCTTGTCTACCAATTTATTCTATTCCAATAGAAATTCCTAGCTATACAAAGATTCAATTAGCCTCTGCCTCATTCTCATTTTTATGCTATAACCATCACAACTCTGAACTTTTCACTGCCAAAACCTCAACACATTGATCAATATAACAGTGGCAATCACAAGTTCTTTTCACTGTTCAACAAGTTTCACTGTCAATGTATGCTTCAGATATACAGTGAGTGTCGAATTTCTTCTAGGCCACAAATATAGCGACTGAAGGATGAAATCCCTAGATAATGTACATTAGATGCCAAAATGTGCCTTCACACAAAGAAAAAAAAAAAAAAAAACTAGCCTTTTCCTTAAGATGCTTTCTCTACTGCTCTGACCTGTACCTTCATTGTTCACGTACACTGATGCTTCTGCCCTTGCTGTGTATGAAGCCTCTTCTCCAAAAGTCTGACCCTCATTAATTCTTGAGGGACTCGAGAATTAATAAGGTCTGTTCAAATGAAACCCTTAGACACTGAATAGCATTCCAGGAACTTCAATATCAGTTACACAATATTGCAAGAGATGGGGCAGTTTCTGATGCCAAACAGGAATACACTTCAACTTGACTTTGCTTTGCAATTATATCTCAGACCTGTGAACAATAGATGCTATTTCAGAGTTATAGTATTGCACCCTCTGCAAAAACCTTAGACGGTCCTTAAGACTGGAAGAATTCAAGAAATAAGTGACTCAGTGATGTGCTATAGATCAAATCAGACATGGTCTCTGCCAAAAAAAAAAAAAAAAACACCCACAATCTTAAGGCGATTCACGCTATCTGCATCCGGAGCATTTTTTTCCACACACTTCCAACACCTCTTTGCGTCCATGGGCTTGCTAGTCTTGATGCATTCCCAGTAATACCATGGTCCATGTCAACAGGTTTGTTGTAGTTTCATCTCCCGCAAAGTAGAAAATCTTGCATTCATCAACGATTTCCTCGATGGTCATACGTACATCTTGTGGAGAGAAAACTGATTTCGTTTTATTTTTAAAATTCAAGCATTTACGGCGGCGATGCTCGAGCTGGAGCTCTTCCAGGGCAACAGCGTGGATGTGAAATTGACGTCTGGTTTATACGTGATCTGCTGTCAAAGATTACCATAGCAAGATGGAGCCACGAACAAAATCTGGGTTGAATATGACACGGGATTTATTTGTCATATAATATATTGGTTAATAAAGATCAGCTAGATATCTGCGTTATAGATTGGTCACCACACATAGGTATATATGAATATATCATAATTCACTCCACCATTTAAAAATAGTTTAAAACGTTTAGATATATGTGCGCTGAATTTGGTTTATATAAATTAAATCCAAATTTTACACATATATTAAATTTCGCTTACAATAACCATAGTCCGATGACATGATTTTTAAACTATGGGTTTTATACACATATGGAGCGCATTTTATTATTAATGCCAAGTTTCTACATTTAATACGGTGGCGTGTTTAAACATTGGATATAATGAATCAGGCGGAAGGTTATATTAATTCAAAGGTTTGGACGTTTATTAATGGTCTGAAGGCGTATTATTATAACGGTGCAAAACATATGAAGAGGGGACGGAGGTCGGGATAGGACATCAAAGCCCTTGTTAATCGATTGCTGCCGCAGATAGATATTTGGGGGTGGGGCAACTTAAAGGGCGTTGGGTTTATGTATATATAAATATAAATTAATTAATTAATTAAATTTGTCGTATGGCATATTATTAAACACAGTCCGAATGGTGGCATTTATATATTATGATCGTATTCATATGTGCGTGGTAGTACATTAAACTATAGTTAATTTTGGGAAAATAGTTTAAATTACCTAATTAGATGATTCACTTCAAAGATGGATTGAGATGGAATAGCTTTTGCATATAGACAGTTTAGAGTTAAGCTATTGTATATAATGTAACAGTTTAAATGCTTGTATCTATGGTTTAAAAGGTATAGTGTGTATTTTGTTTATATACATTATTAAAAAAAAAAAATAGTCATTATTAATAAAATATATATATAATTAAGCTAATTGTAAATAGAGCAGTGCATAAACATTTACCAATATATTTATATGATAACAAATAAATTTGTTGGGAAGTTCGATTTTATATCAAATAAATTTAAAAATTGTATTTTAACTCTCATTTATTTTGTTACAAAAGCATGGAAAGAAAATCAACATTCAAGTTTTAGTTATGTCATAAGTAGCTAAAAATCAATAATCCCTTCTATAACTAAATCTAGGAATAAAACCTTCTAGAGAAGTTTGTAAACTAACACTTTGATCGATGAAAACCTTGCATTCCACTCTAGATTTAGTAAGCATACATTACCCTGCATAGGACAAGGAGGTCGCGTTGCCACCCTCCTTGACCTCGGTACCAGTAAGACCTGCCTGCAGGTAAAATAGCAAAAGAACTATACCCGTATGCCAACTCAAATCCTGCGAAAATTATATTTTGTCAGTCTGAAAATTTATTCACTCCTCATGAATTTATTATTATGATTTTCAGGAAAAATTACCATGTTGAATACGTACCAAAGGCGCCAGCGCCAGCGAAATGCAGCGCCGCCACCTCCACCTTCACCATCACCTTCACCTTCACCACCATCAAGATCACCGTCAGCACCTGCTGCTCCGCCTGATCTCGCTATTGTGATGAGCTCATTAGAAGCCATTATGGAAACCTTGAAAGGGTCGCAGTCGACCAGGAACAAGGAGGAGCATCGCTAGTCAGAGGAAAGACATTCAGAAAGGCCAAAGGATTTTGATGACAAACCTCACAGAGAAGATATCTCACAGGAACTGCAAAAGATTAAACTCCCGGAATTCTCTGGAAGACGAGGTGGAGAGCATGCCGAAGCATGGTTGGAAGGGATGATCAGATGCTTTGCATTAAGAGAATATTATTCAACTTCCAAAAAAAAGATCGTTGTTTTCCAACTCAGGGGGAATGCTCTGATTTGGTGGAGGAATATGGAAAAACAGCTGCATCTCACTTCAGATACCGTTCCTTGGGAGTTGTTTGTGGACCGATTCTGTGCAAAATACTTGCCGCCTTTCTTTCAAGAGCAGCAAGCTGGAGCCTTCCATACTCTAACCCAAGGGGGTAAAACCGTGGAAGAATGCGAGACAAAGTTCATGGAACTTGTGAAATATGTTCCTTATCTAGATACGGATGAACGCCAAGCCGAGCGTTTCATATTTGGGTTAAATCCTCGGATCTGAGCCATGGTAAGAATGTGGAAACCACCAACGGTAGCAGAAGCGGTGGAATGTGCTCGCTATGCAGAAGAGCATTTGGGAATTAAAAGGGATTTCAGGCCAGCTGAATCAATACCGCAGGCATTTACAGGAAAAACTCCCCGAAATTTCTTCCGAGCAAATAACTCAAGACCACCTCCTTACGGTAATCGGTTTACCCCAAGGGGAGCGGGGGCAGGAGCGCCCAGGACCATAAACGCAATAGCTTCCGGGTCTTCAAACATCAGTACTTGGAGGTCTCGAGGGACTGGTAATCGGGGAAGGAATGGGAGAGGAAGCAGCACCAGGGGACAGAGTTCTTGGTCGGGGATTTCTCAGTCAAACGAAAAAGGACCAACCCGAGTGGACTGTTGGGGATGTGGAGGACCCCATCTTCGACGAGATTGTCCGGAGAACTCGCGGCGAACAGGGAAAGAACCGGAGAACTCACGGCGAACAGGAAAAGAACCGTCAGCAAATGCCCAAAGCAATCACAGAATCCATGTTGTCGTCGACAACAACCAAGCAGCGCATCAATCCACGGTAGTGGAATCTTCAGGTACTATCAATGGAATAAAACTCAAAATCTTGTTTGACACTGGAGCTACTGATAGTTTTATTTCATCTTATGCATTGAATAAATGTGGGTTGGCAGCCTGCAAACAAGACGATTTTAGACAGGTAGAAATGGCTTTAGGAGACCTTCAATCGGTAGAATTAAGTGTGGAAGATTGCAAAGTTTATCTAGGAGCCTGTTTGACCAAACTATAAGTATATGTCACAGCCCTAGGTACTTATGACCTGGTGATAGGAATGGATTGGTTAGAATCTCATCGAGCATGGGTAGATTGTTCCAGGAAAACAATACTTTGCGTAAATGATATGGGTGAGACAATCCAAATTCAAGGTATTAAGAGAAAGGTATCCTTGCGTTTCATCTCAGCCCTGCAGATGAAGCGGTGCTTGAAAAAGGGTTGTCAAGTATATGCCGTTCAAATGGTAAGCAAAGAAAAAGGGCCTTCCTTATATCAATATCTGATTCTATCAGAATTTCCGGATGTTTTTCCAAAAGAACTACCTGGACTGCCTCCTCGGAGAGAGCTAGACCTCACCATTGACTTGAAACCTGGTACGGAACCTATATCCAAAACTCCTTACCGAATGACTACCCCGAAACTTCAAGAGTTGCAAATACAGCTAAAAGAACTGTTAGATGTAGGGCACATTCGACCTAGTGTTTCACCATGGGGTGCTCCTGTAATCTTTGTCAAGAAGAAAGATGGTTCATTACGACTGTGTGTGGACTATCGAGATTTGAACCGAGCCACGGTGAAGAATAGGTATCCGATGCCTCGCATTGACGACCTTTTCGATCAAATGAAGAGAGCTACAGTATTTTCAAAGATCGATATGCGATCAGGTTATCATCAACTCAGGATTAGCGAGAGCGATGTTTCTAAGACTGCATTCCGAACTCGTTTCGGGCATTATGAATTCATTGTGGTGCCATTTGGGTTGACCAATGCACCTGCAGTCTTCATGAACCTTATGAATAGTGTTCTCCGCAAATATCTTGACAAATTTGTACAAGTTTTCCTGGACGATATTCTCATTTACTCTAAGAATGAGAAGGAGCATGAAGAGCATCTTCGGATAGTGTTATCTTGTCTCAGAGAGCACAAGTTATATGGAAAATTATCCAAATGCGCTTTCTTCCAGAAGGAAATCCATTACTTAGGTCATATCATATCAGGCGAAGGAATCTCTGTAGACCCTGAAAAGGTAAATACAATCAGGGAGTGGCCGATACCTAAGAATGCACATGAAGTGCGTAGTTCTATGGGTTTAGCAGGTTACTACCGAAGGTTTGTGGAGGGATTCTCCAAGATTGCAAAACCAATAACAAACCTTCAGCGCAAGGGTATTAAGTATGAATGGACTGAGGAATGTGATAAAGCTTTTTCTGAACTTAAGCAATTATTGACTAGTGCACCGATTTTATGGGTACCGGATATGGATAAAGATTTTACTGTTTGTACTGACGCATCTAAGCAAGGGTTAGGTGCAGTTTTAAAGCAGGAAGGTGGCGTAATAGCATACGCTTCAAGAAAATTAAAACCCATGAAGAACTTTACGCTACGCATGATTTGGAGTTAGCCGCAGTGGTCTTAGCTTTAAAGATGTGGAGACATTACTTGGTGGGGAGAAACTTCGTGCTTAAAAGTGACCACCAAAGTTTGCAGTATTTATTCACCCAGAGAGACTTGAATGCAAGACAAAGACGATGGAGCGAACTCCTAAGCGAATACGATTTTGCGATTTCATATATCAAAGGGAAGGAGAATGTTGTAGCAGATGCTTTAAGTAGAAGACCTCGAATATTCTCCCTCATACCTATCAAGGTGAACTTGAGAAATCAAGTGCTTGAACATCTTATAAGAGATAGTTGGTACTTAAAAGTAAGGTCAGGGCTCGAAAGTAACCATTCGAAGGAACCTAAGTTCGAAGGGTATGATTTGGAGGAAGACGGAATTCTACGATTTCACGGAAGAATGTATATACCAGACAGTGGAGATCTCCGAAACACTGTCTTGAAGGAAGCCCACTGAGCAGTGTATTGTGCACATCCTGGGGTAAAGAAGATGTATGCTGACATCAAGAGACTCTTCTTCTGGTCAGGCATGAAAAATGACATTGTCCAATTTGTTGCTAGATGCCTGGAATGTCAGCAGGTAAAAGCTGATCATCGCTACCCAGCAGGTCTCTTACAACCTCATGACATCCCTATGACCAAATGGGAGATAATTTCTATGGATTTTATTGTTGGGCTGCCTCTTACGCAACAAAAGCATAATGCCATTCTGGTTGTGGTGGATAGATTAACAAAAAGCGCCCATTTCATCCCAGTAAGAGATACATATGAAGTAGCTGATGTAGCTCGGGTATTCATAAATGAAATCATCAGATTTCATGGAGTGCCTAAAAAAATTATATCCGACAGAGATCCTCGATTCACATCAAAGTTCTGGAATTGTATGCAGTCGGCCTTGGGAACTCAGTTAAATTTGAGCACTGCCTATCATCCTGAGACCGATGGGCAGACTGAAAGGGTAAATCAAGTACTCGAGGATATGCTAAGGATGTATGTTATGGACCAACAGTCACGCTGGGAAAAGTACTTACCCTTGGTAGAATTTGCTTACAACAATAGCTATCACAGTTCAATCGGGATGCCGCAATTTGAAGCATTATACGGAAGACCTTACAGAACGTCGTTGAATTGGGACAGGTTAGAAGATCGAATAATCGTCGGACCAGACTTGATCCAAGAGATGGAGGATCAGGTAAAACTGATTAAACAACGGTTAAAGGAGGCTCAGGATAGACAGAAGAGTTATGCGGACACTCGTAGGACAGATAGAAGCTATGTGGTAGGAGATCAGGTTTTCATCCGCATCAGACCAAATAAGAGCACCATCCGGTTTGGGAGTGGGACAAAATTATCCCCCCGGTTTATAGGACCGTTTGAAGTCTTGGAAAAAGTTGGACCTATCGCTTATCGTCTTGCACTGCCACCCCACCTGCACAAAATTCATAATGTATTTCATGTATCTGCCTTACGACACTATATCGCTGATAAATCTCATGACCTTCAATGGAAGGAACTGCAAGTATCGGACGAGGGAATCCTAACGGTCCAACCGTTACGTATTCTGGAACGTAGGGTTCGACAGCTCAGGAACCGCCGGATAGACCAAGTGAAAGTCCAGTGGGACAAGTATAGTCCTGGATCAGCAACTTGGGAGGATGCTGAGACTTTTTGCCAGAATTACCCCAGCTTATGTTAAATTTTGAGAACTGAAAACTTTTATGTATATGACTGCTCTATTTTGATACTTGACATTTTGAAACACAATGTAAAGATGAATTTTTACTCTGCTGGTACATGGATACCCATAAAGTTAGAATGCTACTTCACCCTACTGATACAGGATATATGCTGTTTGTTTAAAATTTACTGGTGCATGGACACCGATGTGCAATATGTCATTTAAATTAACATTGCAAGAATGTGAAATCATAGATTAGACATTATAGATGAAAATATCTATCAATTTATTTCATTGCATTTCAAATATAATTCAAGGAAAGGAAATAAATGAGTAACTACATTTTGAATATGAAAAGTGAAACATATGGGTATACGGATTGAAAATAGTTAAAGCAATGCATCATAAATAGAATATGAATAAACTAAACAGAAGCAGCATCTGAAATGAGAAATTTTATTGAACATATGGATACCTATGTGAACAAATTTTATTTTATATATAAGTTCTAGGATTGATATCATACATATCAAAGTATTTTGAATACGTAGAGGTTGTTATATGGGTAACAATTGGTTATGAACAATATAGATACATATGTTGTAATATGTGTACGAGTGTTTACACTGCAGATTATGTACCAGTGAGTATCATGCAGAAAAACAGATTACCGAAGCAATCTACGTGATAACAGATTTCCAAGAACAGCTGAGACTCCCCGAGATCCCACGATAGGGTGTTGACCCTGGTCCTACTGGGAGGAGTGGAGGTGTTGCCCACTGTTTGTCCTCCAATACCTGGAGTCATGGGAGGACTGTGCGAGTCACGCTCCCCTAGACGTGTGACGATGACTGCCGGATGCCTACAAACATGTCAGGTCAATGTAATCGACACTGATATCATTTGAGGTCTATGAATGGATCAGTGGAACTGATGCCATGGCATATTCCTGTAGAGGACGGATAGGATGGGAGTGGAAGAGATTAGGAAGGATAGGATGATTTTAGAATAGTTTGGAGATTCGGATGAGATGGGAAGTAACAATTAAATTACCAATACATACTTATTCAAACATAAATGCAAATCTAACAATAAAAAAAAAAAAACGATATTGATATAAGTATATGAAACCCTGAACTTCGGGACGAAGTTTTTTGAAGGGAGGAAGTATGTAACAACCCGTTCCCGAGTTATACACAATGATATTAGCGTGTGTGCGATATAGACATTTGATAGCTACACCTGCCTACCTCGCACACATCGCACTAGTACATCAAACTACTAATATCAAGCTTACCTAAGTTAGAAATTAATGATAAGGTTTCAGATTTAAAATTCATATTGATTTAGCATAAAATATATAAAAAGGATTAATGAAAAGAAAAGAAAATTTTAATTAATTAAAGTACATACATATACTCAAAGTTGAGTTAAATATTATAACATAAGCCTTAATCTTAAATATACTCTAAAGTCAAGCCGTATACTTCAAAACAGAAAAAATAAACACAAATATCACACCTCCTCTTTAATGCCACTGACATCTCCTTAAATGATAATCGTACCATCCTTTAAGAAGACCTTATCTTGCTGGAGATGAGGTGGTGAGGAGGAATGGCGGTGGGGAAAATTTATATAAGGACGCTGATTCGAAGGAAGGTAGGGGGGAATTTGGGGGCTGATTACCAAAATGATATGATGAAAGGAAAGAATTTGTACTGAGGAGGGTCTTTGTTCTTCTTGGAAATCTGGGCACGGGGGCAGAGGAGACATCCTCTGGGTCTGGGATTGTTCCCGGATTGGCTGGGAGGACTTGATTGTTTCTGTGAACTGTTTAACTATCCACAACATCACACAGCATCAGCATCACGGGAGGAGAGCCGCCATTAAAATCATCAACTGCGTTCCAGGTATTTCTTTTAGGTATAGAATTGTTTCTCAATTAAATTTCACTGCAAAGTTTCATTTGAAATACATTACTGCTAAATATATTTTGTCTGCAATTAAATTTCTCTGTATGGAAACTTACATTTCATTGAAATCCGTTACTGCTGAATATATACTTAGATTAATATATGTCTGAAATTAATGACTGTGTCTAGAACCTTACACTAGGCAAGAAGTTCAAGTATAATATTTTGTTATGGCTAACTTCATGCTTCTATAGATCTGGTTGTACTTGCTATTTAAGTTGTGTAGGTACATCATCTTCAAGATGGTGAAGATGTTAGTAAGAGAAGTTGATATGTTAAGCATGATGAAAAGTATGGAAGCCATGAAAGATTCTCCAATATCATAAGAAGAAGTTGATCTCCATAAGTTAAGAGGGAGCCTGGATAGATGAAATCTCCTTGGTTGAGAGGTAGGGCATATCATAGTCTTGAGTGGAGAATGCATTTTGAAGAATATGTTGTTGCATGAAGAGTAGGAAACAAAATAGGAATCTTTTGTCAAAGATTCGGTTGATAGTCCTACTGTGACAAGTTGAGAAGCAACATCTAGTTGTCTGAAAGACCCCGAAGGCTTGTATTTGAGTATGTACATTTGAAAGTGTATAATTGATTGGGGTTGTGTTTTGATGGCATGTTGGTTACCGATCAGTTTGATCGGGAGATATTTGTTGTTTGAGGCTTTGTGAGTGAAGCATTACCTGGGAGGACATCTAGTCAACACTTTGTATTGATGTCTAGGTCCCGAAGTAGGGAAGGTGGTGTTGGTCATAGAGTTCTGACCTCGAATACACACTTGGATCCCTAGGTTGATGGTTAGTAAGTACGCCTAATGGTACCTAGAGAGGCTGAAAACTTTAGTCCATCCTAGTTCCACTTGGATTGATTGACCTGGTCAGGAATCTAGTCTATGGCATTGCAGTGCCTAACCTATTGAGAGACCTTAGATAGATTGCCCTGGTCAAGAATCTAGTCCATGGCATTGCGGTGCCTAAACTTCTTCGTAGATTATGTGTTTTGAGATCTTCCATGTACCTCTATAGTTATATGTAAATGTGAATACCTCCCTAGTTAAGAGGGAGTGTTGAAGAATGTAACTAGGTTCGGTCTTCATAAATTATACTGGAGTCAAAATGTAAAATATTTGTCAAAAGAAAGTGAAAAGAATTTTATTATTAATTGAATTGACTTGTTAAAGCATGGGTTTCATGATTGGGTCAATTGTCTTAGGCCAAGCCTCCATTGTAGGCTTTAGGTTGTTGGTCAAAGACTCCTCCATCAAAGTCTCCTTGTTTTCGGCCTCAAACAAATCATCATCAAGTCGGCCTACAAGTCGGCCTAACCTTATATACAAACACTTCTCTTCATGAACTCATGTTGGCTCATTTCAATGGACAACAACCATATATATAAACATGAGGTCTTCGCATCAATTACAAAAAAGGAGTTCGGATTAGTTTTAGAGTGAAGAATTCGTGAGATCACAGAAGTAAGTTCAGATTACAGGTTCAGTGCAAAATCTCAGGAGGCTTGGATGTCACAGTGATGGGTTTCAATATACCATAATGAAATCAAATCAGATCAATTTCAGAGACTGGGTTCATAGATTTTCGGTGAAGTTATAGTCACAGTCATAACTTCGTTATAAAAGAATTCAGGCTCAGTGGTATGTGTATGGTCGGAGCAGTGACATGTACATGGATTGGAGAATTGATAAGGTCGAAGCAATGATACGTATATGGGCTGAAACAGTGATAAGGTCGAAGCAGTGACATGTTTATGGGCTGAAATAATAGAAGTTCAAAAAAGAAGTACATTCGGTCTACAACTCGTTGAAAAAAAGGAACTCGATACAATTGTCTATGGAGATCTACCAATGATATGAGGTATCTATGACTGCAAGTATGATAAGAGCTACTACTCATAGGACTAAGAGCTAAAGAAGAAAATGCAAGGTTGACTTGATGGAGAGAGTCTCTAGTATAGGTTGTGAAGGTCTTGGTCATCCCATCTTATCTACTAAAGAAAGCATTTTTAACCAAGTTTTCCCCTAGAGTGGGGTTTTTCCTTGGCTGCGTGCCTACATCTCATGTCCTCTTTTATTTGTTGTTTGGCATTAGTCTTCATGATAACAAAACGATAATCGAAAGAAAGAATAATAAGAACGAAACATCACAAGATAATGTCATAATAAGAGAAATCGATTAACTTGCCACGCTTTTGATTTCTCAATAGTCTAGGAAGGGTGTTCATACAATCAAAATAAATTTTTATAAGTTGTAACATGTCTTCAACATATGACACTGACTCCCTAGAATTTATGACTTGATGACCAACCCTAAAGGCTCACAATGGGAGCCTTAACTAAAATAAAATTCCTTGAGCATGAAACCCATGACTCAAGCGTTGCAAAAATAATTTTATTTTTCTTCTTTACATCAATTACACAAAATCATGATTACACATGTCATTATGAAGACCTAACCTAGTTACACTTTTCAACACTTTCCTTTTGGGCTCCACCAATTCAACCCCCCTTTCTCATGCCCTTTTTCCATGTGGCTCGATTTTCCTAGTGTGAAATATTCCAAAGGAAAGTATTTCTGCAATACTTGGTTTATTTCTCCTACTTATGTTATAAGTTATTTACAAATGTTTCAATAAATTCTGAAATAAACACATTTTCAGATCTTCACTATCGTTAAGAGCATAAGAACAAAAAGATAATTTACACCAATAGAACCATAGAAATAACCAAATGAACACAGAGGTTTTTGGACAATTGTTCCCGGAAAAATCCAATGTGGGAAAACCATAGTTGAAAAAATCGCGATATTATCGCGATAAATTGAAATTATCGCGAGTTTTTGAGCCGAACGATAATATCGGCGATAATTTAAAACGATAAATTGAAATTATCGTTATCGCGATTTTATCGCGATAATATCGAAATTATCGCGAGTCGACCCGAAATTATCGTGGGAGGCTTGGACAGCGCGGTTATATGCCAGTTTTTGGGTTTTTTTTTTTCATTTTTACTTTGACAGCGTGGGGTATGAGAGCCAAGGAGGAAAGGAGAGCAGCCAAGGAGGGAAGGAGGTGATTTACACGCCCAATAGTGAAGAATCTCTTGCAAGCCAAGCGAACAAACATTGAATTTGGACCAAGTGTCTCCGGCAAAACGTTTTTCCAGGTATGGGCATCAAATTTGACCCATTTTTTTTTTGTTTTTCTCTTGTTCTTCCATGGGTTTCTATTACCCATGTATTTTTCATCATTTGTGATTGCATTTGGTTGTGTTTTTTTGTTTTTTTTTGTTTTATTGAGAGGAGAGGGTTTATTTTGGTCAAAAATGCAAAAATTTGTTTGTTAAATTATGTTTTTTATATTTCTTCTTGTGCTCTTAGGTTCTTCCCATTATTTTTGTTTGTGTTTCAACATGTATTTTTTCCTATTATTATTGCATTCAGTTGAGGGTTTTTTTTTGTGAAAAAAATCAAAATGTTGCATGTAAAATTGTAATTTTTTTATTTTATTTTTTAAGTTTTAACTGGCAATTTTTCTTGTGCCTTAGGTTCAAATTTCAACATTCAAAGTTCAAAGTTTCCAACATGCCAAGGAAATTAGATCATTTCTGGGAATTTGGTGACCCTGATGGGGGGTTTGACCGATTACACTTGACTTGCAAATTATGTGGTCAACACATGGCAGGGGGGGTATACAGGTTGAAATACCACCTGGCACAGATTCCTGGGCATGAAGTAGGCCCTTGCAATAATACCAATCCAGAAATAATCAAAAGAGCCATGAACTCATTGGAAGAAATGGAAGCCACTAAAGTCAGCAAAGCAGCTCTGAAGAGTCAAATATCAAAGTTTGGAGTTGAGCGTGAGAGTGGTAGTGGCTCTTCAGCATCAGCCTCTTCTACAGGCAGCCCCGCAGCTGCCTCCTCATTTTTTGTTCCTAGAACCACTCACGGAGCACAGCCATCTATCTCCTCCCTTATTAAAAAAAGGAGAAGGAAGAAGCTGATAGGTTGTTGGGCAAACTGTTTCTTTGGAGTGATATTCCTTTCAATGTTGCCAGGAACAATCCATTTTATCAGGCTGCGATTGATGCTATCGCTGTTGTTGGCCCAGGATACAAAGCCCCTACATATCATGACCTTAAAGGGCGCATTCTGCAAAATGAGAAAGCTGACTGCACCAAGAGATTGGAAGACTTAAGGGCATCATGGGAAGTCACAGGATGCACTGTGATGTCAGATGGTTGCACTGATCAAAGGGGTAGGAGTCTTCTTAACTTCTTGGTCAGTTGTCCCAAGGGGACAATGTTTATAAAATCTGTTGATGCATCTGCACATGTCAAAGATGCAAGATTATTATGTGATTTATTAGATGTGTTCATTATGGAGGTTGGGCCCCAAAATGTTGTCCAAATCATAACGGACAACGCTGCAAACTATGTTTTAGCTGGAAAGATGCTTATGGAGAGGTATCCAAGCATATTTTGGACACCTTGTGCTGCACATTGCCTGGATTTGATGTTGGAGGACATCGGAAAGCTTGATTTTGTCAAAGATATTGTAGAATCATCAAAGAGAATCACAAAATTTATATATAACCATGGATCTGTGCTTCATTTGATGAGGACACGCACCAACAATAAGGAGTTGGTGCGGCCTGCTATTACACGATTTGCCACTACTTTCATCTCTCTTCAATCCCTCTTGAATTCTAAGTGGGATTTGAAGAGAATGTTTCTTTCAGATGAGTGGCGTGCTTTGACTATCAGCCACAAATCAGAGGGACAGGGCATCTGCAGGTTGGTGTCATATCAGGAAGATTTCTGGGTTGGAGTGGAAGAGGTGTGCAGCATTAGTGAACCTTTCGTAAAGGTTCTTAGATTGGTGGATGGAGAGAAGCCCGCAATGGGCTACTTGTATGAGGCCATGGATAGGGCCAAAGAAGCTGTTCGCAGCTATTATGATGATAAGGGTGATTATGGGTTTCAGAGACAACTTCTTTTATGGGAAGTGATTGATGATCGATGGAACAACACACTCCATCGTCCCATTCATGCTGCAGGGCTCTTCCTGAACCCCGCATTTGCTTATTCATGTGGTTTTGTATTTGATGCTGAGGTCATGGATGGCTTTTTCACTTGTGTTCAGAAGATGGTGCCAAGTCCATCAAAACGTGCAGAGATATCCAAAGAGATGGAGGTATACAGAATGGCAGGTGGCACCTTGAGCTTCGACATGGCTGTCCAGGATAGGACTGCTAAAATGCCAAGTAAGATTTTCATTATTTTAAAAATTTTCTTATGTTTGTAACTTTATAAATTATAAGTTTATCTTATTTGTTGTAACTTGTAACTTGTAGATGCATGGTGGAGGAGCTACGGTGGCAGAATACCAAAACTCCAAAAATTTGCCATTAGAATACTTAGCCAAACATGTAGCGCTTCAGGATGCGAGCGCAACTGGAGTGTATTTGAAAAAATACACACCAAAAGGCGCAACAGGTAAAACACTTAACATATTCAAATTTCGAACTGATTTTTTGAATTCATTAAATATTTTTTTTTAAATATTTAATTTATTAATTTATGACCCTTGTACAGGTTGGAGGGTCAACGGCTCAATGACATGGTTTACGTCTACTACAATCTTAGATTGTGGGTGAGACAACTTGAGAGGACCCCTGATGTGGAGGCCATCTCTTTAGATGCGATTGACACCACTGCTGAATGGAGGGTTGAGGCTGAGAGGCCTGTCATGGAGTCAGTCCCTGATTGGATAGAGGAGGAGGTAATGGAGGGGGAGGACGAGGAGGAGGATGAGCAGGAGCAGGAGCAGGAGCAGGAGCAGGAGGAGGAGGAGCAGGAGGAGGAGGTGACACCACCTACCACTACTACCGGTAGAGGACGTGGTGGTCGGCCTCCTTTAGCTCCTAGTGGTTCAGGTTCCCGTTCCGGTTCTAGTGCTTCATTTTTTTCTTCTAGAGCACGACAGAGCCCATTGCCAGTCCCGCCAACATCTTCATCTAGAGAGAAAGGCAAAGCTATTGTATTTTCTCGCAAGAGGGGCAGAGGAAATCATTGATCAATAGTATAGGACCATAGGTTATATGGTCACTGGTGCATTGACATTCCTTTGTATATGACTGTTGACATTATGACTCATGATATGAGATACATTATTATATTTTTTGTTGATATTTTGAGGCTGAGTTGACTCTTGAGACTGAGGACTTAGTATTCAGGACAGGATTCAGTTTTATGTGTGATGTAGCACTAGACATGATATTACACATCTTATATATTAGTTTTTTTTTCATATTTATGTGTCAATGCATTTATTTTATGTTGTAGATGCTTTAGATATTAAAAAAATTGAAAAAAAATGAATATTTTTGTATGTGACGATTTTTTGCCGATAATTACGATTTTTTGCCGATAATTCCGATTTTTTCCGATTTTTTCCCCTCGCCGATAATATCCCGATAACGATTTTTTCATCTTTGGGGAAAACCAATGCAGCAGATCAGGGTTTTATATTTATCTTCAGAAATGGAAAGTACATTTACAGGAGTCTGATGAGCAGAGAAAAATTAGCAAACACCTAGCTGAATTTTCTAGACCTTCCAGACAAATTTCGGACCCACGAGGTGACCTCCTTCACCCTCTGTGTCATCCAGCATGAATGCTTTGCGCAGTCCCTCTCTGGACTATGTGATTCTGCGTAGAGGGGTTCTTGTTGCTGATTAGCTCGCCCTTCCCTTCACCCTCCTGACTTCTGCCTCCGGATAACTGACTCTTCCCTCCTCTTTCTGCTTCTACAACCCAACCTCTACAAACTCACCCACTGAAGTCGAATTCTCTTACTTCAGAATTGATTTCCTTCGGGTACTGAGAGTGTCCTCGGCTTTTTTTCAAATGGCCCTCAAGTCTCTTCTTATAGTCTTCTCGCTAATGAATCAACAGCCAAGATTATATCATTAATCAATGGCTCAGATTAAAAGATGACTTGATCTTCGTCTTCTAGAAGATTCACACTTTGCTCTATTAATTCCCTTTAATTATTTAATTTCCCAAAGTTTATACTTAGGGTTTGCATTAAAATAATTAATTATTTTAATAAAGTCATATCCGAGTGGAATTTCCACAAATAATTTTTGGATTCTCTGGATAACTGATGTCTAAGCCTTTCTACCATAAATCAGACTTAGAACACTTTCCGATGCTATAGAAATCAACACTCCCTCTTAGCGAGGAAAGTGTTTAAGCAAGATACCGTTGTACTGCTCTAACTCTACATCATCTGCTATGTTGATGATGTCCTGGCTGCTGCCCCTCATCTCTGCGCTGCTGCTTCCTGTACTGCTACCCTGCCACTGCGGTATCCGTACTCAGCTCCCTCTTCTTCTAAAGACCACCCTTTCCTCTAGTGGAAAGCTTTCTCGAACATCCCCATCTTCTCTTTGAAGTAAGTGAACTTGATCTTACTTAGAGCCTTTGTGAGGATATCTGCCACCTATTCTCCTGTAGGAGTGTATCGCAATTGTATTGCTCCCCTCTGGACATAGTCCCTGATAAAGTGACACCGAATGTCAATGTGTTTCGACCCGTTATGAAACACAGGATTTTCAGAGAGCTTAATGCGGCTCTGATTATCGCACATAATCCTGGTCGGTTCTATCCGCTTCTTGAGTAGGTTCAAGAGCAATTTGCGGAGCCATATGGCTTCGCAAAAAGCTATGCTTGCTGCCATGTACTATGCCTCGGTTGAGCTCAGTGCTATGGACTTCTGTTTCCTACTGCACCAGGAGGTCATTCCTGATCTGAGACTGAAACAGTATCCACTGGTACTTTTCCGATCTACTGTGCTTCCAGCCCAGTCTACATCTGTGAACCCACTCAACTGGATCTCATTACCCCCGGTGTACTTTAGCCCATACTCGACTGTCCCTCTCAAGTGTCTGAAAATATGTTTGGTTGTTGCCCAGTGAGCCCTCCTTGGTTCCACCATGAACTGACTGAGGGTATTCACTGCATAACAGATGTCTGGTCTCGTGTTGACCAAATACATCAATGATTCGATGAGCTGTCTGTACAATGTGGGATCAGCCTCATCATCCTCTAATGTGTTTATCTTCTTCCAGTTAGTAATCATTGGCGTGGCCATGGGTCTACAGTCTTCCATCTGAAATCTCTTCAGAATTTCTATCGTGTATCTTCCTTGTCCTAGGAAGATTTCCCCTTTCTGCTGCCAGACTTCTAAACCAAGAAAATAGTGTATCTGCCCCAAGTCCTTCATGTCAAATTTTGTTGCCAGATTCTCCTTGCAGTCTTTGATGAGCTTGAATGACTCTATCAAAAATAGGTCATCCACATAAAGAACAAGAATAAGCGGCTCATCTCCTACTCTTACGTAGTATAGATTGGGATCTGTGTCACTCTTGACGAACCCCATCTTCTGCAAGTAGCCATCAATCTAACCATACCATGCCCTGGGGGCTTGTTTTAAGCCATAAATGGCTTTCTTAAGTCTGCAAACATGAGTCTTTTGCTCATGTGTCTCGAAACTCTCTGGTCGCTCTATGTACACTTCCTCCTCTATCACACCATTCAAGAACGCAGTCTTGACATCCATCTGGTGAATCTCCCATCCCATCTGCATTGCCAGAGAGATGATGGATCTAATAGAAGTGTATCGTGCTACTAGAGCAAAAGTTTCTTCATAGTCAATGCCTTCCTTCTGGGCATACCCCTTTGCTACAAATCTTGCCTTGAATTTCTCTATGCTGCCATCTGCAACATATTTGATCTTGTAGATCCATTTTGATCCTACAACAGATCTGTCTTGTGGTCTAAGGACTACTTCCGAGACATCATTTGTCATGATGGAGCTATACTCTTCCATCATGGCATCCACCCATACCTGATGCTGCGCTGCTTCCTGAAAGGTAGAAGGCTCTCCAACCTGAGCTACCAGTGCTTGATATCTGTCAGGTTATTTCCTTATCCTCTTTCCTTCTCTAGGGGCTCCAACAAATCCTTTTGCATCCCTAAGAATCTGTTGGAGATCTATGCTCGGCCTCCCATCAGTGGTGGGCGGTCTCAACTGTTCTTCGTCGGAGGAGCTTCCCTCAGAAATATTGTGCCTTGGAGAGGCACTGGACCTTTCCTCCATAGGTCGTTGAGGTTGTACCAGTGGATCTTCCTCCATCTGCATATCTGTGGCCATCTCTCGAGATTTCCTAAAGGCTCTCTCCTCCAGGAATTTTACATCCCTTCTTACCACGACTTTCCTGCTCTCTGAAATATAGATGTGATGCCTTTGCATTCTCGCTATAACCCATCAGAAAACCCTTTTCTACAGTTTGATCCAGCTTCTTCCCTTTTTCATCTGGAACGTGGCAGTATGCTATGCTGCCGAATATCCTGATGTGGCTCACTTTTGGCTTGCTGCCTGTGAACACACTCTCGGGAGTAACCTTCCCCAAAGCTCTATTGCGAACTCTGTTCTGAATTCGGGCATCTCCTAGTCATACAACATTGCCCTTGCAGCTTCTATTATGGTCTAATTCTTCCGTTCTGCAACTCCATTTTGCACTGGATTGTATGGAGTTGTCCATTCTCTCTTGATGCCTTCCTGTGCACAGAAATTTGTGAAGTCTTTATCAATATACTCTCCATCATTATCTGACCGCAACTTCTTGATCTTCTTCCCTGTAGAGTTCTCCAGCAATGCTTTGAAATCTTTAAACCGATTAAAGACTTCATCTTTGGTCTTCAGAAAATAGTTCCAAGTTTTCCTGGAATAATCATCAATGAAGGTGGCAAAATACTTTGCCCCACTAAGAGATTTTGTGGATATCGGACCGCAAATGTCAAAGTGTATTAACTCTAATGTACCTTTGGCTCTACTGCTACTTCTTGGAAATGTTGCCTTAGCATAATTCCCTAGTATGCATCCCCTGCAAACTTCGTCTTTCTTCGTGTTGAGTTCAAAAGCCCCTACAACAGTATTTTTGAGAATCCCCAAGGCTCCATGATGTAGATTCCCCATCCTTCTGTGCCATAATCCATTCAGATCTCTGTCGTCTATACTGCCGATCCATGCCACCGGAGATTCAAGCTAGAGCTTATAGAGCTTGTGACTCCTTACTCCGATTTGTGCCTTTTTGCTCCAGTTAGGGTGTTTGACATACACCTTATCTTGAATAAAGTATACGTCATAGCCCTTGTTTTGAAGTTGAGACACCGAGAGTAGATTAATCCCCAACCCTGGTACATGCAAAACGTTTGTGGCTCAAATATTGTTGCCATCCTCAGTCTGAAATGTTACGGTACCTCTCCCGATGTGGTACATTTTGCCTTATTTCCCATAGTTATTTGGAAATTCATCTATTCTTCTTGATAGCTCAAAAAACATTCTCGAACCCCCGTCATATGAGCAGATGCTCCACTGTCAATATACCAAACACTTGGAGGAATTGTGCTTGACACACTGGCAAGATCCTCCTCTAGTCTGGATGCCAGCACCTTCATGTCGTGTTCTCTCTACATTTCTGTGTGCTCTGGAGGACTGTGTGAGTCCCTTTGACTGAATGAACCCTTCCTTTGGTCTATGGCAGATCCTCCCTTCCTAATTTTAGCCCTTTGCTCTGATACCATGTGAAATTTTCAAGAGGAAAATATTTCTGCAATACTTGGTTTATTTCTCCTACTTATGTTATAAGTTATTTACAGATGCTTCAGTAAATTCTGAAATAAACACATTTGCAGATCTTCACTATCATTAAGAGCATAAGAACAAAAAGATAATTTACACCAGTAGCACAATAGAAATAACCACATGAACACATATGTTTTTGGACAATTCTCCCCTGAAAAACCCAATGTGGGAAAACCGGTGCAGCAGATGAGGGTTTTATATTTATCTTAAGAAATGGAAAGTACATTTACAGGAGTCTGATGAGCAGAGAAAAATTAGCAAACACCTGGCTGAATTTTCTAGACCTTCCAGATAAATTTCGGACCCTCGGGGTGACCTCCTTCACCCTTTGCGTCATCCAGCGTGAATGCTTTGCGCAGTCCCTCTCTGGACTGCGTGAATCTGCGTGGAGGGGTTCTTGCTGCTGATCAGCTCACCCTTCCCTTCACCCTCTTGACTTCTGCTTCCTGATAACTGACTC
The DNA here is from genome assembly GCA_034641835.2 of Pinus albicaulis. Lineage (NCBI taxonomy): Eukaryota > Viridiplantae > Streptophyta > Pinopsida > Pinales > Pinaceae > Pinus > Pinus albicaulis. The sequence continues at coordinate 436,217,909 of CM076584.1, forward strand.
CTCCCTCCTCTTTCTGCTTCTGCAACCCAGCCTCTACAAACTCACCCACTGAAATCGAATTCTCTTGCTTCAGAATTGATTTCCTTCGGTTACTAAGAGTGTCCCCGGCTTTTTTTCAAATGGCCCTCAAGTCTCTTCTTATATTCTTCTCGTTGATGAATCAACAACCAAGATTATATCATTAATCAATGGCTCAGATCAAAAGATGACTTGATCTTCGTCTTCTAGAAGATTCACACTCTACTCTATTAATACCCTTTAATTATTTAATTTCCCTAAGTTTATACTTAGGGTCTGCATTAAAATAATTAATTATTTTAATAAAGTCATATTCGAGTGGAATTTCCATAAACGATTTCTGGGTTCTCTGGATAATTGATGTCTAAGCATCTCTACCAAAAATGAGACTTAGAAAACTTTCCGATGCTATAGAAATCAACACTCCCTCTTAGCGAGGAAAGTGTTTAAGCAAGATACCGTTGTACTGCTTTGACTCTACATCATCTGCTACGTTGATGATGTCTTCGCTACTGCCCCTCATCTCTGCGTTGTTGCTTCCAATACTGCTACCCCGCCACTGCAATATCTATACTACAGCTCCCTCTTCTTCTGAAGACCACCCTTTCCTCTAGTGGAAGGGTTTCTCGACCATCCCCATCTTCTCTTTGAAGTAAGTGAACTTGATCTTACTTGGAGCCTTTGTGAGGATATTTGCCACCTATTCTCCTGTAGGAGTGTATCGCAAATGTACTACTCCCCTCTGGACATAATCCCTGATAAAGTGACACCGAATGTCAATGTGTTTCGACCGGTCATGAAACACAGAATTCTCAGAGAGCTTAATGCGGCTCTGATTATCGCACATAATCCTGGTCGGTTCTATCCACTTCTTGAGTAGGTTCAAGAGCAATTTGCGGAGCCATATGGCTTCGCAAAAAGCTATGCTTGCTGCCATGTACTATGCCTCGATTGAGCTCAGTGCTATGGTCTTATGTTTCCTACTGCACCAGGAGGTCATTCCTGATCCGAGACTGAAACAGTATCCACTGGTACTTTTCCGATCTACTGTGCTTCCAGCCCAGTCTACATCTGTGAACCCACTCAACTGGATCTCATTACCCCCGGTGTACTTTAGCCCATACTCGACTGTCCCTCTCAAGTATCTGAAACTATGTTTGGTTGTTGCCCAGTGAGCCCTCCTTGGTTCCATGAGGCGTGAGGGGTATTCCTTTTGCATATGAATGTGCGGTCGTGTTGACCAAATACATCAATGATTCGTGGTATGCAGCCTGTGTGGGATCGGCCTCATCATCCTCTAATGTGTTTATCTTCTTCCGATTCTAGTAATCATTGGCGTGGCCATGGGTCTACAGTCTTCCATCTGAAATCTCTTCAGAATTTCTATCGTGTATCTTCCTTGTCCTAGGAAGATTTCCCCTTTCTGCTGCCAGACTTCTAAACCAAGAAAATAGTGTATCTGCCCCAAGTCCTTCATGTCAAATTTTGTTGCCAGATTCTCCTTGCAGTCTTTGATGAGCTTGAATGACTCGATCAAAAACAGGTCATCCACATAAAGAACAAGAATAAGCGGCTCATCTCCTACTCTTACGTAGTATAGATTGGGATCTGTGTCACTCTTGACGAACCCCATCTTCTGCAAGTAGCCATCAATCCAACCATACCATGCCCTGGGGACTTGTTTTAAGCCATACAAGGCTTTCGTAAGTCTGCAAACATGAGTCTTCTGCTCATGTGTCTCAAACTCTCTAGTTGCTCTTGTACACTTCCTCCTCTATCACACCATTTAAGAACACAGTCTTGACATCCATCTGGTGAATCTCCCATCCCATCTGCACTGCCAGAGAGATGACGGATCTGATAGAAGTGTATCGCGCTACTAGAGCAAAATTTTCTTCATAGTCAATGACTTCCTTCTAGGCATACCCCTTTGCTACAAATCTTTCCTTGAATTTCTCTATGCTGCCATCTGCAGCATATTTGATCTTGTAGATCCATCTGGATCCTACAACAAATCTGTCCTGTGGTCTAGGGACTACTTCCCAGACATCATTTGTCATGATGACCTATACTCTTCCACCATGGCATCCACCCATACCTGATGCTGAGCTGCTTCCCAAAAGGTAGAAGGCTCTCCAACCTGAGCTACCAATGCCTGATATCTGTCAGGTTGTTTCCTTATCCTCTTTCCTTCTCTAGGGGCTCCAACAAATCCTTTTGCATCCATAAGAATCTGTTGGAGTTCTATGCTCGGCTTCCCGTCAATGGTGAGCGGTCTCACCTGTTCTTCCTTCTGTTCTTCGTCAGAGGAGCTTCCCTCAAAAATATTGTGCCTTGGAGAGGCACTGGACCTTTCCTCCATAGGTCGTTGAGGCTGTACCAGTGGATCTTCCTCAATCTGCATATCTGTGGCCATCTCTCGAGATTCCTAAAGGCTCTCTCTTCCAAGAATTTTACATCCCTTCTTACCACGACTTTCCTGCTGTTTGGAATATAGATGCGATATGCCTTTGAATTCTCGCTATAGCCCATCTAGAAAACCCTTTTCTGCAGTTTGATCCAGTTTCTTCCTTTTTTCATCTGGAACGTGGCAGTATGCTATGCTGTCGAATATCCTAATGTGGCTCACTTTTGGCTTGCTTCCTGTGAACACACTCTCGGGAGTAACCTTCCCCAAAGCTCTATTGGGAACTCTGTTCTAAATTTGGGCATCTCCTGGTCGTACAACATTGCCCTTGCAACTTCTATTATGGTCTGATTCTTCTGTTCTGTAACTCCATTTTGCTCTGGAGTCATTTCGCGTATCTCTCACCTAGGATGGTGTGTGTGTGAGATCTGCGGCAGCAAGGTTTCAGATTCAAGTAAGTTACAGAGTCCACAATCTTATTTTGGTATCAGAGCCCCGTTTCAGATTCTGTGATGGCTAATCTTTTAAGAACCTTTTCGAGTATTGATCGCAAAATTATTAATGAAGTTACTTCTCGCTCTGAAGAAATTGATGTTGATCATGAAGTAATTGAGAATCCTGAAAATTGGAACCCTCCATCTCTGCATGCTACTGATATTTATAAGTTGCCCGTCACTTTTCTCTTTAAATCTAAATCCTTTTTAAAAGAAGTGGAGGTTACTATTAAAATTTCTGGTCCATCTGTTTAGATTGTCTCTCTGAACTTGTTTTCTAAAGATGATATCAAGAAGTTTAGACAGTATGTTGCTGATAAAAAATACAATTATCTTCACTTTGGTGGAATTCGTATTGGTCTTGCCCCTCTGTTTCGTCATGGTATCAATACCCCTTGTATAGCTGAAGTGTTTGATACCCGGCATCAAACTTATGATCACGCCCGTATAGGAACTATAATGGGAAATCTGTCAACTGGTTGTCAATATGGAACCATCTATCCTGACTATGCTATTAGTCTTACTGATCCTCATCTGCAAGATTGTTGGAAGCTAATGACTGGAGTCCAAGGACTTAGTTTGATAGATGACAGTGAATATTTGTCTGTGATAATCCAAACCTCGTTCCAATTGACTAATACAGCACATCCCAAACTAAAACAGCCTGTACTCAAAGATTGTGTTACAGTTGGTCTGTCTAATGCTCAAGTTGAAGGAGCCATATATAGTCCTGAAGAAGTTCCTAATGATTGGTATTTCCAATATAAGTCTCTAGCTGATGCAAAGAAACCAGAGTCAAAAATGAAAAGAATTGCTATTGCTGATGGTCGTGTCAAGTTAGTTCCTCCTAAGCCAGAGATTCCAAGACCTCTGTTCAAACCAAGAAGATATGTAGTGCCTGTAAATCAAAGTGAATCGTCTTCCTCAAATCGAGTGAATGTTTCCCCCATTTCTGATGTCTTTACTGAACCTGAAATAGGTTCAAATGAATTGTACATACCTGAAAATAAACCTTTCCTCCCTGTACAGAAGATGCATCGTATTTCTCATATTTCTTCTAAACCACAAGAAGAGTGGCAGTATGCAAACCATCGTTTTGTCAAAGGTGGCAAATGGCCTCCAAAGACTAAATTATGCACTACTTCTTCTATGTCAAAACAGCCAACTACTAGAGCTGACTGTGCACCTTTAATAGAGCATAGTGTTAATAACACTAAAGACCTTGATGAAGTTTACCAGTTGGGCAATTATTTAACTACATGGTGCTCACATGCTGAAGAAGTGTTAGATGATTTAGATTCTCAATCAGAAGAAATTCTAGCAAATTTAAGATTGCTTCATGAAGAACAGCAAGCCGATAAGCCAAGGAAAGAAGAAAAAGCTAGAAGAAAGAAAGAAAAAGAAAGGAGAAAAAGAGAATCTAGAACCCCTCGTTTCTCTATGGATACTCCAAACTACTGGGAATTTGAAGAAATTGAAGACAGTGGAATAGAATCAAGTGCTCAAGCGGCCGAAAAGGGTAAAGAAATTCCACCTGCTAAAAATCTGTTCTCTAAAAAAGCTTTAGAGTCTGCTCAGACAATTAAAATTCATAAATCGAAAAGTGAATTGGCTACTCTTGAAGATGCAGCTAAAAAATTTCCATCCTTTATCTTGCCTTCCTTGCAAAAGGCCCATGTTTTTAGAGAACAAACCAAGTATCCCAGAGTAGAAGAAGATCTATTTGCAACCAGTTCCACTGGTTATGTTTTAGATTTAGAAAAGTCCTCAAATCCTACAGAATCAATTTGCATTTGGATTGGCGCATTATATCAAATGCAAGTCATTTCAAAATTAAACAATGAAGCTATTTTCTATCTTGTTGAAAAAAGAATGGCTGGCATTGTTTATGATTGGTGGATGACCCCAACTGCTGAAGAAAGAATGAATGTTTGTAATGCTGGTCTCGCCACTTTAGAACTTTTGTTAAAAACTCAATTTGTTCCAGAACCTGTTGATGAGAAGAAACAACTCATAACAGATTTAGCTCGTATGGAGCTAAAAGATGTCAAGTTTCTCCAACAGTTTGGAAATGATTATATGAGCAAAGTTTTTAAAGCCAATCTCAGTAATGATTCAGTTCAAAAAGTGTCATTCTTGTCCAAGCTGCCAGGAAATCTAGGAGATCTAATTCTTAAAGATCTGGAAGTCCAGAATAAAATCATTGACCAAATCTATTGGATTGATCTTTTGTTTAGATGTTCCGAAAAAGTCAAATATTTGTGCTGGCAGAAGAAAGCTTCTGAGTTTTCCCCTGGTTTAGAGGTCTGTCGATCTGTTTTACCTTGGACCCCGTTCAAGAAAAGGAGATCAAGAAGATATGGCAAATACAGACCTAAACGAGTAGCTCATCCTAAAAGACCTTTTAAAAAATACAGATATCTGAAGAAACGTAGACAGTCTCCCAAAAGTAATGCTTGTTTTATCTGTAAACAAGAAGGTCATTTTGCAAAGAAATGTCCAAAGAGCTCCTCCAACAAACTCAAAGCTTGTGTAGATATTGAAGAACTTGTTGATAATTGGTCCATGGTTGATTCACAAGATGATGTTTCTGAAGTATATATCTTAACAGATGCCTCTTAGTCAGATGTTGATGACAGTCCTGAACTATCTCAAAAGATGAATCGCTGCTATGATTCCGACTGTGATGAAGAAGATGAACTGCATTATAGTGATGAATATGCAGATGAATATACTTCTAAAACTTCTGATGTTGATGATGATATTTCGATTGCACCCTCATCAGTTGTAGATACTCCCTCTGCTTCTCTTCCGCCTCCTACCCTCTCAGAGTCTTCTGTTCTTCCTCCACTAAATTCTTTTTGTCCATATCCTAAAAATGTTTCTCCATCATCCGCAATTCCTGTATCTACTCCAGAAGAGTCTTCTTTCTTGAAAAAGATTGTTAAAACTAACAATCTTCTGTATATCCCTGTTGAAGTTCAAGTACGTCAAGACTGGATTGCTGTTCATGCCTTTATCGATACTGGTGGCTCTAACAATTTGGCTCGTCCATCTCTTTTTAAAGGCCTTTGGAAACCTCTTAATCATATTCTGGTTTCAGAAACCATTGGACGTTCTGTCTCTCTGACTCATTATGTTGATAATATTTCTTTAAAAGTTGGAGGGAAGATTGTAAAAATTTCAGTCGTTCAATATTATGATACTTCAACCAGTTTATCCTTAGGCATGCCATTTCTTTCTTCTGTCCTTCCAGTGACAATAAGTGAGGATAAATTGATTCTTAATATAAAGAAAAGTGCCATTTTTGTTCCAAGACTTACATTGGCTAATTCAGAGGCACAAAAACAAAATAGCCAAAAGAAAGCTGGAACTCGAAGACCTGCAAAAGATTCTAATAATTGGATTGAAGTTCTCCAATTATATGAAGATAGAGCTCAAAAAAAAAACCAAGCAGAAGGCACATGTAAATCCGGATTGGTCTCAAGAGCAGCTACACATATATGAAGAATTGTTGAAGAACTGCTATGAGAATCCCCAAGTTTTTTGGTCAGTTGAGAGTCCACAGCAGGAAATAATCACTCTCCATGATAATGGTGTCAAAGGTAAGTTGATTCCTTGCACCCCATCCGATGAAAAAGAAATCAGAAAACAGATAGATGAACTTCTACAACTTCAATTAATTGAACCAAGTGAGTCCCATTACTCTTGCTCAGCTTTTCTAGTTAGAAATCATTCTGAGATAATTCGTGGAAAAGCTAGAATGGTAATTAATTATAAGCCCCTCAATGCTATCACCAAAAGTTTTAATTACCCATTACCCAGACAAGAGACAATAATGCAGAAGGTTCAAAACAGCAAAGTTTTTAGCAAGTTTGATATGAAGTCAGGATATTATCAGATCGAGATAAGAGCCGAAGATAGACACAAGACTGCTTTCACATGCCCTACTGGATTTTTTCAATGGAAAGTAGTACCTTTTGGCTTGAAGAATTCACCTGCATTCTTTCAAAGGCGTATGGATTATATTTTTGGCAAGTACGACTTCATTTGTGTATATATTGATGACATTTTAATTCATAGTGTAGATCTAGAAAGCCATCTCCAGCATCTAAATATCTTTTTAGATAAAGTTCGACAGCATGGTATTGTTCTTTCAGAAAAGAAGATGGTGTTGTTTCAAAATAGTATTGATTTTTTAGGCATTCATGTTATTGATGGAAAGATACAAATGCAGCCGCATGTTTTGACAAAATTATCTGAGTTTCCAGACAAACTCTCTGATACTAAAATGATTCAAAGGTTTCTTGGTGTGTTGAATTATATTCATAAATATATTCCCAGGCTATCAGAGAAAACAGCCCCTATCAGGCAGCATTTGCGTTCAGGATGGTCCCCTGAGGCTACAGATGCGGTAAAATTGCTTAAAGAAGAATGTAAGCATTTACCACAACTTAAGCCCCCTGGACAAGGATTTTTAATTTTACAGACTGATGCTTCTGATTCTTTTTGGGCAGCAGTATTATTTGAGAAGCAAGAATCAGGTGAAGAAGAATTGTGTGCATATGCATCAGGTGAGTTTTTGCCACATCAGAAGGGATATTTTGCAGCAGAAAAAGAAACACTTGCAATCTTCAATGGAATCCAAAAATTTGAAATTTATCTAGCTCCTGCAAGGTTTTTAATCAGAACAGATTCGATGAATTTTACACATTTTCTATCTGCTAAAATCTCTAGACAGTTAGCTAGAGGTAGATTGTTGGCATGGCAGATATGGTTCAATATGTACGAGTTTGATGTTGAATGGATTCTCGAAATTTCAAATTATCTGGCAGATTCTCTCACAAGAGATATGAATAAGATGCATACTTTCTCAGGTCCTAGCAGAAGAACGGATCTTTTTGAACTTCCAGGTAAAACACCATCCGATGATACTTTTCAAACTTTTGTTAAACGTTTTCACATTTTAGAATTAGTTCTTGAAGATGTTGCTCAACAAATCAAGAAGATTGCTGGTTTTCGCATGAGGAGAAACCAGTGGATTCAACGCTGCCAAGCCTGGCAGTCAAAGAATGTTGGAGTTAATCTGGGTTTAGATGAAGAATTGGTTAAGGTCTACCCTTTACCTAATATGAAGGTCAAACTATATTTCAAAACTCTGGATGATTATTGGTCTCGACTGTTTACAGATGAAATGATAGAAACTCTCAAGAGATTGAATTCTGTTTACAGATGAAATAATAGAAACTCTCAAGAGATTGAATTATTATCAGTTGATTGGTGCAGTTGATTTTTCTTTTGCCGTTTATACCACTGCAAAAATGCTTGATATTGATGAGATCAATATGCATGACAAAGTTGAAAAATTTCTCATATCTCTTCAAATCCCAGATTTATTTGAAGAAATGGAAGCAGCATATCTCCAGAGCAATAATGAATATTTTGCCAGTACAGATACTTTTCCTCAGTATGAGATATATGAACCCTTTGCCGATTGGGAGATTTACAATGGTCTCTGCTGAAAAAAGCCCCAGGTCAGAACAAGTCAATGCATCGAAAGATCCCTACAGTATTTAAGAACTTTTTCTACTCCTTGGGATTATCAAAGCCTCGAAATAAGAAATCCAATCGTGCCCAATCCATTTGCACAACTTTATGGTCCCGAAAAATTTGATAAGTCAGTGCTAGCAGATAATATGGACGAAGTTAAGAAGATTTCTTCATGGTTGAAAGAATTTAATCAGTTAAAGCTTCAAGAAAAATTGAGTATGATCAAGGCTTTAGAACAACTCCAACATAATATTAAAGCCATCAAATTAATTATCAACCAAAAGGCACTGATTACTATTAATGTTAAACATGGAAACTGGACAAATGATGTAGTATGTCTCATCAGTTTATTACTATCCAACCATGTTTGTTCTGCAGTAAGTTTTGATTTGGGTTGGCAAGAAATTCATGGGTTAAATCACCTTTGTAAATTTTGGATCCAATGTTGTATTGAACACTCTGTAAATATGTTCCAGATTTTCAAGCTAGAATTACTTGACGGTGTTGAGTTGGCCGTTCTATCAGATCCTAGCTTTCGAAAAAGCAGAAAAGATTCCTTTCTTGAGATTGAAGTTGATCCAATGGCGTATGTCAATAAATGGACAAAATCCGCTGATAAATATCTGTTTCCGCAACAGAATATTTTTGTCACTAAAGATCTTGTCAAGTTGCATACAGGTCATTCATCTAAAGGCGAATCTTCAAAAGCAGCAAAAGGAAAAGGAATAGCTAAGGAAAAGGCATCTACAGAAAAAGGAAAAGCAAATGAATCCATAGACCAAGGTACTCTTTTTGTCGACATCTATCAAGATGCTCAAGCACAGGATGAAAGTGAGTGGGAATCCAAGTACTTGGAATGGCTTTATCGGACAAGGAGTACAAATTCCTCTCCATCACCTGACAAGTGGCCGAGTGATTTTGAGCCAGGAGAACAAGATGATCTTGATCGTAGTCCAAAAGGATCATGGTAGGGTATCATTATTGTGTCAATTATTGTACCCGAGAATATTGAGTAGACACCATCTGGGCCAGGAATGCCCGACAAGGACCCTCAATAGTCTCTTTATTTTGTATATATAGGTGTGTTTAGTTTGTTATTGGCATCGCAGAGTAAGTATGAGTGTGTTATTGAGTGTGAGAGTGTGATTGTAATAGCCCGTGTAGAGTTCAGAAGCTCTTTAGCTCTGCTCTGTGGCATAATATGGTGTGTAACATTTTGCTTGAATTAATTTGAAGCCTTCTGGGCCGCCTGTCTGAGGACAGTTTTCCAAGATCACGTAAAGGAGATTGTAAGGCGAGTCAAGGACCTGAGGAGTCGTTTCGCGTATCTCTCACCTAGGATGGTGTGTGTGTGAGGTCTACGGCAGCAAGGTTTCAGATTCAAGTAAGTTACAGAGTTGGATTGTATGGAGCTATCCATTCTCTCTTGATGCCTTCCTATGCACAGAAATTTGTGAAGTCTTTATCGATATATTCTCCACCGTTATCTGATCGCAACTTCTTGATCTTCTTCCCTGTAGAGTTTTCCACCAATGCTTTAAAATCTTTAAAGCGATTAAAGACTTCATCTTTGGTCTTCAAAATATAGTTCCAAGTTTTCCTAGAATAATCATCAATGAAGGTGGCAAAATACTTTGCCCCACTAAGAGATTTTGTGGACATCGGACCGCAAATGTCAAAGTGTATTAATTCTAATGTACCTTTGGCTCTGCTGCTGGTTCTTGGAAATGTTGCCTTAGCGTACTTCCCTAGTATGCATCCCCTGCAAACTTCGTCTTTCTTCGTGTTGAGTTCAGAAGCCGCTATGACAGTATTTTTGAAAATCCCCAAGGCTCCATGATGTAGATTCCGCATCCTTCTGTGCCATAATTCATTCAGATCTTTGTTGTCTGTGTTGCCGATTAGGGCCACCGAAGATTTAAGCTGGAGCTTATGCAGCTTGTGACTCCTTACTCCGATTTGTGCCTTTTTGCTCCAGTTAGGTTGTTTGACATACACCTTATCTTGAATAAAGTAAACGTCATAGCCCTTGTTCTGAAGTTGAGACACCGAGAGTAGATTAATCCCCAACCCTGGTACATGCAAAAATTTCGTGGCTCGAATCTTGTTGCCATCCTCAGTCTGAAATGTTACGGTACCTCTCCCGATGGAGGTACATTTTGCCTTATTTCCCATAGTTATTTGGAAATTCATCTATTCTTCTTGATAGCTCAAAAAACATTCTCGAACCCCCGTCATATGAGCAGATGCTCCACTGTCAATATACCAAACACTTGGAGGAATTGTGCTTGACACACTGGCAAGATCCTCCTCTAGTCTGGATGCCAGCACCTTCATGTTGTGTTCTCTCTGCATTTCTGCGTGCTTTGGAGGACTGTGTGAGTCCCTTTGAGTGAATGAACCCTTCCTTTGGTCCATGGCAGATCCGCCCTTCCTGTTTTTAGCCCTTTGCTCTGATACCATGTGAAATTTTCAAGAGGAAAATATTTCTGCAATACTTGGTTTATTTCTCCTACTTATGTTATAAGTTATTTACAGATGCTTCAGTGAATTCTGAAATAAACACATTTGCAGATCTTCACTATCATTAAGAGCATAAGAACATAAAGATAATTTACACCAGTAGCACAATAGAAATAACCACATGAACACATATGCTTTTGGACAATTGTCCCCAGAAAAACCCAATGTGGGAAAACTGGTGCAGCAGATGAGGGTTTTATATTTATCTTCAAAAATGGAAAGTACATTTATAGGAGTCTGATGAGCAGAGAAAAATTAGCAAACACCTGGTTGAATTTTCTAGACCTTCCAGACAAATTATGGACCCTTGGGGTGACCTCCTTCACCCTCTGCGTTATCCAGCGTGAATGCTCTACGCAGTCCCTCTCTGGACTGCGTGATTATGCGTGGAGGGATTCTTGCTGCTGATCAACTCACCCTTCCCTTCACCCTCCTGACTTCTGCTTCCTGATAATTGACTCCTCCCTCCTATTTCTGCTTCTACAACCCAGCCTCTACAAACTCACTGTTAAATTTAGACAACTAGGTCCAAACTCCGTCTTGTGATGCTCAGATGAAGATTCCAATATTTGTATTGGATTCCTCTTTCGGAGAGGTGTAAAATCGATATAAAATTGATTTTAATCTGATGAGCAGAACATTTATTTTGAATTTATTATTTATAATAAATTTAAGTGCAAGTCGGCCTTAAGGTTTTACACCCCCAACAGATGTGTCACACACCTCAATGATGGATATAAATACAGTCAACGTTGGAGAGCAGTTCACTCACTCAACATCACACATCTTCTCCTCTGATTATCTACAAGCATCTGAGAAGCAGTTTCATCTCCCACGTGAGAAGAAGGACGAAATCTACTGCAACAAAAGGACAAAATTTACCGCAGCAAATTTTCTGCAGTTAGGGTTTCTAGGGAAGTTTGACCAGTGTTGACTTTGGTCAACGCATGGTTCGTTTGAGCTGAAATTTTGTGGAGAGTTTGACTTTTGAAGGCCGTACTCGTTGGCACAAAAATCGAGGTCAAAAGGTTGACCGAAGTTGGAGCTGCATTGACTTTATTGTTGTTGCCCTTTGTTTACTTTTTCTGGACTGCGTTGACTTTTCTGGGGTTGACTTTGAGTTGACTGGATGATTGATTTGAGGACTGTTGTGACACATTTTGGGTTGGCCGACCAAGAAGACTTTGCTAGTTGAAGCATCCTGCTGACCGCCGTAACGCACCAACACATTCTCCTGTTTCTGGTTTGTCTTCTATAGATCCACTGGTATGTTCTATCAGCGTTTTTACTTAACTGTTTATGTGATTGCTGTTATAAAAGTAAAGTTGCATCAAGCATAGAACATCTACAAAAATTTACACTCACCAACTGAAATTGAATTCTCTTGCTTCAGAATTGATTTCCTTCGAGTACTGACAGTGTCCCCGGCTTTTTTTCAAATGGCCCTCAAGTCTCTTCTTATAGTCTTCTTGTTGATGAATCAACAGCCAAGATTATATCATTAATCAATGGCTCAGATTAAAAGATGACTTGATCTTCGTCTTCTAGAAGATTCACACTCTGCTCTATTAATACCCTTTAATTATTTAATTTCCCTAAGTTTATACTTAGGGTATGCATTAAAATAATTAATTATTTTAATAAAATCATATCCGAGTGGAATTCCCACAAACGATTTCTGGGTTCTCTAGATAACTGATCTCTAAGCCTCTCTACCAAAAATGAGACTTAGAACACTTTCCGATGCTATAGAAATCAACACCTAGGGAGTTCAATTTCCCTTTCTTGAGTTACCCCAACAACTTAATGCCACTTGAATTTTTATTTCTTCCTAAGTTGAGCCTTCCTTTTTCTCCAAAATTTAAACTAAGCCTCCACAAGCCACTTTTCCTAAGTTTTTATGCCAAAATTATTTATTGATCACAAAAATTGCAAAATTGAGTATTTTCCTTAGCAAAATTTTAATTGGGGCCATGACACCCATGGTATATTCTATCATATAGGAACCAAATAATTTACAAAGATAATTTCTTTTTATAGTGATAGCTATTTCAAAATAAAATAAAATATTAAAAAAAGTTAATTTAGTATAATAAAAAAAATTATAAGTTAGTATATAATATAGTTAATAATTAAAGCTAGTGTAGTGGTAATTAATAGTTAATATAGTAGAGCAGTATGGTTAGTAATTAATAATCAATATATATTAATAATTAATTAGTTAATAGTAATTAGTACTTAATAATTGATATACTTGATTAATATATTCAATTAATGCATGGGAAGATGGAGGGTGCAATGATTTTTCCGCTCAGCTATGCGGAGAACTGTGTCGCCGCATTGCTCTTGCCATCCTCTGTTGCTCATGGCGCTCCATGGCATGGGGAGCTCGAGGTCCTTTGTGTATATGGCCCTAGATGTGGACTAGTTTGGGTCACCTTGGTGGAATATCAACTGCTCTTACCTTGCTCTGAGTCAAAGACCACTAAAGATAATTGTGGTTCTGGCTTAGCGGGTTTGTCTTTGTTAGGGCCTGTTCATGGATAGAACCCTGGTTTCAAAGCACAAACATGAGTCCCTTCTAGTGTTAGGACGTTGCCTTTTTAGAATCGTTATGGTGGTGGTGAGGCGGGCTGACAGGTTTATGGTCATGGGGGTACGGGTTGGCAGGTTTATGGTTTTCGCTCCCTTTTCTTGCATTTTTTTTTAATTTACAAATGCTTTGTTTGGCATTTCCGGCAACACACAGTGGTGAAGGATGATAAGCTCATGGATAGTTGTCACATCCATTTGCACCGCTTTGTTCTTGATGTTGAAAAGGCAGAGACAATAATGAACCCATTCCAAATTATTATAAAAATAAATAAATGGAAAAACGATACTTTTTTGGATTAAGGAATCTAACCTGGTGGAAAATTTAAAATAGAGTATTCAAAATAGTTTGGGCATTCCTGCACATGCTCAATCCCTGATATTTGAAGGGAAATTGTTACAAAACTGCTTCCAGATGAAGGATTATTGCATTTTGAGGAATGCCACCATTATATTGAATCTAAGGTTGTGAGGCGGAGCAATAGTTTCCAGAAATCCCAGTGGATTTGTTTCATTCAAAGAAGCAGTGCAAGGGAAGGTGTCAAACACTGTTGAACAGATTCAAAATATTCCTAGCCCCTATGTTGTAGAGCAGATAGAACAAGCTCTAGTCATGGAAGTAAATCTTCCAGAGGTAAAATCTCTCCTATCTTCTCTTCAATCCGAGGTTCTCATTTGTAGGTATAATGATGTTTGGCCTAAGGTTGATGCTTTGCACCAATGGGTTTTTCCCACATGGACATCCAATTGTGATCTCTATTTGTGCTCCAAAGGCTTCTTCATTGTCCCATTTGACACACAGAAAGACTTGGAGTATGTCCTAAATGAAGGGCCACGGTTCTGGGGCAGAGAAGGGCTCTTCATTACCCCATGGTTCCTAGAATTTGATGCTACAAATATGGTGGTCACAACTATGCCGATTTGGGTGAGACTCCCAAATCTCCCTCTTCCTTTCTGGCACCACAAAGTCCTAGAGGATATAGATAATACTCTGGGAAAATTTAAAAAGACAGATTTAGAAAGAACACAAAAATGGTCTCTTCTCGTTTTCCAGAACTTGTGTCGAGATAGACCTCAGCAAAGGTCTACTTGACCACATTCAACTGAATCACAAAAACTTCAAATGGACACATTTTAGATTATGAGAACATGGCTTTCAGATGCCGTACATGTTTCCAAACAGGCCACTTGCAAAAGTTATGCCCTTAGGAAAAAAAGAATTCAAAAAAGGAAAAGATGTCGGCTTACAAGCCAAAAGGGTGGCAGGTTTTTGAGCCTTACCTCTCAGAAGAAGAAGAAGAAGGAAATATGGAAATCCAACCAAGAAAATCAGATGTAGGTATTGGCAAAACATAGTAATCAAGCAAAACAGGATATTTTGGAAAGGTTTGAATGTGTAGCCCAAAATAAGATGGGCACCATCTCAACAGAGATTTAGGCACTCAAAGGGTCTGGGGGTACAAAACAAACACATATTTAAGAGTTTGGACTCTGATAAAGAGCCCACAACATTGCCAACAATTCAAGATCTATCGTTGGTTCTGGTTGATCCAAACTTGTAATGGTGGAAAAATGTTCATAAAAGGAAAGGAAAAAAAAAAGAAAAGCTAAATGATAGTTCCCATTCTTAGTTTTTGTATGTGTCCTTGTTTAGTATTTTTTCTATCAGCTATTTCTTCTCTATAACTCAGTGTCCTGACGAGTATTTGTCGAATGTGTTACACATATAGAAAATGTAATTTTTTTTCTTACTGATGAATAAAATTATGGGTGTCTTTTTCTCCAGAAAAAAAGATATTCAATTAATGCAATTAATTAATATAATATAGTTATAATAATATTAATATATAAATTAAGACTTAAAAAAATAAATAAAATTAAAGAAATTAGTACTTAAAAATAGAGTCTAAATATATAGAAAAATGCCATCGATCACCAGGACGATGATGATGATTGAGTTTAATAAGAAGTTGGCCTAGATGGATGAATGACATAATGCAGCCCAAACAGAATTAAGGGAGAAGCATGTGCAGTTAGAAACATAGATAAATCAAAATTGTAATGCCATGCAATAGGATCAAGCAAAGCTAAAGAGCTTGATCAACAAAAATCACACTGAATTAAAAGATCAATTCCTTATATTAGAAACTCTTATAACAAACCTTGCCAAGTCGCAAAAAAATGCCATTCCACAATAAAATTATTCAAATACCTTAAAATTATTTAAACCTTAAATTGTGTCTTTCCATTGGAAGCCTTCAAGTCACCCTACACCTCGAACTTTAGAATACCTATTAGGTGACCTATATACATACCGCGACTCCTCCTATTGGTGAAAATCCATAAAGAGCAAGGGGTTTTGGCTATGGTGACAGTGGGCCATCACCACATATTTGTCTCTTGGTCTAGTATTTGTCAAAATTTCCTAATCTAAGAAACCCTACTACTAACTATTGATTTACTTCTCCTGCTTGATTATTCATGCAAGTTATTAATCTGAATATTCAGTAAAACAACTAAGTAAACACAAATAGCAGCCTACACATACAAATCATTTACTGAATATAACGCTCATATGACAAAGTGACACAGATTTTTCAAACAAATGTCCCCGGAAAAACCCAATGCAGGAAAACCAGTGTAGCTAGCTCTGGAGGGTTTTATTATTATGCAGAATCTGAATACAACAATTTCTGGACACCATACATGGTTGGCCCTACAAAGAAACTCACGACAACAATAACTCTTTCACTCGAAGATAGAAAATATGGTTGATTCACAACCTCAAACGGGATTTACAGAACTCGAGCCCTTTCTGGCCCACCGGAAACCTTAGCACTGCTTCTCAACCCTCTGCGTCAGCCTTACTAGCATGTGTCAGCCTTACTAGCCTGCGACGGCCTCTACGTTGTTCTGGAAGGGCCTGTGTCAGCCTCTCTGGGCTTACGCTGCCCTGACTAGGTCTGCATCAGCCCTGAAGGGCTCCTGCTGCCTCTACACTACCCTTGACTGGGCTCTGGCTGGACTACGTAGCATTGGCTGCCCTCTGCGCTATTGGATATGCTGCCTCTCTGCCGTTGTTGTATTCTTGGCCTTGGATCTGAATCCCTCGCCAATACTGCCCCTCGCTGCACTGCAAACTGTCTCTGAAATTCTTAGAAAACCACGCCCTAGAATTTCAACTTAGCTTCAGTGCTCTGCCAATGTGTGTGTTCTCCAACTGACCCCAAGCCCTTCTCTTATACTTTTCTCGTTGAGAAACCAACAGCCGTGATCTAATCTCCAATCGACAGCTAAGATTAGAAGCTGCATGATCAGCGTCACTTAGATCATTCTCAACACATGTTTAATTTAATTCACCTTAATCTTTTAATTTTCCTAAGTTAGACTTAGGGTCCTTAATTAAAAAGATTCATTATTTGAATAACTCTTAAACCTGATGGAATTTCTCCAAACGCTTTTTGGGTCTTGGAGATCTCATGTATTCTAGCTCCTCCACAAAATTTCAGAGCTAGAGCACATCCGATGCTACCCCAAAATATCAACATTCCCTCTTAGCGAGGAGTGTGCTCTAGCAATACAACCACACCAAAGTATTGCCCTGATCTCTGGCATCGGTCTTCGCACTAATGCTTGGCCTGCTGCCCTCCATCACTGCGCTGTTGCTGCTCTCTGTATTGTTGCCCATGACTCTGCCACAGTCACTACTACATCTGTACTATAGCTCACTCTCAAATTGTTGCATCCCGCTCCCAACTGCTGCACTGCAACTCAGTTGCTGAGAGGTAAGCAACTGAAGGACCCCTGCCCAAACACTAACAGACAAGTTAGTCGGGCTACATCTCATCACTGAAGCTCCCTTGGTTGTTGCTCTGCACTGTCCTCTTGAAGCCACTGCATTACTACATCTCTGCACTGCATCCTCTGTGTTGTTGAAGTCCCATCAGCCCCTCTGTGCTATTGCTGCCTCTGCACTGTGCTACTCTACCCTCCGCTTCACTGTGATCCTCTACACCCACTACTCCAGTCATCCCCGCTATTGTCTTAAGGCTCCCATAGCACGTATGTGATCCAAGAGTTGGGCTACTCAAGGATCCTGCCTCCACTCTATAGCTGCTCTACAGATCAATATCGCCCCACCTCTTCTCTCAAGGTACATGAGTGCTCATGGCCACATAATCATTGGAGCCATCATCTTCTTTAGTTGCGGTAGCCTTGGAATCAGATGCTTCCTTGTCCTTCTTCCTTAGAGGACAATTGGTGGCGAAGTGTCCAAGTTCACCACATCTAAACATTTAATCTTTGATAGATCCTGCTTCTTTTTCCCTTGCTACTTCTTAGATGCCAGGGCTGCATCTTCCTCTTCCTCCTTCACTTTGCTTGATCCGATGTTGGTTTGTCTCTTAGTCATCCGGCAGATTTCCTCTTGTCGGAGGATAGCCCACATGTCGTCCCAGCTTGGAAGGTCCTGTCTGCCCAAGATGCTTTGGACAAACGTTTCCCATTCATCTGTGACTGCATTTAGAGCAGTCCTCACCATGACATCATCATCCACTTTAACCCCCATGGCAATCAGTTGAACCCAGAACGCCTGCAACCTGAAGAGGAAAGGATCAATTTCCTTCCCCTTATTCATCATAAAAAACCTCATCTGGTTCTCCAAAAGCATCTTCTTCTGGACGGATTTCCCTTGATACATTGTGGTTAACGCTTTCCACATATCATTAGCCATCTTTTTCTCGACTATGTGTGAGACCACATGATCCTTGACCCCATCCATGATGAAGCGCTTAGCATGCGCTACAACTTCATTATGCTTCGTGAGAAGAGCAACATCAGTTGGTGTAGCCAAGACGCTTTCTGCATGCTCCCGTAATGCGTATACCTCTAAGACCCTCAGGATTCTGGCCTTCCAGATAGCAAAGTAGGACAAGTCGTCCAACCTATCCTGATTACGCAGTCTGTACAACGCCATCTAGCTCAGAAATAATTTCTCAAAACAGATACTCCTCTCCCTGTTGTTGTTGCTACCTCAACAGTGGCCCAGATCTAGGGTCCTTGGCGAAAAGGCACCCTCTATAGTAACTGCTCCCTCTCACAACTGATTTCCTCCCTTGGAAATCTACCAAATCTTCTGAATCAACCCTCTTTGATCACCCTCTTGATCGAACCTCCGATTTCTTTGGCAAAAATCTGTTGAGCGGTTGTACTCCTCTCGCTCTTTGTCAACTTAGCTAGGCACGATTCTAAATTGACAGAATCTCCACCACCCCAGCAATTGTTGAAGATCTGAAGCTCTGCTTCCAGACTACGACAACTCTGCACAACAGCTCGAAACTGGACTGCGTCCCTCTGGCTGGCCTCTACGTGAGCAGACTAGCTCAACGCAACCTCTACACAGAGACTGCACAACGCAGGGTGCTCTTGCATCACCCTGGAAGGCTCTACGCTGCCTCTGCGTCAGCCCCTGTGTGGCCTTTGCTAGGACTGCGTCCTCCTGGTGATGCGCTACCCTCTCTGGATTTCTGCAGCTTCAACTGCCACTCTGCAGCAAAAAATTCTTCAACTGTTTTGATGGAGATTCAGCTTGATCTGCAATGCTCTGATACCATGGGAAAATTTATTAATCTAAGAAACCTTACTGCTAACTATTGATTTACTTCTCCTACTTGATTATTCATACAAGTTATTAATTTGAATATTAAAAAAGAAAACGAAGTAAACACAAATAGAAGCCTACACATATAGATCATTTACTGAATATAACGCTCATATGACAAAGTGACTGATTTTTCGGACAAATTTCCCCAGAAAAACCCAATGCGGGAAAACTAGTGCAGCTAGCTCTGGAGGGTTTTATTATTATGTAGAATCTGAATGCAACAATTTCTGGGCACTAGACATGATTGGCCCTACAGAGAAAATCACGGCAACAATACCTCTTTCACTCGAAGACAGAAAATATGGTTGATTCACACCCTCAAACGGGATTTACAGAACTCGAGCTCTTTCTGGCCCATCGGAAACCCCAGCGTTGCTTCTCAACCCTCTGCATCAGCCTTACTAGTCTGCGTCAGCCTCTACGCTACTCTGGAAGGCCCTGCGTCAGCCTCTCTAGGCTTACGTTGCCCCCACTGGGTCTGCGTCAGCCCTGAAGGGCTCCTATGGTCTCTGCGTTGCCCCTAACTGGGCTCTGGTTGGACTGCGTAGCACTGGCTACCCTCTGCACTGCTGGATATGCTGCCTCTCTACCGCCGTTGTATTTTTGGCCTTGGATCAGAATCCCTCGCTAATACTGCCCCTCGTTGCACTGCAAACTCTCTCTGAAATTCTTAGCAAACCACGCCCTAGAATTTCAGCTTAGCTTCAGTGCCCTGCCAATGTGTGTGTTCTCCAACTGACCCCAAGCCCTTCTCTTATACTTTTCTTGTTGGGAAACCAACAGTAGTGATCTAATCTCCAATCGACGGCTAAGATTAGAAGTTGCTTGATCCACGTCACTTAGATCATTCTCATCACATGTTTAATTTAATTCACCTTAATCGTTTAATTTTCCTAAGTTAGACTTAGGATCCTTAATTAAAAATATTAATTATTTGAATAACTCTGAAACCTGGTGGAATTTCTCCAAACGCTTTCTGGGTCTTGGAGATCTCATGTATTCCAGCTCCTCCACAAATTTTTGGAGCTAGAGCACATCCGATGCTACCCTAAAATCTCAACAGTATTAGCCTTGTAGGGTACCCCTCTCCAAGGCCTGCTAGATTTTGCAGCAACAGGCCCTTCAACGCTTCCCTTTCTCCACATAATCAACAAATGCAATCTTCAAGTGTTCTCCAAGGTGGAAAAATGGGCTTTCATATGATCATTCGACCCCAAAGAATCAAACCAAATTCCAATGGTGGGTCTCATCTTGCAAATGAAACTCCAATTTTTCCAACTATAGGGTCGGCTCTACTCCTTTTACTTCAGGTCAGTCCTACAAGTCTTAATTAGGGTGCCACACAGATCAATACTAAAAACAACTTTGAGTTCAGCCTTGCTCCTAATGTCTTTCTTAGGTCAGGCTCAAGTTTTTTTTTTTTAAGGTTGGCCTCCTTTATTTGTCATTGACAAATCAGCTTCCAAGTAAACATAGGTTGGCCCAGCAATTATACACACACACACATAAGAACATTTATTACAATAAACCACTAATCTCCTCAACATCCAAGTGCATGGACAGGCTGGTTACAGCCTTACGGGTAACTGTTGGGTAAGTCTGCAGACATTTCTGAGATTAAAACCCATTCATTTGCTCAAACTGAAATGGCCAAGCCATGGTCTTGATATCTGTTTTAGATTCTCTGCTGAACACAAAATGGGATCTGGAATAGTGCTACAGCAGTCTACTTGCTTTCATACATTCTTCTGTGGAGTATTTCCATTGTTTTTAACTAGACCTGAAGTTCATCCAAGCCAGAAAGCAGAAATCATTGCCACAGTGATAAGAACTGGAAGAGCAGTTGATTCCAAACCCAAGCTAGCTCCTGCAATAATATTTGTCCCATGTCTTATAGTGCTTGACAGTGCCAATGTCTGTACGTGCTCATACTTGTAATCTCTTAGCAGCACTACTTTCAGAAAGGTATGCACCACAGGCTACACAATCACCAATATTGTCTCCAACCAAATCAGCAATGTTAGATGGGTTACCTGGATCATCTTCAGGAATACCCTGCTCCACTTTCCCAACCAGATCGGTACCTACGTCTGCAGTTTCATCCATGACAACAAGAGACACAAGGCTGTCATCACATGCATATGTGAACTTGTTGCTGTTTGAGGGCAGTCTTTGGACAGTGCTAATACTAAAATTTACTGTACATCAAGGATCACTGTGCCATGACTTTGACTTTGTGGTTATATTTAGTGTTCAGTCCAGATGAAGTTGGAGAACCGGTACCCCAGAATCAAATCATGCAATTGTCTTCAAGATTTAGTTCTTGATCTTGTCAAAATGTAAATTCTGGAATCAATAGAACTGGCAATGTACTGCAAAATATGTCCAATGTATTACCAAATTATGGCCTAGCATCCAATCAGAAAGACACCACAGGGGATGCTCATGTTTACTCATTCCCTTCAACGTGGCCTTAATCAGTATTAGTATCATTGTTTCTTTGCTTTGTCCTGGCCTCAGTTTGTCTGCAGTTTGTCAAGATCAAGAACATATCTCTTCTTGACCACCAACTAGTGGATGTCCTTACTTTTCTGAGTTCAAAATCAGATCAATATCTTTTAAAGCAGTAGAAAAAAAACTCTGGTCCCTTCATGCAGCTATGGGGTCACAGGGTACATTGTACATCTTTTTGCAAAGTTTAATGGAAGACTGGAGGCATCATTCTATCATAAGTCAGGCTTAATTTTTGCATGCTTTTAATGTTGTTGGATAATTGTAAGAACATCTTGCAGAGAATATGTTGTGAAGGCCTTGTAATGGAGCATCCATCAAAAGTGGCACCAATAGGTTTCTCCAAGACTCCTTTCTGTAGTTATGTCCAGAACCATTAGGGCTGATTGTGGCATGATATTTGCAAACCCTTTCCTCCTTAATTATTCACAGAATAGCCCTCTTAGAACCACACTTCGTTGGACTCCGTTTTGCCCAAGATTTGGTAGCACTAGTCTTGGGGTTTCCATCACGCTTTTGTCCTCATGCCACTCATTTTTTTACCTATTACAACCTCTTGTTTTGTTAGGCCTTACGCTTCAATCGCCACCTATAGTCTCCACTCCATAGCCTTAGCAATCCTATCTTTAGGGAAGTTCCCCTTGAGTTGGAGAAGAGCCAACCAAAAGAGAGGGAAAAGCTAATCAAGTAACAGTGGGTAGCTTTCTTGAGTTGAACAAAGCCTTGGCCAATTATGATTCTACAATTGACATCGTAGTTGCATCTGGAATATCGATTTCAGCTGCAACAATTATGATGAAAGCATGCTGCCATGAACAAAACATTTGAGAAATTTTTTTAACATTGGATGTTGTCTTGAATACTAGTGCCGCATACCTCTTGCATGGTTGCAATAATAATCTGAAGTTGGTGAAGGCATATTTTCTCACCTTTCCCATTCTTTGCTATCAAAAGAAATAATAGAAATAAGGCAAAGATGCGAACTTAGAAATGACCACTCAAAACTTCAATCTATTGATAGATAATAGATAATAGAAGCCCTAGCTTCATACCAATCAATGGAATAAAATGCAACGCATTGCTACACCAAATTACAAGCCTGATACACCTATTCCATACAAGTTGTTGATAAGATAATATTTAACAATCATATGATGCTATTATTAGTTGTCATATCAAAGGACAGGTAAAATAAAATCCATTTTTACTATTTGTTGATTTCTTTGGATATGATGTTACACCAAGTTTCCAATATGTGAGGACATGTGCCCAATATGTGTGAATGACACACCACAAATTTTAGGGTACGCCAAGGTATAGCAATGATACAAAAAATAAAGGCCCTACCCCAAATATATAAAAATATATAAATTACTAATCACTAAACTTTCAAGTTTTACAGTAAACATTCTCTATTAAACAATGAAAACCATGAAAGCAATATAACATCATAATTCAAGGGAACAATTACAAAAATCAACTGCAAGCATGAGTTTTTAGCACCAAATGAATGCCCAACATTGATGCAGCCCCCAACACTAACAAAAAAAAAGAATAACAAATGGTGGAAATATATTGATTTATGCTTTAAAAAAGTTTTAATAGAAGGTAAAGGGTAGGTGGACCAACTAGGAAAGGACACAAGGGATTAGGTGTTTTTCCTTTTTTAATGTTGTTATGTTTTTGGCAAAAGGAGGCTCACATATAGGGGGGATGTGGACGCCCCTTGTCCCACAGGGTACGTCCAAAAGTCCAAGATGCGAAGAATAGGGGCAAGGGCATAGTCCCTTGAGTCCCTTGCATACATTGTTGAATTGGGTATGGCTTAGTCGTATCTGGGACATATTCCACATCCCTAGTACAATGTCCCCATCCAGGATGGGCACCCATGGTGTGGGTATGCATACCTGTGTAACATTATTTGGACACACCTACAAGCAAGAAGTTGGAGGAAAAATAGACACTGCGTTATAATGCAACAAAATAAATGAGTATTGATATTAGACATGATAATATACCCACTGCATCAATGTTTAAGAATGAATGACCAAGAGTATAAGAAAAAACTTGCCTCTTCTTTTCTCTTCAAAAGTTCTGAAATGAGCGTTGGAGATGCACTAGAAAGTTTAATAATATCCTGCCATGCTTTGCCCCTTATTGCAAAAATGCCTGTATCAAGCAATGCTCTACCATCAAAACCTATTGCTCCATTGTTCTCAAGATCCTTCAAACTAGGTTTTTGCAAAAGCATTTCAACTATATCCAAGTTTTTGTGACTGCCACAAAGATTTTTTCTAGTCGATGATATTACAATCACGCCATGGTTTGTAGCAATATCAAGAGTGGTAGGGACTGTGACAACACATGCTCCATCATCTGGAAAGGACATGATTGATGAATCAAAGCAAGGGAGAACATCACCAGTCATGATGAAAAGACCACCTGCAAAAACAATCTTTCAATGTCAAAGTTGACTTCATGGAGTTGTAAAGTTGAATTTCATGGGGAAAGTTGAAAATAATGCCTTGAACAGAACAAGAATGGAAACCAATAAATGACAGAAACCTTTGCACTTAAATTAACATCAACATGACTACATGCAAAAATACACATCATATTCAAAAAGAAAAACATTAATAACGTTAACTTAATTGAGCAACTGAACTTATTATCTGTTGTTATAAATTGCCCTTCCACACCTAAATAACAAACAAGTAGAAGAAAATTTAATCAAGAGCACCAAGCCCTCTATGTACCTTGATGTTAGTGACAATGGCTATCAAACTCCTCTATCGTGACCCTACTAAAAATGTACCCATCACTCAAACAAAATCTTGACTTGACACACTACGTTTTTTCCATTTTATGTTAATGCTTAGAGGGTGATATTAATGACAAGGATCCCAAGATAGGCAATGATTTTGATGATATGTAGGTGTTTGTTGTAGCATGATTTTTTTTGGATGCTAAAGACCATCTAGAGTCTATTTGTTGATGTATTTTCGATTCAGAGATGGATTGCACTCTGTTATTTTGGTTATGTGCATCCTTACATGCTATATAAATGAGCATTCAGAACTTGTAACTTGTGGACATGTGGTTGATGAAAACTATAACTTCTAGATGATTTATGTCATATGGTTTAGTCCATGTTTTTTATATCTAATTCATCATTATACATGCTTTTGTTGACATATATGCATAAAATATATATAAAATATATATTATCTAAGTCACAATAAACGTCCTCGCCACCCTCGTTTCAGGCAAAAAACGAAACGGAAACGAGGAAACCCGTACCGTATGGCCAAGAAACGCATTTCCGGCTGTAAAACCACGTTTCCTCTGAAACAACGTTACTTTTTTTTTTTGGGATTCGTGTAATGTATTATTATTTTATTCGTTTTATTTGTCTTGGATGCTTCGCTTCTAATGATCAAGCCTATGGCCCTAGTATTTAACATTACCATGAAATGACTCAGGATGTTTGAGAGGTCTCAATCTTCACTTGATTTCATATAGAATTGATTCATTCAAAATCCAACAAATCAAACCAGCTTTTTAGGATTTGACCGTATGACGTAATATGTTTCCACTGATTTTTTCTGCTACATGAAATGGAACTTTATTTAATCAAGAGCACCAATCCCTCTATGTACCTTGATGTTAGTGACATTGGTTGTCAAACTCCTCTATCATGACCCTACTAAAAATGTACCCATCACTCAAACAAAATCTTGACTTGACATGCTCATAGTCTTTATTGTACTTGCAGCCTCATAGTCTTTATTCTACTTGCAGCCTCATATATATAATAAACGTTGATTTTGAGATTTTGATATATAATAAAGGCTGGTTTTAGATATTTCGATATTGTTATTTTTATTATGTCTCTGTCATCATTCATGAGTAAATGTCTTGTAACTTGTAATAGTTTATGCTTTGAATTTATCATGTATGTTTTATGATTTCACGTAACATTTCTTAAATGTCCTAAATTCTAATATAAATTTAAATTATAATATATATATATATCGTGTTTCTCCGTTTCCAAAATTTGGGGAGGTCGTGTTTCGTATCGCTTCTCGTTTTGGAAACTCGTTTATGTTTCCCCTTTTCATGCAACTTAGTATATTATATAAAAATTCACTCCAGATTTGCTCTCGACTTGGAAGCTTTTGAAAATGTCGCTCTCTGCTCCTACTCCCAAGCAGCCCTAATGTGGCATCTTCATGTGCCACAACTCACAATCACTTAGATTGTGCTTGAATTGGAATCCCTCAACCTAACAAGTAGATGTCCAGCACAAAAGCACACCTCATGCCCCTTGTACTCCATGGTTGAGACTGCTAGAAGATTCTTGGTCAATCCTAGTACAAATAAAACCTTTGTCACCTCCATAGTCTCCCTTGACTCTACCTGAAACTGGATGCTACCAATCCCCTTTGTACGCTTGGCATTGTTGCCAAGCTCCACATGCAGCTCTGAGTTTGTCTTTAACATGTTGGTGAACAGAGCACGTGATCTCTTCTTATGATGAGAAGCACCATTGTCCAGGAAGCATGCACCTTTATAAGACATCAATGAGAATTCCTTCTTTAACCTGGTGGCAAACTCGCTCACCTGTGCATCTGCTAAAGCTATTATCTAAGTCTTCTCCTTGCCCTTCTTCTTGTTCAAACATTAACCTGCATAGGGGGCCAAATTTGTGACATGCAAAGCACTTGAATTTGCTCACGTCCTTCTCTCCAACTCCTTAGGTACCTTTTCCTCCTGTGTTCTTCTTCCCCTTACCCTTCAGGCAAGGTAAAGGTTCCCATCATCACCCTTCGACTGCCCCCCTAGAAATGACTCCTTTCGAGTCTCCTCCTATACGAAGTCATCCCATAATCTCTCTCGGTTGGGTAGATTCTCGCGTGCTATGATCCTTTTGAAGAAGAATGCACATGGCTTAGAAAAACCATTCAGGGTTGTCCTCACCATCTCCTCATCTATGACTTTCTCCCTAACTACAACCACCTCATCTTCAACCTGTGTGATCATAGTGAGATATGAAGTAACACCATTTGACTTGGTCATATTGGTGTTTCTTGCTTCTCCCTCAACGTCATTTTTCTGTTTGCATTGTTGCGCTGAAAACGTTTGGTCAAAGCCTCTTGTTGACCTTGCCGCCTACACCTACCTACAGTTAGTGAGAAAAGCCTTTAACCCCACAAGGTGTGGTTGGTGGCAAGGAACCTAGACAAGGGGTTGTCACCTATTCCCAACTCTCTCTGTTTAAGCTATCTCCTAGGTTAGCTATGGGGGGTGGTCCCTAAAGGAAAACTAAAGTTAAAGATGTGAGGTTTCTAGGAGAATTGTTAAAGTGAAACATATTACTTCTTAAGATTTATAAGCAAATGTGATATGAGCAATAACCATCAACAACCATCAATAGATAAGATAAGCATAAAGCATGTGAACAACTAGTGCCTTCAAAGTATTGCTCTAAAATGAAATTATATTTGTTTAAATGAAATGAAATGCTCTCAAATGGAAAGCAAAAGTAATCCTGAAAAGTGAAACAAGAAACTGTTAGCAGAAGATATTATAGATGCAGATACAAGAACGCTTTTAAGATAAACAAATTGATAAATCAAAGCATGTAAATATATCTTGCCAAAACATAAACAATTAGTAATCTACTTGAAGAATGTAAGTGAGATGATTCTAGTCAATGCATATCAAATTAACTTGCCTTCAAACATTAAACAATCATATAAGAAAACTTGAAATAGATTTTCAACATGAGACTAGTGCCTTCAAGTTGTTGAGAAATTGGTAGGGTAGAGTTTAATTCAATTCTCTTACTTGATAGTTGCTTGTGTTATACTTGTTATGCTTCTATTACTTAGATCTTACCTTCATTAGCTTATTATGTCTTTTATCAAGTCAATTATCAAAACACAAGAGACATAGAATTTTGGCTCTTCAAGCCAGGGCCAAAACCTCTCCCTTTTGGAGAGGAAAACCTGAAAGTAATTCTTCTTCTAGATCTTCAATTTACATGTACCATGACCATAACAAGAACCCTTGACACTAGTATACCTCCAAGACCTTGTCACTGCTCTTTCTTGGATCCTTATGTTGATCTCCTTTTCTGCATTGTGTTGCACTGTACTGCACCCGTACTACACCAGTACTAGGGACTGAGCTCGACCTCTAGTGGATTATTCCTTAGTCTTCTTCTCTTGGATACTCTAGACCAAGACCCCTTGACTTTGGTGTAGAAACTTCTTCCTCGCACTTGATGACACTGTCTCTTCCTGAAGTGATCTTCAACCTTCCTTAGATGAGCGAGGTGGGTACTACTACAGACCTTAAAACAGAGATATAATATTCTTTACTTCTTTTGCTGGATAGCCTTCCTAACTGTGGTATATTCCTCCTCCTTTATGCACTATAATCCACGCACTTATTACAGACTTTAACACAAGAACAAGAGACCTTATTTCTGCGCTTATATAACGATCCTTCTCTATTGAATTTGCTTCCTTCTTACACACCCAGAAACATGATCGTTCTCACACTGAAGGTTCCTTGATCCTTTGTTGGAATGCCCCTCTTTCCTACGCACTTGATCACAGAGCTGATATGTTACTCTCCTTCACTGGAAAGTCACCTTTTCTCGCACTAAGTTACAACCCTTGACTTCACACTTTTTCACTAAGGTAATCCAAACTTTTGTCTATCTTTTATGTGAAGTCCACTAGGGTATATATAGTGGTTTGCCACTGAGAATGAGCCGATATGACCTATATCTAGTCAGTCGACTTCACAGAGAATCCTTTAACCATAATTTGAGCGGACTTGCTCAAGGAGATCTTCCAGCATCTTCTAGAGTATTTTGACAAGGTCTTGAGGCATACTTTTTACATCAATAATGATCCTTTACAAGTGTAACAACACTTCATATACATGACTCTAGTTTATATATTTATGACAAGATGACAAATCCCTAAAGACACAAGAAGAAGTCTTTGACCTATAATAAAAACTCCTTACTGATGAAACCCATGAAGCAAGTATTTACAAAATACATTTTATTATCTTTGTCTTCTTCATTACATAAATTCATAATTACTAGTCATTATCAAGACCTAACCTAGTTACACTTTCAACACAACTAAACCATAGCTTGCCCAAAATGAGATTTAAGCTACAAATGATAGAAAAGTTAAATGTTAGACCAAAATAATGAAATCCAATTTGCAACATGAAATAAGAAATGCTTGGAAATGCAATAAGATACACCAATCATCCATGACCATTAAAATGACAACATAAAATGGAGTTGCAAAAGTAAACGATATTCCAAGTATTAGAGAATTAAGTTTTGTTGCAAACTTTAAGAGATTACAATGCTTGCATCCAAATTGCTTCTTGAAATGATATTTGCATGTGAAACTTTAAACCATCAAGATAGCGAAAATTTGAGAAACATTGCAAGTATGTAAATGTAATGAAAGAGTGCTCTTGGTTTATTTTATTAGTTAGCTCTAGAGAAAGATTGCAAATAAACTGTAATCCTCAGACTCCACCCTCACACAAATATTTGGATCTCACAGTGAGGTGTCAATAGACGTAGAGGGTCCCTAAAATGTCTATTCCATCAACTTAAGTTGGAGGTAAAATTTAGTAATGTTTGGGGCATGTAAGATCTAAAAGTAAATCAACCAAAAGAAAGAAGATTCAACTTCAACTTGAAATGTATTTGCTTGACATGGAATAAAATCTTGCTTTATGAAGAAAATTTTGCCCTAATACATTATGCGTGTAAGATGTGCTTAATGGTGAAGCATAAGTAAACTTGGAACAATGTTCAAGCCAAATAAAATCAAGTTAAGGGTGCTTACATGCAAAAATCTGAACTTTCTATGAAAGTAAATGAACTTGAAACTTGTGCCAAATCAAACTAAAGAGCATGCAAAATGAGTGTAATGCATGGTTGTGCTAATTACCCAATTAAATGAAATGCATGCAAGTGAAATAGATCAACAAATCAAACCACAAATCCACTCTAAAAGGTGGAGAGATAGGGATACCAATGGGTAAAAATCACGCTCCCAAAATCAGAAATTTTATTAGTTGTTACAAGAGGGAAAAGACCATGAAGTATCCTCTAAAACCCAAGGAAAGTCTT
This sequence comes from Pinus albicaulis, assembly GCA_034641835.2. NCBI lineage: Eukaryota > Viridiplantae > Streptophyta > Pinopsida > Pinales > Pinaceae > Pinus > Pinus albicaulis. The sequence goes on from CM076584.1 coordinate 436,247,848, forward strand.
CACAATTGAGTTTTAAGCCATTGCTGAAAATTTCTGCAACTTGAGGCCCAAAAAGGCTCAACAAAATTCGGATTTTATAGGAGGAGAAGAGAGGCTAAGCCTCTTCAATGTCCATGGCCAAGAGAGGAAGAGAGAGGCTCAAGATGAACTCAGCCTTACCAGAGAAGAACTCGACCTTTGCCCAAGAAGAACTCAACCTAGAGATAGTGATAATCTCAAAATTTGAGCCCCAAGGTCATGCATGCAAACTTGTAAGTAGTTTTTTGGAGATGAATCCCACAAGTAGCTACAAGAAAACAAGTTAGAGATGGGCTACAAAACACAACAAGTATTAGCTCAATTAATTACAAGATAATCTACAAAAGGCTAGGCCAAAGAGTATGAGTAAACTCTCCTCTTTGAGTAGCCATGGTTTAGCTCTTTGAAATAGCAAAATATAAATAAATAAAGCGGAATACTTGAAAAGTAAAATTTTAATTTGATTTTGATGCAAGAAATAAGAGCCTAAAACTTAAAGGAACCCCTACAAGACCAATCGAAATAGATGAGACTTTGGAATTTAACACGTGTGGATTCTTATTGAATATTTCAAGAGTGGGTTGGTTCCTTCGAGAACTTCCCCTTGCGCTTGAAGCTTGACCGAAGAAGGATTCTTTTACAAAACTTCATCAAAAACAATTAGATCCACATGAAATTAAATAAATGCAATGGAGAGAATTTCTAGAGATATAGTTGACATCAACTAAAATATTTCTCTTCCTAGAGCAATTAAAAAATTCTTATGCTAATATGAGAAAGTGCATATCAACATAACTTGAAAAGCATGAAGGAAATAATAGCATGAGGAAGTAAAAAGAAACATAATAACAAATACGTCAAGAATTTACCATACACAAGGAGAAGAACACCTCACAAGTAACCCCAAAGTTTGTTGTATTATATTGAAAAATGTGTGTACAATCCAGCAGCATGTCCTCAAGCCCAATAACTCGTATTACATGATATAATGAGAGCCAAAGGCTCATATAAATAGGAAAATGGGAGCAAATCCCAATAACCAATCCATCAAACTAGTGTCACATAATTGTCAATCCCAACATGAAGTCAAGCTACATGTGAAGAGATGACTGTTGTAGGTTTCCAACGAACTATTGTAGATTTCAGTAAACAATCTCCTTAAGCTACCAGTGTATTCCCTTTCTTCATGTGCCAATTTTTTTGCGGCTGCCAAGTGTGAAATAAGTGAGGTTCGAGGGGAGAAAACTCCCACAAAATCTAAGTTAGAAATCAATCAAAAGCTTCATGTGATCAATTGTTGTGCGTAACTCCCAAACAGATCTATGTATTTGGCTTTTTATTGGTTGTTAGTGGGAGACAAGTGGGGACAAACTCTGACACAAGTGGCGGATTTGTTCCCTACTAACTTTCTAATCAATCTGCCATGTGGGACAGTCAACTCCACTCAAAACAAACTTTAAATTTATTGTTGGTAAATCTATGAGGGAGACAAGGATGTTTCGACTTGCCGAATTGGTCATTCATGAGCCTTGTTGTTGACTATTGACTTGGCCTTAATCTGACCTCCAATGTGGCTGCCATGTCTTTTGTTTGTCCCCCCTTAACTTTCTATGTGCATCGCTTTATTTTCAACATGTCAAATTATTAAAATTTACCCATATGTTGTGCCTCATGATTTCAACGTGGAAACTTTGACTTGCTTTGACTTGTCGATTTGGAATGTCGAATTGAGTTGTGGCTTACTTGGTGTGCCCCACATGATTGCCATATCATTTTTGACCTTCCCTGGAATTTCCATGTCACTTGTTTGACTTTCTTTGACTTTGGAAAAATTTATAAATTTTTCCAATTGTTGAAATTTTTGAAATTTTCTTCATTTTTGCCACTTACATTAGAAAAAATAGATTTTGAAGGACTATTAGCCGTTTTTTGACCCTTAAAGTGGTTTCTAGGGTAATGTTGGGCTTCTCAAGATGAATTTTGAGTAATCACACACTCCAGACATTTCCTAAGGTAATGTTGGGCTTCTCAGGATGAATTTTGAGTAGTCACACACCCCAAACATTTCCTAAGGTCACTTATTTACATCATTACATAGAAATTAATTAAAAAATCTTGTTTTGCGGAAAATGTTTAATTATTAAAAAATCTTGCTTAAACCTAGTCAAATTCCGTGAAATTTCATAGATGGCCTAGCATAGTAATATACATTGACTCCAGACACTAAGATGTGTTAATTTTGGACAACTAGGTCCAAACTCCATGTTGTGATGCTATGATAAAGATGCCAATATGTTTATTGGATTCCTCTTTTTGAGAAGTGCAAGATCGATCTAAAGATCATCTTGATCCGATGAGCACAACATTTATTTTGAATTTATTCAAGATATGTGCAGGTCGGCCTGAAATGAAATGTAGGCTTGGAGCCCCAGCAGTTGTGTCACACACCCTCACTAATGGATATAAATAGGTCAACGTTGGAGGTCATTTTCACTCATCCATCACATCACATTCTCTCTCCTCATCTGATTGGTTCAATCATCTATTGAAGTCTCTTCTTCTCTCACACATGGGAAAACGCAGCAAGAAGATTTATGTTTTTCGACCTAGGTTTTTTCAGCGCAGACTTGACCAGCGTTGACTTTGGTCAATGCTTGGTCAAACTAACCCAAATCTTGGTCAAAATTCTGATTTTTGCAGTCCGCATTTTCTGGCACAGAAATCGAGGTTGATCATTGACTTTGACTAGGCTGCATTGACTTTTTGTTGTTGTTGTTTTGTGTTGACCGTTGACTGTGACAACGTTAACTTTCTATTGACTTTGGGTTGACTGATGTTGTTGTCCGAGAGGGTTGTGTGACACTTCTGGTTGGCTGACCATATTGAGACTTTGTTGGTTGAAGCATCCTGTTGACTGCCGTAGTGCACCAACACACATATATATTTTTGGCTTGTCTTCTGTCAATCTACTGGCATGTTCTATCAGCATTTTACTTTCTTGTTTATGTGATTGATGTTTGATATTGGGGATAAAAAGTAAAGTTGCATTGAGCATAGAACATCTACGAAAATTTACATGGTATCAGAGGTGAGGTGAAGACAAAGCCCAAGTTTGTAGCAATCACCGAAGAAGAGAATGGGTACCTCAAACTACAATGGCTTTAAAGCTGATGACAAATTGACTGGGAAGGAAGACTTCCATGCCTGGAAGATGACATTGGATCTTATGTTGGAAGTCCAAGATGTCATGGACTATGTGCAGGGTAAAATCCAAGAGCCTCCATCCACTGCACCTGCTGCCACCAAGGCAAAGTATAAGAAGAGGGAAATCAAAGGAAAGTTGATGAGGAGATGTATGATAAATTGGTCGACACGTTCAAGGCCAACAATGCAAATCAAGTCCTATTATTTAAGAATCAACTGAAGAATCTGAATCATACTTTCTAAAGTTGATTGAAATCAGAAATAATCTTCTGGCTATTGGGGAGACAACAACTAATCGAGAGATGGTTCTCATCGCACTTGGAGGTCTCTCATCCGAATGGCATGTATTCAATGGTACCATTCTCAATAACAATGTGATACCTGATTTTGACAAAGTACTATCGAGATGCATACAAGAAGAGACAAGGATGAAAGAATATGAAAATGAAGGAAATGTTGCCTTCACTACTAGTGCTAAGAAGAACTTTGGTGATCCGAGGAACAAAGGAAGAGCAGGGGCCCAAGGAAAGAAAGGAAAATGTTACACATGTCACAAGCCCGGCCACTATTCTAGAGAATGCCCTTTCAAGAAGGATTCTCCTGATGATGATGACAACAACAGCAACCGAAGGAATGGCAATCAAAGGAACAACAGGTTCAAAGGGAAGAGGAAGGCTTCCTTTGGTGGAAATGGGCAACCTTTCAAAAGTTCGAGAAATTCCAGGTATGAGGAATCAAATGTTGTTGATGATAAAAGATATGAATTCATTCTTGTATCTGCCCTCTCTGTTGCATCTCCACCCGACACTATGGATGTGTGGTTGATAGATAGTGGTTCCTCAAGGCACATCACTGGATTCAAGGAAGCACTTTCTGATATGGTTGAGAAGAATGTTAATCTGAAAATTATCCTTGGATATAATGCCACATATCCCGTGAAAGGGACAGGGACTGTGACCCTCCACTTGTCTCGAGGTCAAGTCTTTCACTTGCAAGATGTACTATATGTACCTGATTTAAAGAAGAACCTTGTGTCTATTTTGGCCATGGAAGATAAAGGTTTCGATGTGGCATTCATTGATGGGATGGTGTGTATCTGGAAGAAGAGTTTCAAGGAAGCTATCACGATTGGGTTTAGAGTTGATACGCTCTACCAGGTTGGAGGAAGTCCACTGGGAGTGATGACATGTGATACTACCTGACGGACTGAACTATGGCACCGGAGGTTTGGACACATTCACTACAAAGCCCTTCTCGAAGCAAGGAAGGTGGTGACAGGGATGCCTGAGTTCAAAAATGATCATGAAGGTGTATGTCAGGGTTGTTGCCGTAGGAAAGCATACAAGGGGACCTTTTCCCTCAAGTGTCACAAAGACATCTAATGTCTTGCAATTAATACATTCTGATCAGTCTGGTATGTTGCCCGTGACATCCTTGGGAGGATGTTCTTATTATATGACGTTCATAGATGACTTCTCTCGCAAAACCTGGATATACTTCTTGAAGAAGAAGGATGAGGCTTTCATGTGATTCTGTACCTTCAAAGCCTTGGTGGAAAATCTAACAGGGAAGAAGATCAAGATATTGAGAACCGATAATGGCACTGAATATGAGACGAACAAGTTCAAGAACTTTTGCAGAGAAGCTGGCATCAAGAGGGAAACCACAACTGTCTATACTCCTGAGGAGAATGGTGTTGCTGAAAGAAAGAACAGGACCATCGTGAAAGTTGCCCGTGCCATGCTATGTGACCAAGGTCTTCCGAATTTTCTGTAAGGAGAAGCTACGAACATTGCTGTGTACATACAAAACCGATGCTCGCATTCCGCTCTGGACTCCAAAACTCCCAAAGAGGTTTTCTCTGGTAAGAAACCTGACGTCTCACATTTTAGAGTTTTTGGATGTCCTGTTTATTTTCATGTACTGAAGGAGAAGAGGAGAAAGTTGGATGCTTCTGAGAAGAAGGGAATGTTTGTGGGCTACAGCGAAACTTTGAAGGCCTATAGAGTCTATGTGCCTGGTCAAAGGGAAGTGGAGATATGTCACGATGTTACCTTTGTGTTATGTATATTTTATTAATTATTAGTTAAATATAGTTATTTTAGGTTTATTAATGTGGAAGGGCATGATCAACAATCATGCCTCTTCGCCAAAGGACACCATAAGGCTATATTTAAAGCTTTGGTGATCCTCACTTATAATCATCTCATCTTTTATCAATAATAATATATACTTATAAAGTTTACCAAAGTTTTTACACTCCTTTGATATCAGAGCCATCGCTCTTCGGAATCTGTGTGATCACCCAGAATTAAGGAATTACAAGAAAATTCTAGAATTGCAGATTTCTTTAAAACCAAGTGCTTGTGGGCAACAACATTTGTTTTTAAAAAAAAAAAAAAAAAAAAAGGAAGAAATATATATATATATATATATATAAAATAAAAGAGAGAAGGAAAGTTAACATAAAGGGGGGAATAAATTAAAAGGAAAACAAAATATATTTAAAAGAAAATAGTTCCAAAAGAAAAAAAGGAAAAAGAAATAAGGAAGAGTAATTGCTCGTGGTTTACAAGCTCGTGGTTTTGAAAGCCCATGGTAATTGCCCATGGTATTAAAACCCATTCCCCCTTTTCAAAACAACGTGACTTTTCAAAGTTAACAAATTTTTTTTTCCCATATATATATATATATATATATATATAAGTCAAATAATAAAATAATAATTATTATTATTATTATTATTTAAAAAAAAAAAAAAAAACTATTTTCAAAGACATCACAAGAGAAGGTACCAGTGGTGAATGACATATGCCAAAGAAGATAAAACTTAAGTGAAGAAAATTGTCAAAAAAATACAGCTTTAAGGACAAAGCTTTTAAGAAAAAAAGGGATAATTCCTAATTATAAGGAGTATGTCGTCATCAATGTCGATGGCCGATTCTAGGAAAAATTGTTGGATCTCGAGAAACACATCAATAATAATTCAGATGACTTTGGAAAAAGATTAGTCGATCTCGAAGGTACAATTGCAGGAAACTCCAACGATATCAAAAAGGTTCATGATACGACAAATCAAATAGAAAAACAAATGTGGCTAAATCATAACAAGGCCACAGAAAAGCATAGCGAAGCAATGAAAAAGATGACAGAATCGTTCAATAAGTTATATGATAAGCTAGATAAGATAAGTCAGACATAAGAACCAATATTCCCGAATGTTGAACATAATCAACTGAACAATGTAGCTAATTCAGATCATAATCATGAATATAACATGTTTGAAAAATAGCAATTAAATGAGGTTGAATTGGAAATCAGCTCACATGAAAACTATAGTGTTGAAATACCTAGAAGCAAGGACTCTAAAATCAACCATGAAATTTATAGAGCTGAGAAACCAAGAGAAGAAAATGCAACTCAATCCACTAATAAAGCCAGTAATGCAACAACAAAAGTTATTAAGAACTTTTATATAAATGAAAATCCAATGGCAGAAAAAAGAAACAATGTTGGTGAAGGAGCCACATAAAGAATTCAACGTGACTGCTATCACAGATGCAACAACAGACATTGTCATTGAAAATGAAATAAACCATGAAAATACAGATGCTTATAAACAGCAAAATGTTTCATCCCCAGAATTGAAAGAAAAATGTGAAGAGACAAACACATCCGAAGCCACTGATACAGTGCCAGAAGCTGTTAAGGCCTTCGGTGATGAGGCAGATATGGTTGTTAAGAAGGAAGCATTTGATGATGAGAAGAAGTTGCATCGAACGATAATTGTTGGTAACTTACCTCTAAATCTAAAAAGGAATCACGAAGAATCACCAGAAGAACAAGGAATAGTTCGGAAACACGAAAAAGTCTTCCAAGACCTGCTAATAAAAATACCTCCTAATAAGGAACATGAACATCCAATAGAAGTCAAGATAGGATCCAACCCTGTCAATATCAAATCTTGTCACTATCCACATCACCAAAAGATTGAACTCGAGAAGATGCTCCACGATCTTTTTAAAATGTGGGAAGCAAGAGCTCGCCGATCAAGAAACCCAAGCATTCGTCAACGTTGTCCATCATTGCTTTGAGGACAAAGCATCTTTAAGAGAGGGGCAATGTTATGTATATTTTATTAATTATTAGTTAAATATAGTTATCTTAGGTTTATTAATGTGGAAGGGCATGATCAACGATCATGCCTTTTCGCCAAGGGACACCATAAGGCTATATTTAAAGCCTTGGTGATCCTCACTTGTAATCATCTCATCTTTTATCAATAATAATATATACTTATAAAGTTTACCAGAGTTTTTACACTCCACTTTGACGAAGATGCTTCCCTGAGGAAAGTAATCAATCTTCTGAGATTTGAGGAAGATCATGAAGCAAGGCCTAGAAATAAAAAAGAACTAAAAAATGAGACGATGCCCGATGTTGAAGGGCCAATGGACCCTATTGATCCACCTCCTTCTATGAGGAAAAGACCATCATGGCTCAAGGACACTCTTGAGGATGTCGAGAATCATCTGGCCCCAAGGGGGACCTCCCGTGAAAGCAAGAAGCCGAATAGATACCAAGGGTATCTAGCAACCATGAGTACAATCGTACAATCTGAGCCTAGATCTTTTGAGGAAGCCATAAAGCATCAAGTCTGGAAGGATGCTATGCACGAAGAATATGAGTCCATTATGGAGAATGATGTCTGGGATGTGGTTCCAAAACTGGAGGACAAAGCAGTTGTCACCTCGAAATGGCTCTATAAGATTAAGCATGGATCTGATGGTAGTGCTGAAAAGTTCAAGGCAAGATTCGTTGCCCGTGGCTTCTCTCAAAAGGAAGGTGTAGACTATGATGACATATTTGCACTTGTGGCCCGATATACCACCATCTTATCTATCATAGCCCTTACTGTTACACAAGGATGGAATCTTCATTAGATGGATGTGAAGATTGCATTCCTGCATGGTGCGATAAAGGAAGAGGTATATGTGGAGCAACCTTTGGGGTTCAAAGTCCAGGATCGGGACACCCATGTTTGCAGGGTGAAGAAAGCCCTCTATGGGTTGAAGCAAGCACCCAGAGCTTGGTACGAAAGGATAGATAGCTACCTGATGAAGCTGGGCTTCACTCGTAGTAATGCTGATCTGAACCCTTACTTCAAGGTTGATAGAGAAAAGCCTCTCATTCTAGTGCTGTATGTGGATGACCTCTTCCTGACAAGTGCTGACCCTCTCATTCATCAGTGTAAGAGGGAGCTTGCTGCTAAGTTCGAGATGAAGGACCTAGGATTGATGCATTACTTCCTAGGCCTGGAGGTTTGGCAGAGATTTGGCGAGATTTTCCTTTCTCAAGGAAAATATATAGTGAAGCTTCTAGAAATATTTGGAATGGTGGATTGTAAGTCCGTGTCAACACCGATGGAGCTCAACTTTAAGAAGTTGAGTGGCAGTGCTATTGGGCACGTGCTATCAAATCCTACTGAGTATCGTCAACTCATAGGGGCCCTAATGTTCTTAGTGAACACCCGTCCAGACGTATGTTTTGCAGTGAACACTTTGAGTCAACATATGGTTGAGCCTCATCAATTTCACTAGGTTGGCGCAAAGAATCTGTTGAGATATCTTCGGGGCACGATAAACCATGGGCTGGGATACACTGCCGAGAGCGTGACACTCCATGGATATACTGATGCCGATTGGGCTGGCAATGTGGTGGATTGTAAGAGCACGTCAGGATGTTGCTTCACACTTGGGTCTGCTTCGATATCATGGATGAGCAAGAAGCAGAAGTCGGCGGCTTTGAGTACCGCGGAGGCTGAATACCTTGCAGCGAGTATGGCCTATTGTGAAGCAGTTTGGTTGCGAAAGCTCTTCAGTGAGCTGTTCGGGCATGTGCTAGATACCACCGTGATACTCTGTGATAACCAAAGTGGGATTCGGTTGTTCGAGAATCCCGTGTTCCACAATCGATCCAAGCATATTTATATTAGGTACCACTTTATCCGGGATATGGTACAGCGAGGCGCTGTAAGGCTCGATCATATAGGAACTGATGAGCAGATCGCAGATATTCTCACAAAGCCCCTGGGGAAGGTCAAGTTCCTAACCTTCCATGAGAATCTTGGAAGCGTGGAACGACCCTATGCTGAGGGTCATGTTGGACAATGAGCTCTAGGAGCTCTGGGGGGCTTTGGGGATATCTTCTCGGAGCTATAAGCACACACGGGGCTAGGCATGCCGAACCTTGTGGTGCTTCTGCCCCGTCGTTAAGATGTTGAGTTGGTTCACCTCTCATGATCTATGCCCTGTATTCATCCTACCCATTGAGTCCCGGACTCATGGGAAGTACCTCTCATTTGGCCAATGAGGTGGGAAAAGCTAGAGACCAGTAGCAAAGACTGATGGACGCATCACAGATTGTCGTACTCTCTATGTCTAGGATGGCACGTGTCCAACCACTTGATCTAAGATCAAGTCTAGTGAGGTTTCGGACCTCCAATTGACTTCGGGTCAGGTAAACCAACTTTGGGTTGGTATGTGACTCTTTTTGAGTCCTATAGAGGTTTCCGACCTCTAGGCTGAATTTGTCAGTCGGGAATGATGTCCTTGTGACTGACCCATTTTTGTTTTAAAATAAAGAAGCCAACAAAGCAAGTTACGACGGGATGACGCACGATGTTTGGATTGTAAAAACCCTTACACAGAAATTTAATTGAAAACCCATTTTAAACTAAGTATATATTCATCAGTAAGGTATTTCAATGAAAATCAGCGGAAATAAATAGTGAAATTTAATTGAGAAACCATTATATACATAAAAGAAGTACCTGGAACACGGTTGATGATTTTAGATGGTGGCTCTCCTCCCGTGATGCAGATGTTGTGGATAGATAAACAGTTTACCGAAACAACCAAGTCCTCCCAGCCAATCCGGGAACAATCCCAGACCCAGAGGATGTCTCCTCTGCCCCGTGCCCAGATAACCAAGAAGAACAGAGACTCCCAAGCAATTCAATCTCACAATTCAGTCTAACTTCAGCAGAATTCCCCTCCTTTTTCCTCCCTCAAAACCTCCATATCACCTTCCTTAAATAAGCTCCCTCCACTGCCTCATACTTCCCCGAGGTTTTCCCCCTATTAATGGTGATATTTTCTGTATTTATGGTGTTGTACTTTTCATTAAACTGAGATAGGAATATAAATTAAACAATCTTCCTCCACCGCCTCTAACCTCCTGAGACCTTATCCATCCTTATGTTCATATTAATGTTTCTTTTTATGGTGGGTGATCCACATTAAGGTGAGTACGAATATACATTTATGAAGGTGGGATTATATAGTTATTTTATTTATAGAGCTTGGGACTTTATTTAAGTTCTTTTAATATTAATCTTTAATATTGCATACTCATTTTTAAACTTAAGGTTTTAACTTTATTATTTCATTCTTTTTATTACCTCTTTTCATAAAATTTATACTTAGTTGAACTTAATATAAATCTGAAATCTTAATATTAAGTTCCCAATCTATGTAATCTTGATATTAGTAGGTAGGTGTACTAGTGCGATGTGGGCGGTATAAGTAGGTGTAGCTATCAAATGCCTATATCGTTCACACGCTAATATCGTTTTGGGTATAACCTGGGAATGGGTCGTTACATACTTCCTCCCTTCAGAAAACTTCATCCCGAAGTTTATGGTTTTATATACTCAGATCAATATTGTGTTTTTAGAGATTAAGGTGATTGTAGAATGCCTGTATTTTAAGATTGAATTTTCGTTTAAATAAGTATGTATTGGTAATTTAATTGTTACTTCCCATCTTCACCGAATCTCCAAACTATTCTAAAATCATCCTATCCTTCCTAATCTCTTCCGCTCCCATCCTATCCATCCTCTACAGGAATATGCCATGGCATCAGTTTTACTGATCCATTCATAGACCTCAATGATATCAGTGTCGATTACGTCGACCTGACATGCTGGTAGGCATCCGGTAGTCATCATCACACGTCTAGGGGAGCGTGATTCGCACAGTCCTCCCATGACTCCAGGTATTGGAGGATAAACGGTGGGCACACCCCCACCCCTCCCAGTAGGACCAGGGTCAACACCCTATCGTAGGATCTCAGGGAGTCTCAGTTGTTCTTGGAAATCTGTCATCACGTAGATTGCTTCGATAAACTGTTTTCTGCATGATACTCACTGGTACATAATCTGCAATGTAAACACTCGTACACATATTACAGCATATGCATCTATATTGTTCATAACCAATTGGTACCCATATAACAACCTCTTCGTATTCAAAATACTTTGATATGTATGATATCAATCCTAGAACTTATATAAAAAGAAAATTTGTTCACATAGGTATCCATATGTTCAATAGAATTTCTCATTTCAGATGTTGCTTCTGTTTCGTTCATTCATGTTCTATTTATGATGCATTGCTTTACCATTTTCAATCTGTATACCCATATGTTTTCATATTCAAAATGTAGTTACTCTTTTATTTCCTTTCCTTGAATCATATTTGAAATGCAATGAAATAAATTGACAGATATTTTCGTCTATAATATCTAATCTATGATTTCACATTCTTGCAATGTTAATTTAAATGACATATTGCATATCGGTGTCCATGCATCAGTGAATTTTAAACAAACAGCATATATCCTGTATCAGTAGAGTGAAGTAGCATTCTAGCTTTATGGGTATCCATGTACCAGCAAAGTAAAAAAAAACGCATCTTTACATAGTGTTTCAAAATGTCAAGTATCAAAATAGAGCAGTTATATACATAAAAGTTTTCAGTTCTCAAAATTTAACACAAGTTGGGGTAATTCTGGCAAAAAGTCTTAGCATCCTCCCAAGTCGCTGATCCAGGACTATACTTGTCCCACTGGACTTTCACTTGGTCTATCCGACGGTTCCTGAGCTGTCAAACCCTACGTTCCAGAATACGTAATGGTTCGACCGTTAGGGTTCCCTCGTCCGATACCTGCAGTTCCTTCCAATGAAGGTCATGAGATTTATCAGCAATATAGTGTCGTAAGGCAGATACATGAAATACATTATGAATTTTGTGCAGGTGGGGTGGCAGTGCAAAACAATAAGCGACTGGTCCAACTTTTTCCAAGACTTCAAACGGTCCAATAAACCGGGGGGATAATTTTGTCCCCCTCCCAAACCGAATGGTGCTCTTATTTGGTCTAATTCGGATGAAAACCTGATCTCCAACCACATAACTTCTATCTGTCCTGCGAGTGTCCGCATAACTTTTCTGTCTATCCTGAGCCTCTTTTAACCGTTGTCTAATCAGTTTTACCTGATCCTCCATCTCTTGGATCAAGTCTGGTCCGACGATTATTCGATCTTCTAACCTGTCCCAACTCAACGGCGTTCTACAAGGTCTTCCGTATAATGCTTCAAATGGTGGCATCCCGATTGAACTGTGATAGCTATTGTTGTAAGCAAATTCTACCAAGGGTAAGTACTTTTCCCAGTGTGACTGTTGGTCCATAACATACATCCTTAGCATATCCTTGAGTACTTGATTTACCCTTTCAGTCTGTCCATCGGTCTCAGGATGATAGGCAGTGCTCAAATTTAACTGAGTTCCCAAGGCTGACTGCATACAATTCCAGAACCTTGATGTGAATCGAGGATCTCTGTCGGATATAATTTTCTTAGGTACTCCATGAAATCTGATGATTTCATTTATGAATACCTTAGCTACATCAGCTACTTCATATGTATCTCTTACTGCGATGAAATGGGCGCTTTTTGTTAATCTATCCACTACAACCAGAATGGCATTATGCTTTTGTTGTGTAAGAGGCAGCCCAACGATAAAATCCATAGAAATTATCTCCCATTTGGTCATAGGGATGTCATGAGGTTGTAAGAGACCTGCTGGGTGACGATGATCAGCTTTTACTTGCTGACATTCCAGGCACCTAACGACAAATCTGACAATGTCGTTTTTCATGCCCGGCCAGAAGAAGAGTCTCTTGGTGTCAGCATACATCTTCTTTACCCCGAGATGTGCACAATATACTGCTCGGTGTGCTTCCTTCAAGATGGTGTTTCGGAGATCTCCACTGTCTGGTATATACATCCTTCCGTGAAATCATAGAATTCCGTCCTTTTCTAAATCATACCCTTCGAACTTAGGTTCCTTCGAACGGTTGCTTTCGAGTCCCGACCTTACTTTTAAGTACCAACTATTTCTTACAAGATGTTCAAGCACTTGATTTCTCAAGTTCACCTTGATAGGTACGAGGGAGAATATTCGGGGTGTTCTACTTAAGGCATCAGCGACCACATTCTCCTTCCCTTTGATATATGAAATCACAAAATCATATTCGCCTAGGAATTCACTCCATCGTCTTTGTCTTGCATTCAAGTCTCTCTGGGTGAATAAATACTGCAAACTTTGGTGGTCACTTTTAAGCACAAAGTTTCTCCCCACCAAGTAATGTCTCCACATCTTTAAAGCTAAGACCACCGCGGCTAACTCCAAATCATGCGTAGCATAAAGTTCTTCATGAGTTTTTAATTTTCTCGAAGCATATGCTATTACGCCTCCTTCCTGCATTAAAACTGCACCTAACCCTTGCTTAGATGCGTTAGTACACACAGTAAAATTTTTATCCATATCCGGTACCCGTAAAATCGGTGCACTAGTCAATAATCGCTTAAGTTCAGAAAAAGCTTTATCACATTCCTCAGTCCATTCATACTTAATGCCCTTGCGCTGAAGATTTGTGATTGGTTTCGCAATTTTGGAGAATCCCTCCACAAATCGTCGGTAGTAACCTGCTAAACCCATAAAACTATGTACTTCATGTGCATTCTTAGGTATCGGCCACTCCCTGATTGTATTTACCTTTTCAGGATCTACAGAAATTCCTTCGCCTGATATGATGACCTAAGTAATGGATTTCCTTCTGGAAAAAAGCGCATTTGGATAATTTTCCATATAACTTGTGCTCTCTGAGACAAGATAACACTATCCGAAAATGCTCTTCATGCTCCTTCTTATTCTTAGAGTAAATGAAAATATCGTCCAGGAAAACTTGTACAAATTTGTCAAGATATTTGCGGAGAACGCTATTCATAAGGTTCATGAAGACTGTAGGTGCATTGGTCAACCCAAATGGCACCACAATGAATTCATAATGCCCGAAACGAGTTCGGAATGCAGTCTTAGAAACATCACTCTCGCTTATCCTGAGTTGATGATAACCTGATCGCAGATCGATCTTTGAAAATACTGTAGCTCCTTTCATTTGATCAAAAAGGTCGTCAATGCGAGGCATTGGATACCTATTCTTTACCGTGGCCCGGTTCAAATCTCGATAGTCCACACACAGTCGTAATGAACCATCTTTCTTCTTGACAAAGATTACAGGAGCACCCCATGGTGAAACACTGGGTCGAATGTGCCCTACATCTAACAGTTCTTTTAGCTGTAGTTGGACCTCTTGAAGTTCCGGGGCAGTCATTCGGTAAGGAGTTTTGGATATAGGTTCCGTACCAGGTTTCAACTCAATGGTGAGGTCTAGCTCTCTCCGAGGAGGCAGTCCAGGTAGTTCCTTTGGAAAAACATCCGGAAATTCTGCTAGAATCGGATACTGATCTAAGGAAGGCCCTTTTTCTTTGCTTACCATTTGAACGACATACACTTGACAACTCTTCCTCAAGCACCGCTTCATCTGCATGGCTGAGATGAAACGCAAGGATACCTTTCTCTTAATACCTTGAATTTGGATTGTCTCACCCCAATCATTTACGCAAAGTATTGTTTTCCCGGAACAATCTACCCATGCTCGATGAGACTCTAACCAATCCATTCCTATCACCAGGTCGTAAGTACCTAGGGCTGTGACATATACTTTTAGTTTGGTCAAACAGACTCCTAGATCAACTTTGCAATCTTCCACACATAATTCTACCGATTGAAGGTCTCCTGAAGCCATTTCTACCTATCTAAAATCGTCTTGCTTGCAGGCTGCCAACCCACATTTATTCAATGCATAGGATGAAATAAAACTATCAGTAGCTCCAGTGTCAAACAAGATTTTGAGTTTTATTCCATTGATAGTACTTGAAGATTCCACTACCGTGGATTGATGTGCTGCTTGGTTGTTGTTGACGACAGCATGGATTCTGTGATTGCTTTGAGCATCTGATGACGGTTCTTTTCCTGTTCGCCGCGAGTTCTCCGGACAATCCCGTCAAAGATGGGGTCCTCCACATCCCCAACAGTCCACTCGGGTTGGTCCTCTTTCGATTGACTGAGAAATTCCCGACCGAGAACTCTGTCCCCTGGTGCTGCTTCCCCTCCCATTCCTTCCTCGATTACCAGTCCCTCGAGACCTCCATGTACTGGTGTTTGAGGACCTGGAAGCTAGTGCATTTATGGTCCTGGGAGCTCCTGCCCCCGCTCCTCTTGGAGTAAATCTGTTACCATAAGGAGGTGGTCTCGAGTTATTTCCTCGAAAGAAATTTTAGGGAGTCTTTCCTGTAAATGCCTGCGGTATTGATTCAGCTGGCCTGAAATCCCTTTTTATCCCCAGATGTTCTTCTGCATAACGAGCACATTCCACTGCCTCCGCCACCGTTGGTGGCTTCCACATTCTTACCATGGCTCTGATCCGAGGATTTAACCCAAATATGAAACGCTCGGCTTGGCGTTCATCTGTGTCTAGATAAGGAACATATTTCACAAGTTCCATGAACTTTGTCTCGTATTCTTCCACGGTTTTACCCCCCTGGGTTAGAGTGTGGAAGGCTCCGGCTTGCTGCTCTTGAAATAAAGGCGGTAAGTATTTTGCACGGAATCGGTCCACAAACAATTCCCAAGGAACGGTATCTGATGTCAGATGCAGCTGTCTTTCCATATTCCCCCACCAAATCAGAGCATTCCCTCTGAGTTGGAATACAGCGATCCTTGTTTTAAAAGTTGAAGAATATTCTCTTAATGCAAAGCACCTGATCATCCCTTCCAACCATGCTTCGGCCTGCTCTCCAGCTCGTCCTCCAGAGAATTCAGGGAGTTTAATCTTTTGCAGTTTCCGTGAAATATCTTCTTTGTGAGGTTTGTCATCAAAATCCTTTGGCCTTTCTGAATGTCTTTCCTTTGACTGACGTCGCTCCTCCTTGTTCCTGGTCGACTGCGACCCTTTCAAGGTTTCCATAATGGCTTCTAATGAGCTCATCACAGTAGTGAGATCAGGCAGAGCAACAGGTGCTGACGGCAATCTTGATGGAGGTGAAGGCGATGGTGAAGGTGGAGGTGGCGGCGCTGCATTTCGCTGGCGCTGTCGCCTTTGGTACGTGTTCAACATGGTAATTTTCCTGAAATGCATAATAATAAATTCATGAGGGGTGGATAAATTTTCAGACTGACAAAATATAATTTTCGCAAGATTAGAGCTGGCATACGGGTATAGTTCTTTTGCTATTTTACCTGCAGGCAGGTCTTACTGGTACCGAGGTCAAGGAGGGTGGCAACGCGACCTCCTTGTCCTATGCAGGGTAATGTATGCTTACTAAATCTAGAGTGGAATGCAAGGTTTTCATCGATCAAAGTGTTAGTTTATAAACTTGTCTAGAATGTTTTATTCTGATATGCAGTAATAGAAGGGATTTATTGATTTCAGCTACTTATGACTAACAAACACTTGAATATTGATTTTCTCTACCCTTGTGATTCTCCCTGATTTTCTCATTCGATCCTTAACTTAATATCATATTATAAGATTTTGTCACCTTAGTTTAGATGCCTATAAAATATCCGCTTCAAACTCTAATTTACCCTACTTTTGTTTAATCTTAATTTAAAATTATATGGCCTATAATTTAATCCAATTTATATAATAAATGAAATATAATCAAAATTCTAACTTTCATCCGTAACCACGTTACGATAATTTAAAAAAAAAAAATGAAATGGGGATTGCTGCTATATATATATGAATTTTTTTTTTAATGTCACATATTATATTAATTTATATTTATATAATTTATTAATATAATTTCAAACTTAATATTTATTATAATCCAAGTTCGAATTTTATTAAACCGTTACAAATCCACACATTAACATATAGTTCCGAATGCATATATGTGGAATATAATTCGAATGGTTTGAATTGAGTGGTGGGTCTGAATCATACATTACGGTGGAGGCTCAACTATTAAAGTCGATGGCATATTAAATATTGTAAAGTCCGCGGGTATCTTATGACAATGACAAGGCATATATATATATATATATTGTTGTATTAAATATGGAGCGGGTAACAAAGGTTTAATATTGCCCGCAAAACATATATGACCTCCCGCTCTCTAAACCTTTGATTTTCCATCCGGCGGTTGTGTGATATATCGTAGGGTTACAAATAGCATATCCCAAAGTTTGCTGCGATATATTTACATCGCTTTTAAAAAAAAAAAATTTAAACCATTCGCGCCGACCGGTGGAGCCCCAACTGGATTTCAAATCCTGTCCGCAGCATTCCCTAACCCGCCCTTTCAATAATCGCCATTCGAACGCAGAAGTCCACCGCATCAAGTTGGTGCCACGCCATTCACATGCTCCACCGCCATCTATCCAATTTGCTGTCCATTTATTAAACTTTGGATTGCCATGCTTTTAGTTCGATAAGGTTTGGAAGCTTTTAAGCCGAGATCTCCTGGGCATATGAGATCGCGTCATCTGACTCCTAATATTCTTCAGATATCTTGCATCTCCCTGTTTTTCAGCTCAAACTGTGCGACTTCGTCTTATCTGTGCTAGAGTTTGCTTATCTTTTCAAGGCATGCTAACTAACATGTATTCTTGGATCTTTATTTCACATCTGTGGTTGAGCTGTTTGAGATAATATGGTTTTCTTTGTGTTCTACTCTTCCACTTTCCCATTTCAAAGTTGTACTGAAGGTGCCCTCTCAGTTCTAACTTGTTTTCTATCTATAGGACAGTCCCTTTCTACAGTATCCCAGTCCAACCATTTTGTGCACTGCAATTCTCATGTTTCCATTCTACTTTCTAGTGTTTCTTTTCTAAACTGAGCAGGTATCCCGCCTTCTATTTCTGCCACCCTTTTCCCAGTGTAGGATTAATTTTCTTTGTGCTTTTATTTAGAGCAGATAGAGTCCTATCTCTACTATAATAATTTCATATGGAGTGAAGGTCTTTATTCTTAGGAAGGACATTGCTCTATGTTATGGACTCTTTCCAATTGCAGCCGACAGGTAGCTTGGAGAAGATAGATCACATCGAGATAGGCAAAATGATGAAGATTTCCACGGAAAGCTAGAAAAATCACATCGCATTCAAACTTCCGTAGGAAAGCAAAATAGCAGAAGAAAATGAATGGTGCTAATGCAAATAATTGATGACAGTCTAGAGAAATGCAAAACACAAGGGAAAAGAAGGGTTATTGGGACAATAAATAAGTTCCCACTAAATCCATGGTACAACGACACATGTAAAGAGGCAAAAATTACAGAAGGTACCCATCAAAGAAAACTCTGGAGGAAGAGAAACAAACACCAAGGACACAAAAGGAAAGAAACAGGAAGAAACATTAGTAATGGCCAGAAAGAACTGGAAATCCTTTTGGAGGAGCACCACGTAAGGAAATTGAGTCAAGAGAATGACACCAAGGATTTTTGTTTTGAGCAAAAGAGGTTTATGTATTCATTTTTTTTTTTTTCACCATTCTCTTTCTCATTTGCATCTCCAGCACTCTTACATTTATTTCTTTCTCCCATATTAATATGAATTTGACGGATATCAATCTCTTTTCCATAAGATTTTGTTGCCTCTTTGACTTCCCTTTGTAAATATGCACACGTCACATTATATGGTTCTTGAAAGTCTGGAAATACGGAACTGCTCACACAGTTCATGCATAACATGTTCTGAAACTTCTCATTGAATTTTGGTGAGCCATTAGACTTTGTTGAAATTTCACTTTTCATTGAATATGGTTTTATTTCATCATTAGAGCCATCTGGATCATTTTTCGACTGCTTTAAAGGAAAAACTTCAGAGGACAGCCCAATGCTATTTAAGGGCAGGGCTTCTTCCAGAGCATTATCTGCAGGACGGAATTGCTCTGTATTTTGTATATTAACGTTAAATTGTTTTCGTCCTGTACAGGTTATGTAATAACAGAAATTGCCAATAATTGCATGAGTAACAGGCGATAGGGGACTGACAAGTCAACTGTTTGGTCCAAAGTTTGGAGGATACCTCATCTATGGTTCAATTGGATCTGGGAAGGGCTCAACTCCTGGCCAACCCAAAACTGGCAGATCTAACCGGTCATTATAAGATTGGGTGTTTGAACAGAGACACAAAAGTATTTGTTTATGCAGCAGCTTTTAGATTTGGAACAACCAGAGACTGGTTTATACCAGCAGCAGCTTTTTTTTTTTTTTTTTATGGGCCTATAAGGTCGTAAGAGGGTTTGAATTTCCCTCTGATACCAAATGTAAGGTTCCATACACAAATTTAATTTAAAACCAAAATTAAACTAAGTATATATTCAGCAGTAAGGTATTTCAATGAAAATCAGCGGAAATAAACAGTGAAATTTAATTGAGAAACAATTATATACATAAAAGAAGTACCTGGAACACGGTTGATGATTTTAGATGGTGGCTCTCCTCCCGTGATGCAGATGTTGTGGATAGATAAACAGTTTACCGAAACAACCAAGTCCTCCCAGCCAATTCGGGAACAATCCCAAACACAGAGGATGTCTCCTCTGCCCCCGTGCCCAGATAACCAAGAAGAATAGAGATTCCTAGGCAATTCAATCTCACAATTCAGTCTAACTTCAGCAGAAATCCCTTCCTCTTTTTTTTGCTCCCCCAAAACCTCCATATCACCTCCCTTAAAAAAGCTCCCTCCACCGCCTCATACTTCCCCGAGGTCTTCCCCCTATTAATGGTGATATTTTCTGTATTTATGGTGCTGTTCTTTTCCTTAAATTGAGATAGGAATATAAATTAAACAATCTTCCTCCACCACCTCTAACCTCCCGAGGCCTTATCCATCCTTATGTTCATATTAATGTTTCTTTTTATGGTGGGTGATCCACATTAAGGTGAGTACAAATATACATTTATGAAGGTGGGATTATATAGTTATTTTATTTATAGAGCTTGGGACTTTATTTAAGTTCTTTTAATATTAATCTTTAATATTGCATACTCATTTTTAAACTTAAGGTTTTAACTTTATTATTTCATTCCTTTTATTACCTCTTTTCATAAAATTTATACTTAGTTGAACTTAATATAAATCTGAAATCTTAATATTAAGTTCCCAATCTATGTAATCTTGATATTAGTAGGTAGGTGTACTAGTGCGATGTGGGCGATATAGGCAGGTGTAGCTATCAAATGCCTATATCGTTCACACGCTAATATCGTTTTGGGTATAACCTGGGAATGGGTCGTTACATGGATGGCACAGGTGGATGGAGTTCTCCCTAGTTGAGAGGGAGTGTTAATTTTGGACAACTAAGTCCAAACTCCATGTTGTGATGCTCAGACGAAGATGCCAATATTTTTATTGGATTCCTCTTTCAGAGAGGTGCAAGAGGTTTGGAAAGGTCTAAAACAACCTCTTCTTTATCGTTGCTCTCCTCTTAAAGGTCAAATTGTTATAGTTTCAAATAAAATTTGACATTTCTTGGTTATCAAATGGTCATTGGTCAGTGTCTAGGTATTATTCCTACTCCCTTCATTTTCAAGGTCATAAAATGTCATCATGGTCTTGTCATTATTTCTTAAGGGAGGTCATCAAATGAGTGTCTTGGTCATCATTTTGGTCATCAAATCATAACATGCATACTTTAAGGGTTCAAAGTTCCAAATCATGTTTTAAGATATGCATTTGGTGTCATCATTAGCTCATGTCATCACCATAGTCACCATCATGGGAGTTAGTAATTACGGAAAAGTTATCAAAAAAGATTTGAAAGGTACATTTACCCCACATGGAGATGTAACCTTTCCAAAAAGAGCAATAAAAGTTGTTGTACACTACCTCATCGTGTCATTTCTCAAAAGAACATGTGATGTCACACCATCACCAAAGCAAAAAATCAACTTTCAAGCAATAAAAGGACAATCCAAGCATTCAAAAGCTCCATTCCATCCTCCAAGAGCACTTCTCCACCATTGTGCTTCATCTCAACCATCAGAACCTTGAATTTTTCATCACTAAACCCTTGCCATCAAGCACGTTGCTTGCGCTTCTAGAGAACACGTTGCGTTTTGCATTTTGGAGGTCAAACAAAGCAACAACAGGTTCATTCTTCATTCCACAGCTAAGTCACCTGATACGGGGATATGGGGATTCGAGAATCGGATTCAGGTACGGTGACCCCCGGAACAGGACACGTCTGGGATACGATACGTTATATATTATTGTATTAAAAAATTATATATATTTTAAAAATATATATATATATATATATATATATATTAATGATTAGATATTTTTTACACAAATTCATTGATTCAAACATAGATTTAAGATCTTAGATACTCATACATGATACATTGAAATTTGATACATTGATACATCATACAATTGTCAAATTTACTAAGAAAGACAAGATAGTAAGATACTATAGTTTTTTCATTAAGTCATCAGAATCAAAATGCGTTACATAAGTACACTGCCAATGGCAAATAGAAATAGAAAATACAAAAAAACTACAGTCTCCAAGACTACAAGCTTGTGTGTATGTGTGTCGGACCTTGGTCAATTCCTTCTACCACTGGTCTTAAAGATAAGGTCAAAGTGAGCTTATATCTCTAGATGTAGGGCTATTTACAGTGACAAAAAACATGCTACAGCCAATTACTTGCTGCTGTTTATAAATTCTATAACTTATTTCTCAATCCTAATAATGGAAAATGCATCAAGTTGAGAGAGAGGAATGTCTATAGCTGAAAATGAGTTGTTTGAAGCAATTTCTAAGCATGAAAATTTACTTTTCCACTATTTTCAGCTTATAATAACACATGAATTTCAAGAGGCAATAGTCTATCCAAAAACTCTCATAATCAAGGAAATGTTATACACAACTCCTTATAGACAATTTGATGTGATAGAAGTTACAGCCTTTATATTCAACATTTGAGTTCCAAAATCATAAGCTTTATGCCCCCAATGTAAACAACTATAGTAGTATAGTGTGTCTCCACAAACTTTCAACAACCATTACAATATGAGGAGCTCACCTTATATAGATGCAGATTTAAAAACCTCTAATAGAATAATAATATCCATTCCAAAGACCTAGATTTATTCAAGGAATGCATAAACAAGTAGTATTAATCTAACTAACTCCATGAATCGGTCAAAGAAGAAATTCAGATTCAATATTTTATAAAGCAAAAATGCACTTTTTCTAGACAGCGAATCCAATCGTATCCGTACAGGGTACGGTCGAGATTCGCCGTACCTTGTACGGATATAGTCGTATCCCGTGAATCGGTTACGAATCTTGGCGAATCGTATCGGATTCGCCAGATTCGGGATTCGAAGCCCCTGGGGGACGAATCCGGTTTCTTAGCTCCATGGGTTTCAGAGACTCATGAGCAAATATGAGCCAACTCGTATGAAGGAGATCAATGTTTCACCATTCATCAAGAGGGCATTTGAGCAAGTAGGCTACATAGGGTTTTGTGAGAAAATACAAGAGGTGGGCTGCCATGCTAAGTTGACTAGTCTATTTGCCACCCATTTCAAGAGGAACCAAACCACCATAGCAGGGATGGACTTCTTTGTATCAGCAGAGGTGATTGGCATGATTTTTAGGGTTGGAGGTCATTCGCTACACACAGGGATAGTCTTACTTCAAAATCAATTTCTGAAGTAATGAAGATGAACTTTACAAAAGTGAAAGAGGTTTTTGTCAATCATAGACCAAAGAACAAAAACCTCCTTCAATTTATGCACAGGTGTTATGATTTGAGAGAAATTCCCATAATACAGTTGATACAGGAGAGTTGCTGCACTTTTGGACAGCTTGACTTCAAGTCAGTTTTTCAGGGGTTTGGAGCAGGTGTTTGCAATGCTTGATGACTATATTGTGTAGTAGACATCATAAGTTTTCCAACCATACCACTTTCAGCCAAAACTCCTCTGGGAAGGCCTCCAAATCACTATACAAACTTTCACTACGCTTTTGCTGCAATTCTGCAATTTTTCGCTGCATTTTAGTGACTAACTTCAAACTTGGATTTTCAACAAATGGTAAAATATGTTTGAAAACTGGAAGAGGTTTTTGTTCATAACATACCTAAAAACAAAAACCTCTCTCAGTTTTGTAAAAGGTTTTATGGTTAGAGAGATATTGCTCTATCTTTGAGCCCTATATTTGCAGAAACCCAGAAATTTGACCCTACAGAAACGCCGCGTGGCCATGTTGCGCTTTTTCTCAGAGCCTCCAAATGAGAAATGGCAAGTATGTACAGGTGTCATATGACTAGGGCATTACAGAAAACCACTTTATGTCTCATGTCAGCTCACTAATTTGAAATAAAAGGTCAAAAACCATTAGTTTTTCACACTTCTGCCACTATTTTGGACCACACGCCGCGCTTCTGGAGTACTTTCGGGAGAATGGGTTTTGAGGTGCCTTGGAGGTGAGTTTTTACTAATTTGATGCTTTAGAGGCATAGTAGACATCCTAATCTATCTATACCAACCTTTAGCTAAGCTCAGAGATCAACCAAAGTCATCCAAATACTCCCTCAAAGTTCGTTATGCTTATGCTGAGAGCTTGCTATGCTTCTGTGGAGAAAACCATGTTTTCGAGTTTTCATGGTCAACGTCAACTTTGCTTCATGTAATTAATCTTCTAATGATTTCTCATGATGTAATTAAGTGTCCTAGTGATGATTAGAGTAAATCTCATTGTAATCAATGCTTTCAAAGTCAAACTAAGTCAGTTAGTGTAAAAAGGGAGTTAGTTTCTAACCTCCCTAGTTTTTGGCATTGTTAGAGATATTGGTGTAATTAGTTCCTAGCATGATGGATTCGACCCCTAAGAGGGGGAATGTGATTTTTCATCTATATGTAGCCTAATTGAAGTCAAACCAAAGGTTGGATACTTGAGAGTCACAGGTTTGGAGCTAGTGTACACCATTTTTTGCAATGATATAACAGGCAGTTGCAGCTATTATCTTGGGATTCCTGTGGTATGTTTATTGACAGTATTTTTCCTCTATTTTATTATCAAATTGAACATTTAATTCTTCTTACTATCATTACCATGCTTTCATATGATCATCTGATTAGATTTTTAAGTAGAATTCATAATTTATGCTCTGTTTAGATGAGATTTTCATGTTTGTGTTCCATATCTTCTGATAAATGAATTCATAGCCTTATGCTCATTTTGATCTTTCTTACTCAACCCTATACCACAATGAAAACCCAATTGGGTCACTAATCATACCTACCTTGCCCCATATTATCCCTGCAACTGATCATTTGAAACCCTGACCTAGTTCCTAGACCTATGATCCTGATCCAGCAAAACCCTAAAATCAAACCCTAGTGAGTTGAATATCTAGCCTTAGACCTATTTTTCTCTCCAACCACTTCATTGGCTGTGAGATTGTAGAGAGAGCCCTCTCTGATTTGGTAGGGCTAGCTACCAAATCCAAAGTTGGTCTAAGGTTACCTCCTTCGGTCCCCTTTCTTAGCCTTGGGAAACAAAAGAACGATAGCATTTTGGCATCGTTGACGGGGAGCGAACAGTTTCATATTCCCTGGGAAAGATCATCAAAGTTTAGATATGATTTGCTGATGGTGGACATCGGTCGGACACACAGGAAGGTTGAAATCATTCACCTAGCAACTCCAACATGATTCAAAAACTCCACTCGAAGCAGGATCTGGAAATCAAGGTTTTATTGGTGATTCCACTGGCAGAAGAATCAGTAGCTTAAAGGATGCCTTCATTTATCTATCGTTCTCAAGATGGATTCAATTGCTAGAAGGTATGCTCCTATGAATCGTGCTCACATTCCTGGTTTTCCAAATCGAATACCTTGCATAGATTAGTAAACTTATCTTCCCAAATTCATAGATGGAAACGAGAATGAAGTTATTATGCATCTAATAAAATTTCATTCGCATATACATAAGCTTGGGATTAAGTTTCATGAGGATTGTTTGATGAAAATGTTTATGGCTACCTTGGAAGGGAAAGCAAGATCATGGTATAAAGGGTTGAAGCCAGGTAGCTTATTTTCTCTTAAAGATTTCCACACAGCATTCTTAGAGTTTTATGGAAAATCTCATCATTCATTCTCGTTGTTCGAAGATTGTTGTGAATCCTGTGAAGATTTCATTCAATACCTTGAAGAGGCTTTTGGTGATGAAGAGTGTCTAGATGATGAGATCATAGAGGCCCTTTATTAATTTTCTTCCCAAAAGAAAATAACAAAGATTAGTTGTCTTGATACAAAAGATTATTCACAAAACACATCAACTCCTTCTTTGCTTGAAGATGAAACAAATTTGCATCCTAACAATGAGGAAGAAATTGGTCCAAGTCAGAATTCTAAAATTGCAAGTACAAAAAACTTAAGCAGTGAACCATCCTATGGCGATGATGATCTAATTTTACAAGGAAATAATGAACAAGAAGTGGTTTTCCTTGATTCTTGTGACATTCAAATTGATCTTGTACCTGTTGAAGCACATGAGGAATCAGATACACATTAAGTGGTTGCTGCATTTAAAGTTTTCCATGAGCATCCAAAACCATGTCTTTTGGATAAGAGGTATGAAGATAGTCATTCACTTGTTTTTTCAGATTGTTCTTTCTCTGGGTTTTATTTCAAGATCAGGTTTCTGAAGACCAAGATGAGGTTTCTGATGAAATGTGTGAACAAAGATCTCTAGACATTCACCACACATATGTCTCTCCAACTCATCCATTTTTTGAAGCACTATTTCAAGGGAAAATTCGTGCAAATCATAATTTTGAATTGGCATGTGTGGGAGTTTCAGACAATGTAATTATGGCAAAGAATAATCATCAAAAATTGCAAGCAGATTATGAAGAGGAGAGCAGAGATAAAGAAGAGGTTGTTTTAGAGCCTCTTGCACATGATGATCTTCCTCCAGGATCCAAAAATGAAGAGTCTGTTCAAGAAAGAGCAGTTTGTCCCGGATCCTATGGATATGCACATTTTTACTATTGATAATATGGCTGCCTCAAACGCAGATTTTCAAGAACAAACTTCCCTTTATCCTAATGCAAATGAAAAACTTGATGAACATATTTTCTTTTTTCATCTTGACAAAAATTTTGCATTGGAAAATGAAAGGAGTGCTTGTATTTCTGCTGGATTTCAAGACAAGGTAACATTTCAAATTATTGAGGATCCTTTTACTGATTTGCTACAGTCAATAGGGAAGATGTATTTTCTTGTATTTATGGATCATGAGCACATCTTCAATGGACACTTGGAGTTTCTTATCTTTTGTTTTTTCTGCATGCTCAAGGAAAATGTGAGCATGATTCAAGTAAGTAGCCATTTGCTGGATTGGTTACACTGGAGGGATCATTTCACATGATTGCATATATATATCTTCAACAAGTGCGCGGTTATCATCAAGATTTGAAGCCCGAGGTGAAGGCCCTAAGATCTCGATGGTCTGCTGCCATAAGTAAGTTCAGTTAGTAATCAGTTTTTGAGTCAAGTCAAGTCAATTTTAGTTTCTCTTAAGTTTAGTTAGTCAGTCATTTGAATGTCTAGTGTTTTATTTTGACTCCATTGCCCAATGGATGAGGCTACTTGGTCTACGGTGTTCTTAACACCTCCTAAAGGAGCTGCCATCCCCAGTTGGAGCCAATGTTAGTGTCTATGAGTCACCAGTGATCAAATGTACTCTTTCCATATGATTGATAGGGTCTTAGGTCAAATTGTTATAGTTTCAAATAAACTTTGACATCTCTTGGTTGTCAAATGGTCATTGGTCAGTGTCTATGTATTATTACTACTCCCTCCATTTTCAAGGTCATAAAATGTCATCATGGTCATGTCATCATTCCTTGAGAGAGGTCATCAAATGAGTGTCTTGGTCATCATTTTGGTCATCAAATCATAACATGCATACTTTAAGGGTTCAAAGTTCCAAATCATGTTTTAAGATATGCATTTGGTGTCATCATTAACTCATGTCATCACCATAGTCACCATGATGGGAGTTAGTGATTAGGGAAAAATTTTCAAAAAATATTTCAAAGGTACATTTACCCCACATGGAGATGTAACCTTTCCAAAAAGAGCAATAAAAGTTGCAGTACACTACCTCATCATGTTATTTCTCAAAAGGACATGTGATGTCACACCATAACCAAAGAAAAAAATCGATTTTCAAGCAATAAAAGGACCATCCAAGCATTCAAAAGCTTCATTCCATCCTCCAAGAGCACTTCTCCACCAGTGTGCTTCAACTCAGCCATCATAACCTTGATTTTTTAATCACCAAATCCTTGCCATCAAGCACGTTGCTTGCGCTTCTGGAGAACACGCTGCGTTTTTGGGTTTTGGAGGTTAAACAAAGCAATAACAGGTTCATTCTTCACTCCACGGGTTTTAGAGACTCATGAGAAAATATGAGCCAACTCGTATGAAGGAGATCAATGCTTCACCATTCATCAAGACGGAAATTGAACAAGTAGGCTTCCTAGGGTTTTGTGAGAAAATACAAGAGGTGGGCTGCCATGATAAGTTGACTAGTCTATTTGCCATCCATTTCAAGAGCAACAAGACCACCATAGCAGGGATGGACTTCTTGGTATCAACACAATTTATTGGCATGATTTTTAGGGTTGGAGGTCATTTGCTGCACACAGGGATAGTCTTACTTCAAAACCAGTTTCTGAAGTAATAAAGATGACTTTTACAAAAGTGAATGAGGTTTTTGTCAATCATAGACCAAAGAACAAAAACCTCCTTCATTTTATGCACATGAGTTATCATTTGAGAGAAATTCCCAATATACAGTTGCTACAAGAGAGTTGTTGCACTTTTGGACAGCCTGACTTCAAGTTAGCTTTTCAGGGGTTTGGAGCAAGTGTTTGCAGTGCTTGATGACTCTATTGTGTAGTAGACATCATAAGTTTTGCAACCATACCACTTTCAGCACAAAAATCAATTTGAAAGAAAAGGTCAAAAACCATCAATTTTTCACACTTTTGCCACTGTTTTGGACCACATGTTGCGCTTCTGGAGTACTTTTAGGAGAATGGGTTTTGAGGTGCCTTGAAGGTGAGCTTTTGCTGATTTGATGCTTCAAAGGCCTAGTAGACATCCTAAGTTATCTATACCTACCTTGAACTAAGCTCACAGATCAACCAAAGTCATCCAAACAATCCCTCAAATTTCGCTACGCTTCTGTTGAGAGCACGCTACGCTTCTATGGAGAAAACCATGTTTTTGAGTTTTCATGGTCAAAGTCAACTTTGCTTGATGTAATTAATCTTCTAATGACTTCACATGATGTAATTAACTGTCCTAGTGATGGTTAGAGTAAATCTCATTGTAATCAAAGCTTTCAAACTCAAACTAAGTCAGTTAGTGTAAAAAGGGAGTTGGTTTCTAACCTCCCTAGTTTTTGGCATGGTTAGGGATATTGGTGTAATTAGTTCCTAGCATGATGGATTCGACCCCTGAGAGGGGGAATGTGGTTTCTCATCTATATGTAGCCTAATTGAAGTCAAATCAAAGGTTGGATACTTGAGAGTCACAGGTTTGGAGCTAGTGTACATCATTTTTTGCAGTAATATAACAGGCATTTGTAGCTATTATCTTGGGATTCCTATGGTATGTTTATTGACAGTGTTTTTCCTCTGTTTTATTATCAAATTGAATATTTACTTCTTCTTACTACCATTACCATGCTTTAATATGATCATCTCATTAGTTTTTTAAGCAGAATTCATAGTTTATGCTCTATTTAGATGAGATTTTCATGTTTGTGTTTCATATCTTCTTATAATTAAATTCATAGTCTTATGCTCATTTTGATCTTTCTAACTGAACCCTATACATAATGACAACCCAATTGTGTCACTAACCATACCTACCTTGCCCCATCTTATCCCTGCAACTGATCATTTGAAACCCTGACTTAGTTCCTAGACCTATGATCCAGATCTAGTAAAACCCTAAAATCAAACCCTAGTGAGCTGAATATCTAGCAGAAGATCTATTTTTATCTCCAGTCACTTCATTGGTTGTGAGATTGTAGAGAGAGCCCTCGATGATTTGATGGGACTAGCTACCAAATCCAAAGTCGGCCTGAGGTTACCTCCTTTGGTCTCCTTTCTCAGCCTTGGGAAACAAAGGAACGATAACATATGCAATGACAAAGAAGACAATCAGCACATCCACAAGGGACAGGATTTGGTCAAAGATCGGGGAAAAACCCCACTAGGGGGAAAACGCTTTCTAATTCTTCTTTTATTAGATTGTCATAAAATGTTCAGCAGAGAGTACAATGAGCCCAATACAATATGATCAACAATACAAGCCAACAACTTCAGAAACCAATATACAATGGCAGAATATATCAGAGACAACTTGATTTAGACTTCCGGCAGCTTCAAAGAACTTCGGATGATGGTCAATTGTGGTCAAACCCATGGACACTCCCTTCAAGTTAGCATGGGAGCGTCTTTAGTTCTTGGACGCTACCTTGGCCATAGCATGCATGCGTCCAAGGACGAAATTTCCCAGTTATTTTCTAGCGTCTGGAATAGAAACCCTAATTTTGTGCGAGCTTTGGATCTGAGACTTCAGACCTCCGTACGACCTTTTCCTTTGCCAATGTGCCAAACCAAATCAGATAGAAGAGAAGGAGATGCTTAATGTTGTGATGTCCAAATGAGCTTCTAGGTCACTTGTATTTATAGGCTTCTAGGGGGTTTCCAATGATGTCCATTTGATGTTGAGGCCAACCTGTCCAAATGTGTATAAGTGAAGCCGACATGATATAATATGCACGAGTGGGTGCATAAAATCAAAAACCAACTTCTGGTTATTTAAACGAGGTGATCTTTAGGTTGATTTTGGTCCTCTCGAAAAGAGGAACTCAATGTCATTGTCATCTCCATCAAATGAGTAGTCCAAAGTGGAATTTTACCACAATTGCATAATTTTTATACTCCCTCTCAACTAGGGAGAATTCCACCTATAAAACATGTCCATCGATCAATGTGTCATCCTGTCACCATGTGTACCAATATGCTCAACTCTATCTGCTGAAACATTCTTGAATCTAAACAAGAAGAATCATGGGGAGCAAAAGCTATCACCCTCTATCAATGGGCTAAAACCTGAAGTATCTTTCAGCAGGCTACTACTCGGAAATATGTCATCGGGCTACTACTCGGAAATGTGTCATCGAGCTACTCCCTGGAAATGTCATCGGGCTACTACCCGAAAATGTCATGGGGGAGCTACAACTCAACCCATATCGAGCAATAGGTGATGTAGGGGAGCTACTACTCAACCCATCCTATCGCCTACCGATCTTCCCAACAATTACCCTTAAGAGTCATGAGGTAGAACACCTACATCATAATCCTAACTTGGGTGAGATACTCGACTTACTAGAGGTAAGGATCTCATGCCCCCAAGCCTCCTCACCAGTTGGCCAGACGGAGAGGGATAATCCCAACAAGCCCAGCTTGTGGGTATGATGCCAACTAGGGTATACTCTGCAAGGACCAAGATAGGGTGAGATACTACTCCAACCCTATGGGTTACAAATAGGGGTGATACCCTTTTTTCCAGAGTTCCCTCAACCCCAGGAGCCCTCTATCTCAATTCCTCACCCTGGGAGCTCATACAGGGGGGGAGCGTATGGCTTAGTGCCCTCGATCAATGGTGCCCCTTATTAGGAGGGGTCACATCCATCAGTCCAAGTTGCTATCTAAAGACCAAGAACTTCGCTTTCGGCAAAGCCTTGGTGAGAATATTTGCAATCTGCTCATATGTCGATATGTGATGGAGACAAACGCCTCCTCTCAATACCATATCACGAATGAAGTGGTATCAAATCTCTATGTGCTTGGACTTGTCATGAAACACAGGATTCTCTGCTAGACGAATCCCACTCTTGTTGTCGCAATATATCAATGTAGTTTCTAGGACCTACTCAAATAGCTCTCCAAAGAGCTTCCTCAACCAAATTGCTTCGCAGCTAGCCACGCTAGCAGTGATATACTCCGCCTCGACGGTACTCACAGGCTTTTGCTTCCTGATCATCCAAGATATCATGGCAGATCCAATACTAAAACAACATCCAAATGTACTCTTCCTGTCGATAACATTTCCCGCCCAGTCAGCATCGGTGTATCCATGAAGTCTAACATCTCTGGCAAAGCATCTCTGACCAAGTGTAGTTGTTCCCTACAAATATCTCAAAATGTGTTTGGCAGTAATCCAATGTGCATGGAGAGGCTCGATCATAAATTGACTCAACATGTTTACTACATAGCATATGTCCGGATGGGTGTTCACAAGGAACATCAGAGCCCCAATCAACTATTTATACTCGGATGGATTCGCCAAATTGGTTCCTGTAGCTTCTCCACATAATTTCATGAAGTTTATTTCCATCAGTGTGGGTAGATACTTGCATTCGATCATTCCAAAACTTTCCAACAGCTTCACAACATATTTTCCATGTGAAAGGAAAATCTCACCGGGCCTTTACCACACCTCAAGGCCTAGAAAGTAATGCATGAGTCCAAGGTCCTTCATTTTGAATTCAGAGGCTATCTCCCTCTTACACTCGATCATCAGATGCTCACTACCTATTAGGAATAGATCATCAACTTATAAAACTAATATCAGCAACATACCTTGGAATACCTTGAAGTAGAGGTTGGGATCGACATTGCTTCTTGTGAATCCCAGCTTCACAAAATAATTGTCTATGAGGGCATACCATGCTCTTGGGGATTGCTTCAAACCATACAATGCCTTCTTCAATCTACAAACACGTGTCCTTCGATTCTCTACTTCAAATCCTTGTGGTTGCTCAACGTATACTTCTTCTTATAGCATGCCATAGAGAAATGTGGTCTTTACGTCCATT
Organism: Pinus albicaulis; assembly: GCA_034641835.2. Taxonomy (NCBI): domain Eukaryota; kingdom Viridiplantae; phylum Streptophyta; class Pinopsida; order Pinales; family Pinaceae; genus Pinus; species Pinus albicaulis. The sequence continues at coordinate 436,280,256 of CM076584.1, forward strand.
TGATGAAGGGTCCATCCTTGACTTGCGGCAAGGATAACTATTGAACGAATGGTTGTATATCAAGCCACAAGTGCAAATATATCATCATAATCCTCTCCCTCTTTCTGAGAGAATCCTCGAGCCACGAACCTCGCCTTGTATTTTTCAATGCTTCCATCAATTCCATGCTTGATCTTGAATACCCACTTCGAAGTTACCACAGATTTCTCCTTCAGTCTCGACAAAACATCCCAGGCATCATTCTTCATAATAGATTCATATTCTTCGACCATAGCATCTTTCCAAACTTGTTCTTTTACGACTTCTTCGAATGTGGAAGGTTCAACTTGAATCATAGTGCTCATGGCTGCAACATATCCTTGGTACCTGCGTGGCTTCTTCCTTTCTCTAAGCGATCTTCGGATGGGTACATGACTATCAACATCCTGTAGAGTGTCACAGAGCCAAAGTGGTCTCTTCCTAGTAGGAGGATTACTAGTAGGAGAGTCTAAGGGATCCATGGGCTCCATGGGATCATCAACAATATCAGTCTCGAATTCGGGCACAGATGGACCATCCAAGATATCCATATCACCATTCTTCTCGAAAGGAGGAAGGTCTCTTGCTTTTCCAAGAGCGGCATCTTCATCGAATGTGACATCCCTGTTAATTTCAACCTTCCTTTAACCAGGAATATATATTCTAAATGCTTTAGAATTTTCACAATACCCAACAAATGTACCTTTTCTTCCTGTAGCTTCCAATTTGTTACTTTTGTCCTTTGGCACATGGAAATATACGGGACATCCAAATATGTGAAGATGACTAATGTCGGGCTTCACCTGAAAATACTTCTTTGGGAGTCTTGTTTTCCAAAGCGTGATGAGGCAACCTATTTTGAACATATACAGCAGCATATGAAGCTTCTGCCCAAAGAAATTTAGGCAACTTTTGATCATGGAGCATCGTTCGAGTGGCTTCTACCATAGACTTGTTCTTCCTTTCAGCTAGACCATTTTGCTCGAGTGTATATGGCACAATTGTTTCCTTCTTGATACCTTCCTTCTTGCAAAAATCAATGAATTCATTTGACATATACTCTCCACCATTATCGGACCTAAAAATTTTGACCTTCTTCTCTGTTTGATTTTCAACCAATGCTTTGAACTCCTTATATGTTTCAAATGATTCATCCTTATGCTTCAAAAAGTATATCCATGTCTTCCTTGAAAAATCATCAATGAATGTGATATAGTAGAGATATCCACTAATAGAGTACACGAGCATGGTACCACATATGTTAGAATGAATGAGATGGAGGATATCAGTGGTCTTGCTTTCACTAGAGGAGAATGCTCCCCTTGTCATATTTCCACTAGCACATCCTAGACATACTCCATCATGTTGAGCATGAACCTTTGGAATCCCTAAGACCAAGTTCTCCGATTTCGGAAACGCAACATAATGAAGATGAGCTAACCTTCGGTGCCATAATTCGCTTTGATGTTTCGTATTATGAACCAATGCCAATAGTGGCCTTCCAATGACCCTGTAGAGTCCTTCATATCTTGTCCCCAAAGTGAATGCATCTTTCATAACTGATCCAATGGGCCAAGTAAGAAATTTTCCCTTGATGAAGGCAGCCCTCATCCCTTTGTCTTCCAAAGCGAAGATTGATACCAAATTCTTCTTCAACCTAGGCACATACATTACATCATGCAATACAATAGAGTCCCTAGAATTCAAATGAAATTTGACGGATCCAAAACCTCTGACGAGATGAGTGGAGTTGTCTCCAAGAATGATTTTCAAATTTGACTCCCTCTCTACCAAGTTAGAGAGAACTTCCTTGTAACCAGAGAAGTGATGAGTGGCCCCATTATCAACCAACCAACTATCCCACGAATCCAGAGGAGATGAACTAGTAAGAGCAGAAATAAGAATATATTCAGATTGATTCGCAACATTACTTTCATACCTGGAGAATTTGACTTCTTTTGTGGACGATGATCTTCTTCATGGTCACCTAGAGCATCTCTTCTTCTTCTTCTATCATTTCTTTCATTGAGGTCATTCCTCGATCATCTCTCCTTCTTTGATCATCGAACCTATTGTTGCTACCAGTATTATAACGTGGTCCATTATTCTTCTCGAGCCAATCTCAAGCATAGTGCCCTTTCTTATGAAAATTGTAACATTCAACGTTCACATATTCCTTTCTTCCACTAGGATTTCGAGGAGGAGGCTTTCTTGAATTTGATGGACCTCCTTTCCCTTTCTTCTTCTTCTTGTCATGAGCGATGTATTCAGCGGGTTCTCCTTCTTCGTGCTTTTGAATCCTTCCTCTTCCTATCATCCTTGACTCTTCAAGAATGAGCTTCCCAACAATCTCATCAAATGAAGGGAGGACATTTGTTTTGATTATAGTAGTGATACATGTTCCCCAAATAGGAGGGAGACCTCTTAAAGTCATGACCACCAATTCTTTGTCAGGCACAACTTCCCCAACTCTTTGCAATTGATCTCCAATATGAGAGATCCTCATTATGTAGGATTGTATGGACTCTTCTTTGTTCATCTTGGTGTCTTTGAGTTGATCTGTCAAGGTGGGGATTTCATTCAAATTGTTGACCTTGTACATGTCGGCTACCTTATCATACATGTCTTTAGACCTTCTCAAGTTTCCAACATATGTGAGTAGATTATTTTGTAAACCATCAGCTATAATTTGTTTTGCTTTCAACTCACCTTTCTTGTGCTTGTTCTTCTTTTGGGCTTTTCCTTCACCTTCTCTCTGATACCATGCCAATTTTCTAGATTGTTCTATGATGTATCAACTACTTTGGCCCAATTCCAAACTTCAATTAGCAATATTTCAAATTACAATTATTCATCCCATTCATCAACAACAATTGAAGATAGAACAATGTATGCAATGACAAAGAATACAATCAACACATCCACAAGAGACACAGGATTTGGTCAAAGACTAGGGAAAAACACCACTAGGGGGAAAACTCTTTCTAATTCTTCTTCTATTAGATTGTCATAAAATGTTCAGTAAAGAGTACAACGAGCCCAATACAATATGATCAAATACAACCCAATAACTTTAGAAACCAACATACAGTGGCAGAATATATCAGAGACAACTTGATTCAAACTTCGGACATCTTCAAAGAACTTTGGATGATGGTCAACTATGGTCAAACCCCTAGATTCTCGCTTCAGGTTAGCATGGGAGCGTCTTTAGTTCCTGGACGCTACCTTGGCCATAGCATGTGTGCGTCCAGGGACAAAATTTCCCAGGTCTATGCCAGCATCCAAAACATAAACCCTAATTTTGTGCGAGCTTCGGATCTGAGACTTTGGACCTCTGTACGACCTTTTCCTTCGCCACTGCGCCGAACCAAATCAGATAGAAGATAAGAAGATGCTTGATGTTGTGATGTCCAAATGAGCTTTTCTAGGTAACTTGTATTTATAGGCTTCTAGGGGGTGTCCAATAGTGTCCATTTAATGTTGAGGTCGACCTGTCCAAATGTGTATGTGAGTGAAGCTGACATGATCCAATATCCATGAGTGGGTGCATAAAATCAAAAACCAACTTCTGCTTATCTGAACAAGGTGATATTTAGGTCGATTTTGGTCCTCTCGAAAGGAGGAACTCAATGCCATCATCATCTCCATCAAATGAGTAGTCCAAAGTGGAATTTTACCGCAGTTGCATATTTTTAACACGAATAAGCACTAAAGAGGGCTCTCTCATGCATGCTACACACAGCCTATGTAGAAGACCTTCCAATGCTATGGGCATAAACACTAAACTAACCAAAATAAAATAAAACAAACGATGGTTTATAGTTCTTATCCAGCAATGAATTATTGACGAACTGTTAAAATTTCAACAACTAGGAAAAAGAAAATTAAAAAAAAAAGATAATTGCCCTTATATGAAGATTTCTCATTGTTTTCCTCGGTCATTTATAGTTTTATGGCTAATAATGCACATTTCCTAATTTTTTGAGTTACTAATAGTCTATATCTTTTGGAAATACTGAGAGGGGGGTTTGAATCAGTATTTCTTTTCCAATTGTTACTTTACCAGTTAAGATCACTTAGAGAAACACAAAATAAACAATAAGAATAAATACTTTTATTAATCAGAAATAGCGAGGACTTCAATCCTCATCTTTACAATAAATCAAGTACTATAGGGCTCCAACCCTAGATGAAGACATTGATCTCCAATCCACCAGACTCCAACATGTACTTTGTCAAGCACCAACTTGGACTTCACGAGACTCCAACCTCTAGGGCTCCAACCCTATCTTCCAAGGCTCCAACCTTGTTTCTATGAGGCACCGACCTCTAGGGCTCCAACCCTCATTCTGGTACAGGCTCCAACCTGGTCTTCTTGAGGACTCCTATCCTCTAGGGCTCCAACACACTGCTTCAGATTTTCAATATGAATTCAACAGTTCTTCAAGGCTCCCAATACCCTCTGCAACCAGCCCTGACAATATCTTCACCTTCAATAATTCCCTTGATCTCCAAAGCACTTAGCTAATCAATGACAACTTTGTCTTCTTAGAAGGTGTCTCCACAACTCTTCATGTTACCCAAACAAAATTCTCCAAGGTTACCTCATGATGGCTCCAATGCATCATGGTCTCCAATAATGTCTCCAAGATCAGCTTCAAGATGTCTTCATGAATCCCTCAAGGTGTCTTCACAATGGTTTCTCAGCAAGGTTAGTAGGAGATCTTCCAAAAGTCCGTTATATGCAGCCCATGGATGCTTGTCTCCACTTTACTTTTGGTCTAGATGTCTCAAGTCAAACCCAGAAATAGTGTTAGCTCTGCTGCTACAGGGTCTTCTACAATGTTTTCAAATGTTACTCCAATAAGGACTTCTACACGGTTTACAATCTCACAGGTCCAAATTCAAATCTTTGCCACTATCCACCACTGTCTTCCAACGTCGGATTTGAAGCTTAACAATACTCTTCTTTTCCCAAGTCAGGCTTCCAAAGATAATACAGAGATCCTTCTTTAAATCTGATCAGAAGGCATAATATCTACAACTCTGTCACAAATTTTATACCTTTACAAAGATTTGCCCTCTTCTCACTCTCCAGATTCATCAAGGATGCTTCAAGTGTTACAGGTCCAAGGCCTGCGTTGTATGAGATATATCACAGGTATATAGGTTTTCAAAAAAAAAATTCAATCATAATTTAATTCCAAGACACTTCTTCAAGGCCTTCTTCAAATTTATTCTCCAAGTTTTCCACTATTATAACCACTGCTCTTTAATTTTATTCCAGAGTATCTTCTTCAAGACAACTTCATCAATTTTGTGATTCTGCTTTTAAAGATGTCACAAGAAATTTCAATGGTCTACCTCACTTTTCTTAACAAATCCAAGACTGAATTATGCAATTTTGTGCCACTAGCCCAAATGCAAGATTCCCAAAGGTCTGAACTTAGATACGTTAGGTATGAGCTAACAGTTTGCCACAGATCCAAAAAATATGAGCCTGTACTTGCCACAATTCTCCACAGAGGGCAGCGGTATAGTGAAAAATTTTCACAGAAGTATGCTACAGGTATAAACTCCAACGTCACAGATTTGCAATTCTGCCCACAGTTTGAGAAGAAATGAGTCTGTGATTTTGATCTTCTACAGTGCCACAGTCCTTAGTCCGGGGTGAAATTACATGCCAGTCTTTCCACGACAGGTGTCTAGTCCTTCACAGACTGAGTTTAAAGGAACCACAATCTAATGTTTCAAGTTCTATCAGAATCGGATTTACTAGCACATATTTCCCAAAATATATTAGAGGGTCAAAGACGTCAACCGTATATTGCACACTTATCTTTCTTTGAGTTCACGAGATGTGAATTGTCCCTTCTGCCTCACCAAACCACCTATAGAAATTAAAGATATATTTGAAGTAAATTTTGTCATGAATATATAGAGGATGCTTCATGTAAAGAGACATTTCAAATGGTTTGAGCCAACTTGAAGGAACTGAAGCCGACACGAGTAGTGATGTTTTTTATTTTTATTTTGGGGAGATTTATTAGAATACTTTAGGCTTGTCGTTAGTTTGAAAGAATAGACATGTCGTTGTATATGAATAATTTAATAAGATGATTAGTTTAATAGAAACAGGATAAGGAATTTTATCATAGGAATAGGAATAAGGATTTTTAAATAAATTAGGGAATTGTTCATAGGTTTAAATTTCTTTTGTAGGGAACAAGGATTTTGGGTTAGGGTTTCCTATAGCAAACAATAGGGCTAGGACTAATAAGGGACAAGGAGAAAAAATTTAGGGTTTCTTAAGACTTAGGTTTTGGTTAAGGTTTTCATAAGGACATGGATATTAGGGTTAGGGTTTTATCAAATTAGGGTTTCAATAATTTAAGGATTTTTCTTTTAGGGTTTCCAAGATAGGGATTCCAAGGCTTCTTCAGTAGGACAATTAGGGTTTAGACATCATTAATAATGTTAGGCTTAAGGTTTGCAAGATTATGGTCTTAGGGTTTCATCAACAATCAATGCTAGATTAGGCTAGGGCTTCATGTCAAGGCTTCCAGGATAAGAACTAGGGCTAGCCTCTAGGACATTATTAGGGTTTTAGCCATCTTCAACAATGCCATATTGACATCAATGACAACTTTGACTGACAATCTCCCCCTTTGTCATTGATTGCAATTTTCTTTACCTTTCAACAATTTCTCCCCCTTTGACATCAATGGCAAATGGGGTGCCCAAGTACTCCCCCTATCAAGCTGCTTCTTGACATGTTGCTCCATCGTATTATCTTCCTTTCTTCATCAATGTTAGTTCTCTATGATAGATATGTTCCTCCCCCTATCATAGTGCTCCTTGTTATGTTGCTCTTTGCAACTCCCTCTATCATTATGCTTTTCTTTAATGTACTTGCTCCCCCTAAGCCTTTTCATGCCTTCATGGAAATGGATGAGATAGATGATCAACCAACTCCCCCTGCCTGCATAAACCCCTCTAGCTCTTCTTTTTGCTTTAGACAAGAAAGATTGTTGCCTTGTGATCAAATGGAGACACCATCACAATATCATGATTTTCTTCAATGGAGTTACCCCCGAGAGATGATCTATCAAGATTGTCATGTGTGACTCATCAAGGGTTTCATAGGGCTCTTCATGGATAGCTTCTGCAAGAATAGTCAAGAATTATAAGCTCCCCCTAACAGTAAGTTTAGTCTCCTTTTTGGCAGAATTTCATCATCCTTTATCACATCTTCCAAAGATGCATTCATCAAATCAACAAAATGTGTTGTTGGCTTGAGTGTTCAAGAGGCTTTCTGATCCAATTTGCTTCCTTCTCCATACTTGTGTAACTTTCTTTTCTTACTTGGTAGTCATTCTTTTAGCTTGTTTAGGGACCCAAGTCAAGTTACAATCATGAGCCATATGTCCAATTTTATGGCAATTGAATCACTCCATCTTGTTCATGAATGAAGAATCATGACTTCTTCTTAAAAAGTTGCTTCTAGGGAGTTGATGTGGACCATTATATTTGTTCTTGTGGTATGCCCTAAAATCCTTTGCCATATGCCTAAAGTTTGTACAAGAATAGAAATAACCAAAAAATATACTTTGGTACTTGGAGGATGGAGATATCCTTGATGTACTTCCAAAGTCATTCTATCTTGGGATCCTTTGATCAATTTTATTTCCTCTTGCATTCTTGACACCATCTGCATATCTTCTTGAAATAGGGTTTCTTCCAATGTCATCTTGACTCTTCTCCTTGCTTTTGCTGGAACTGGGGGCATCAACATTTCTTCCAAGCTTCTCCACATCCTTGTTGTTTGAAGCATTAGCGTTTGAATCATTTCTATTTGAGGGTTCACCTACATAACCAAGACATGATTTATCAAGAAGAGATCTTTGATAACTTAGGATGTCATCGAGGGTTTGAGATCTCTTAAGACTCTTGTTCAAATGATCAACTTCTTTCATTAGGAGATCAATTTCTTTTTTCATCATCTTGCATTCTTCATCCTTATTTGCTAGATGGTTCTCCATTTCTTCCTTCATCTTGATTGCTTCAAATGATTGGGCCTTAAGTGAGGTGATTTCTTATTTTAATTTAGTGATGTCTTCATCCTTTTCTTCTAATTGACATGTCATGGCTTTTCTTTCTTTTTTTGCTTCATCGACTTGTCCTTCTAGGAGAGTCAAAACTTCCATCACCTTTTCAGCTCCTTGTGCTTGTTCCTTTGCTTCTTCCAACTGAGATTTAAGGGAGGAGACATCTTCCTTGTATTGACCATTTTTTCTTTCAAGTTTGTTCAAGTCTTCATGTCTTTGTTCAAGATGGCTTGACAAAGTTTCTTCCCTTTTCTTTGCTTTATCTAACTGATTTGTCATGGATATGACTTCTTCATGATGCCTTTTCTTGTTTTGATGAAATTCCTCCTTAAGCTTGGTGAGCTCCTTATCTCTTTCTTGTACTTGAATCTTGAATAGTTCAACTTCCTTCCTTGTCTTTTCAAGGTCATGGTCACCATCTTGTGCTTTCTTCTTGAGCTCCTCATTTTCCCTTTTCAAACTGCTTATCTCTTCTAGGGCAGCTACAAATTTTTCCTTGAGATCTTCTTCATTTACTTCATCTTCTAGGTCCTCCTTGGTCTTGATGTCTTCACTCTTGTTTTCAGCTTCCTTTATGGGTTCTAGATTTCCTTCTTGCTTTCCATCATCTTCTTGATTAGAGATCATGGTCAATGCTCCTTTTGAGTGAATATCTTGAAGTTTGTCCCACATATGTTTTGTTGGTGAATATTTCTCAATTTTTGCCTTTATAGGATCAGGTGGCCCACTCAAGATTGCTCTTATCGCTCTTGCAATATATTCCTTGGATTCTTCTTCCATCGTGCTCTCAGTAGTCATTGATTCCCAGACTTCAAAACCTTGAGCCATTAAGAAATTCTTCATTCGTGCCTTCCATATTCCAAAGTTTCCATTGAACAACGAAGTTTTTCTAATTTGATTATCTTCTGCTTTCATGGTTGAAGAAGAGATACCTTTAGAAGGATTGGACTTTCTTCCTTGGCTTTGCCATTTATGTACTAAGGATCTAAATTCAAGTTGTTAGGCTTTGAGTGAAGGTACTGGCTTTGATACCAATTGTTGGAAATACTGAGAGGGGGGGGTGAATCAATATTTCTTTTCCAAATGTTACTTTACTGGTTAAGATCACTTAGATAAACACAAAATGAACAATAAGAATTAATACTTTTATTAATAAAAAATAACGAGGACTTCAATCCTCTTCTTTACAATAAATCAAGTACTATAGTGTAGGGCTCCAACCCACTGCTTCAAATTTTCAATATGAATTCAACGGTTCTTCAAGGTTCCCAATATCCTCTGCAACCAACCCTAACAATATCTTCACATTCAATAATGCCCTTGATCCCCAAAGCACTTAGCTCATCAATGAGAACTTTGTCTTCTCATAAGGTGTCTCCATAACTCTTCATGTTACCTAAACAAATTCTCCAAGGTTGCCTCATGACGGCTCCAATGCATCATGGTCTCCGATAATGTCTCCAAGATCAGCTTCAAGATGTCTTCACGAATCCCTCAAGGTGTCTTCACAATGGTTCCTCGCCAAGGTTAGTAGGAGGTCTTCCAAATGTCTGTTATATGCAACCCATGGGTGCTTGACTCCACTTTAATTTTGGTCTAGATGTCTCAAATCAAACCCAAAAATAGTGTTAGGTCTTGTTAAAATTGGACAACTAGGTCCAAACTCCATGTTGTGATGCTCAGATGAAGATACCAATATTTTTATTGGGTTCCTCTTTCGAAGAGGTGCAAGATCGATCTAAAGATCATCTTGATCCGATGAGCAAAACATTTATTTTGAATTTATTTTTAATACTTTCAAAATATGTGCAAGTCGGCCTTAAGGTTTTACACCCCCAGCAAATGTGTCACACACCCTCAGTGATTGATATAAATAAAGTCAACGTTGGAGGACATTTCACTCATCTCCTCATCACACATATTTCTCTCTCCACTTATGATTGGTTTGAGCTACTTAGAGGCAGTTTTCTATTCACACGTGGGAAAGAAGGATGAAGACATTTCTACTGCAACTAGGGTTTCCACTGCAGGTTTGACCAACGTTGACTTTGGTCAACGCATGGTCAAAAGGAGTTGAATTTTGGCATAGACTTTGATTTTTGCAGTCCGTACATTTTGGCACAAGAACATAGGTCAAAGGTTGACCGTAGACTGTGTTGTGTTGACTTTGACTTGCTGTTGTTCTGCATTGACTTTCTGGGCAGTGTTGACTTTCTCGAAAGCGTTGACTATTTGGGTTGTGTTGACTTTGGTTGACTTGGATTGATTGATGATGGTGATGTGACACATTCTGGGCTGGTTGACCAATAAGACTTTGTTGGTTGAAGCATCCTGCTAATCGTCGCAACGCACCAACACATATTTTTCTGGCTTGTCTTCAATTGATCTACTAGTATGTTCTATCAGCATTTTACATGGTTTATGTGATTGTTGTCTTGTATTGAAGAGAAAGTAAAGTTGCATCAAGCATAGAACATCTACATAAATTTACATGGTATCGGAGCTGAGGTGAAAACAAGTCCTAATTTTAGCAACCACCGAAGAAGAGGATGGGTTCCTCAAACTACAATGGCTTCAACGCTGATGACAAATTGACTGGGAAGGATGACTTCCATGCTTGGAAGATGACATTGGATCTTATGTTGGAAGACCAAGATGTCATGGACTATGTGTAGGGTAAAATCCAAGAGCCTCCATCCACTGCAACTACTGCCGCCAAAGCTAAGTACAAGAAGGGGGAGATCAAAGCAAAGCTAATGATCAGGGACTCAATTCACAAGAGTCTGGTTGCCTACATCTCTGAGCTAGGCACATCTAAAGAGATGTATGATAAGTTGGTCAACATGTTCAAGGCCAACAATGCGAATCAAGTCCTATTCTACAAGAATCAATTGAAGAATCTGAGGAAAGGCAGGGATGAGTCTGTTCAATCATATTTTCTGAAGCTGACCGAGATCAGGAACAATCTATTGGCTATTGGGGAGACAAGAGCTGATCAAGAGATGGTACTCACCGCACTTGGAGGGCTCCCATCCGAATGGCATGTGTTTAACACTACATTCTCAATAATAATGTAATAACTGACTTTGACGAAGTACTGTCGAGATGCTTTCAAGAAGAGACAAGAATGAAGGAGTATGAAAAATGAAGGAAATGTTGCCTACGCTGCTCATTCTAGAAAGAAGAACTTTGGTGGTCCAAAGAACAAAGGAAGAGTAGGGGCCCAAGGAAAGAAGGGCAAGTGTTTCACTTGTCGTAGGCCAGGTCACTATGCTAGAGAATGTCCTTTCAAGAAGGATTCTCCCAATGATGATGACAACAACAACAACCGGAGGAATGGCAATCAAAGGAACAACAGGATCAAGGGAAAGAGGAAAGCTCCCTCCGGCGGAAATGAGCAACCTTTCAAAAGGTCGAAAAATTCCAGGTATGAGGAATCAAATGTTGTTGATAAAAGAAATGAATTCATTCTTATATCTGCCCTCTCCACTACATCTCCACCCGACACTATGGATGTCTGGTTGATAGATAGTGGTGCCTCAAGGCACATCACTAGGTTCAAAAAAGCACTCTCTGATATGGCTGAGAAGGACACTAATCTGGAAATTGTCCTTGGAGATAATGCCACATATCCCGTGAAAGGGGCAGGGACTGTGACCCTCCACTTGTCTCAAGGTCAAGTCATCCGCTTGCAGGATGTACTCTATGTACCAAATTTGAAGAAGAACCTTGTGTCTATATCAGCCATGGAAGACAAAGGTTTCAATGTGGCATTCATGGATGGAAAGGTGTGCATGTGGAAGAAGAGCCTCAAGGAAGCTATCACGATTGGGTTTAGAGTTGATACACTCTACCAGGTTGGAGGAAGTCCACTGGGAGCAATGACATGAGATGCTATCCAACAGACTGATAATGGCACTGAATACGAGATGGACGATTTTAAGAACTTTTGCAAAGAAGCTTGCATTAAGAGGCAGACCACAACTATCTATACTCCTGAGCAGAATGGCATTGTTGAACGAAAGAACAAGACCATTGTGGAAGCTGCCTGTGCAATGCTATGTGACCAGGGTCTACCAAAGCTTATGTGGGGAGAAGCTACGCACACTACCATGTACATACAAAATCGATGCCCACATTCCGCCTTAGACTCCAAAACTCTCGAAGAGGTTTTCACTGGTAAGAAACCTATCGTCTCACATTTTAGAGTTTTTGGATGTCCTGTTTATTTTCATGTGCAAAAGAGAAGAGGAGCAAGCTGGATGCTTCTAGGAATAAGGGAATGTTTGTGGGCTACAGCGAAACTTCGAAGGCCTATAGAGTCTATGTGCCTGGTTAAAGCGAAGTAGAGATATGCCACGATGTCACTTTTGACAAAGATGCTTCCCTAAAGAAAGTAGTCAATCTTCCGATATCTGAGGAAGATCATGAGGTGAGGCCTGGAAATCAAGAAGAACCAAAGGATGAGACGACGCTCGACGTTGAAGGACTGATGGACCCGATTGATCCACCTCCTTCACTGGGGAAGAGACCATCATGGCTCAGGGACACTCTCGAGGAAGCTGAGGGACATATGGCCCCAAAGGGGACATTCCATGAAAGCAAGAAGCCGAGTAGATACCAAGGGTATCTAGCAACCATGAGTACTATTATACAATCTGAGCCTGGATCTTTTGAGGAAGTCGTAAAGCATCAAGTCTGGAAGGATTCTATGCACGAAGAGTACGAGTCCATAATGAAGAATGATGTCTGGGATGTGGTTCCAAGACCTGAGGACAAAGCAGTTGTCACCTCGAAATGGCTCTACAAGATCAAGCATGGATCTAATGGAAGTGCTGAAAATTTCAAGGCAAGATTCGTTGCCCATGGCTTCCCTCGAAAGGAAGGCATAGACTATGATAACATATTTGCACTTGTGGCCCGATATACCATCATTCGATCTATCATAGCCCTTGCTGCTACGCAAGGATGGAGTCTTCATCAGATGGATGTGAAGACCACATTTCTGCATGGTGGGATAAAGGAAGAGATATATGTAGAGCAACCTCTGGGTTTGAAGTCCAGGATCGAGACACCCATGTCTGCAAGTTGAAGAAAGCCCTCTATGGGCTGAAGCAAGCACCCAGAGCTTGGTAAGAGAGGATAGATAGCTACCTGATGAAGTTGAGCTTCACTCATAGTAATGTTGATCCAAACCTTTACTTCAAGGTTGATAGAGAGAAGCCTCTCATTCTGGTGTTGTATGTAGACGACCTCTTCCTGGCAGGTGCTGACCCTCTCATTCATCAGTGCAAGAGGGAGCTCGCTGCTGATTTCGAGATGAAAGACCTAGGACTAATGCACTACTTCCTAGGCCTGGAGGTCTGGCAAAGACCTAGCCAGATTTTCCTTTATCAAGGAAAATACATTGTGAAGCTTCTGGAAAGATTTGGTGTGGTGTCCGTGTCGACACCGATGGAGCTCAACTTTGAGAAGTTGAGTGGCAGCGCTGCTAGCCCTGTGTTAGAAAATCCTACTGAGTATCGTCAACTCGTAGGGGCCCTGATGTTCTTAGTGAACACCTATCCGGACATATGTTGTGCAGTGAACACTTTGAGTCAACACATGGTTGATCATGACATTCACTGGATTGGTGCCAAGAAACTCTTGAGATATCTTTGGGGCACGATAGACCATGGGTTGAGATACACTGCCGGGAGCATGACACTCCTTGGATATACTAATGCTAATTGGGCTGGCAGTGTGGTGGATCACAAGAGCACACGTAGATCTGCTTCGGGCAGGAAACAGAAGTTGGTAGCCTTGAGCACCACTGAAGCCAAATACATTTCAGCATGTATGGCCTGTTGTGAAGTCACTTGGTTGCGAAAGCTCTTCAATGAGTTGTTCGAGCATGTGCTAGATGCCACCGTTATCCTTTGTGATAACCTGAGGGGGATTCATTTGTCATAGAATCCCGTGTTCCACGAATGATCCAAACATGTTGATGGTTGGTACCACTTTATCCAGGATATGGTACAGCGAGGCGCTGTAAGGCTCGATCATATAGGAACTGATGACCAGGCCGCGGATATTGTCACAATGCCCTTGGGGAAGGTCATGTTCCTAACCTTCCGTGAGAATCTTGGAATCGTTGAATGACCCTATTTTGAGGGTCCTATTGGACGATGAGCTCTTGGGGCTCTGGGGGGCTCTAGGGATAGCTTCTCGGAGCTATAAGCACACACGGCGCTAGGCTTGCCAAACCTTGTGGTGCTTCTGCCCCACTGTTATGATGATTGAGTTGGTTCGCCTCTCATGATCTGTGCCCCGTATGCATCCTACCCATTTGAGTTTTGGACTCATGGGAAGTACCTCTCATTTGGCCAATGAGGTGGGAAAAGTTAGAGACTAGTAGCAAAGACTGATGGACGCATCAGAGATTGTCGTACTCTCTATTTAGGATGGCACGGTCCAACCACTTGATCTGGGATCAAGTCTGAGAGGTTTTGGATCTCCAACTAATTTTACCAAGAACTAACTCCTGCAAACATATTACTTTGAGTCCAAGTGAGGTTTTGACTCATGATTTCTAAACAAGAAATTAACCTTCGGGTTAGCAGGCGAGACTTCAGAGTCCCATGAGGTTTCTTGACTTGGAAACAATCATGCCCGGGAATGTTGTCTTTGTGATCTAATCCACTTTGCCCTAAATAAAGAGGCCACAGCAAGTTGACATGATGACTTTTAATGTATAAGCTGATTTAATGGATGGAGTTCTCCCTAGTTGAGAGGGAGTGTTAAAATTGGACAACTAGGTCCTAACTCCATGTTGTGATGCTCAGATGAAGATACCAATATTTTTATTGGGTTCCTCTTTCGGAGAGGTGCAAGATCGATCTAAAGATCATCTTGATCTAATGAGCAGAACCTTTATTTTGAATTTTTTTTTAATACTTCCAAAATATGTGCAGGTCGGCCTTAAGGTTTTACACCCCCAGCAAATGTGTCACACACCCTCAGTGATTGATATAAATAAAGTCAACGTTAGAGAACATTTCACTCATCTCCTCATCACACATATTTCTCTCTCCACTTCTGATTGGTTCGAGCTACTTGGAGCAGTTTTCTATTCACACGTGGGAAAGAAGGGCGAAGACATTTCTGCTGCAGCTAGGGTTTCCACCGCAGGTTTGACCATGCGTTGACTTATTTCTCTCTCCACTTCTGATTGGTTCGAGCTACTTGGAGGCAGTTTTCTATTCACACGTGGGAAAGAAGGGCGAAGACATTTCTGCTGCAGCTAGGGTTTCCACCGCAGGTTTGACCAGCGTTGACTTTGGTCAATGTATGGTCAAAAGGAGCTGAATTTTGGCAAAGACTTCGATTTCTGCAGTTCGTACATTTTGGCACAAGAACCGAGGTCAAAGGTTGACCGTAGACTGTGTTGCGTTGACTTTGACTTGTTGTTCTGTGTTGACTTTCTAGACAACGTAGACTATTTGGCTGTGTTGACTTTGGTTGGCTTGGATTGATTGATGAGGGTGATGTGACACATTCTGGGCTAGCTAACCAATAAGACTTTGCTGGTTGAAGCATCCTGCTGATCGTCGTAACGCACCAACACATATTTTTCTGGTTTGTCTTTTGTTGATCTACTGGTATGTTCTATCAGCATTTTACTTTATGGTTTATGTGATTGCTGTATTGTATTGAAGAGAAAGTGAAGTTGCATCAAGAATAGAACATCTACATAAATTTACAGGTCTGCTGCTACAGGGTCTTCTACAATGTTTTCAAATGTTGCTCCAATAAGGACTTCAACAAGTTTACAATTTCACAAGTCTAGATTCAAATCTTTGCCACTATCCACCACTGTCTTCCAACATCGGATTTGAAGCTTAAAAAAACTCTTCTTTTCCCAAGTCAGGCTTCCAAAGAATATACAAAGATCCTTCTTTATATGTCACACATTTTATAGCTTTACAAAGGTTTGGCCTCTTCTCACTCTCCAGATTCGTCAAGGATGCTTCAAGTGTTACAGGTCCAAGGCTTGTATGAGATATATCACAGGTATATAGGTTTTCAAAAAAAAGATCAATCATAATTTAATTCCAAGACACTTCTTCAAGGCCTTCTTCAAATTTCTTCTCCAAGTTTTCCACTATTATAACCATTGCTCTTTAATTTTATTCCAGAATATCTTCTTCAAGACTGCTTCTTCAATTTTGTGATTCTGCTTTTAAAGATGTCACAAGAAAGTTCAATGGTCTAACTCACTTTTCTTAACAAATCCTAGACCAAATTATGCACTTTTCTGCCACTAGCATGAATACAAGATTCCCATTGGTTCGAACTTAGATACGTTAGGTATGAGCTAACAATTTTCCACAAATCCGAAAAATATGACCCTGTACTTGCCACAAGTCTCCACAGAGGGCAAAGGTATAGTGAAAATTTGTCACAAAAGTATGCTACAGGTCTAAACTCCAACGTCGTAGATTTGCAATTCTGCCCACAGTTCGAGAATAAATGAGTCTGTGATTTTGATCTTCTATAGTGCCACAGTCCTCAGTCCGACAGGTGTCTAGTCCTTCACAATCCGAGTTTAAAGGAACCACAATCTAATGTTTCGAGTTCTGTCAGAATCGGATTTACTAGCACATATTTCCCAAAATATATTAGAGGGCCAAGTACTTATCTCTCTTTGAGTTAACGAGATGTGAATTGTCCCTTTTGCCTAATTGAATCACCTATAAAGATTCAAGATATGTTTGAAGTAATTTTTGTCATGAATATATAGCGAATGCTTCTTGTGAAGAGACATATCGAATGGTTTGAGCCAACTTGAAGGAACTGAAGCCGACACATGCAGTGATGTTTTTTATTTTTATTTTGGGGAGATTTATTAGAATACTTTAGGCTTGTCGTTAGTTTGAAAGAATAGACATGTCATTGTATATGAATAATTTAATAATATGGTTAGTTTAATAGAAATAGGATAAGGATTTTTATCATAGGAATAGGAATAAGGATTTTTAAATAAATTAGGGAATTGTTCATAGGTTTAAATTTCTTTTGTAGGGAACAAGGATTTTGGGTTAGGGTTTCTTGTAGCAAACAATAGGGCTAGGATTAATAAGGGATAAGGAGAAAAAACTTAGAGTTTCTTAAGACTGAGGGTTTGATTAGGGTTTTTATAAGGACATGGATATTAGGGTTAGGGTTTTATCAAATTAGGGTTTCAATAATTTATGTTAAGGATTTTCTTTTAGGGCTTCCAAGATAGGGATTCTTGGGTTTCTTCAGTAGGACAATTAGGGTTTTGACATCATTAATAATGCTAGGCTTAAGGTTTGCAAGATTATGGTCTTAGGGTTTCATCAACAATCAATGCTAGATTAGGCTAGGGCTTCATGTTAGGGTTTCCAAGATAAGAACTAGGGTTAGGACATTATTAGGGTTTTAGTCATCTACAACAATGCCATATTTACATCAATGACAACTTTGACCAACAATATCCTACCCAATAGAATTCCCACAAAATAGATATGTACTTAATAACCCCTAAATCTATCCCTTGAAAATTTGGAGGGTTAAAGACCAACTCATTTGATCAAGTTGGATGTTCATAAACCGAGTTTGTTTGGGTTGAAGTTTGGTTCCCAAGGAGACTATTAATAGGATGGATGTAGTGATGATTTAGACACAATTTTACATAGATTGGGGGGAGGCCCACTATTTTTTAGGAGACCGAGTTCCAAGACTCGCATGGCAGTATTGATCACATCTTCAGGGTTCTTGTGAACTCTGAAGTCCAATGAGACTTCTTTGAGTGACATGCATGGTACTTTCTATTTTTAGCATCTTTCAACCTGAGATTCGCATGTTAGAGATGATGGTATATGTAGAATCCTTGTAAGATTATGAGCTCGATGATCTACTTATGGGCGACATGCAAAAACTTTCATGTCGATTCTGACTACAAATTATAATTCATCACTGAAAGACGAATACAATGAGTATGGTTTCATGGGCATATGAGATGTTTCTATTTTTAGTAGTTGTTGTATTTCATATTTGGTTATGTATTCAGACTCCTCACTAAACACTAAGTCTGATGAGGGTGATTTCATCAGAATCTGAGATATTTCTATTTTTAGAAGTTTTTGTATGCAATTGTTGACAACATATTTGGATTTCCCATGAGATTTTGAGTATAATATTTTAGACATGTGAACATATTTCTAATTTTAGTAGTCTATTTCTAGGTGTACTATATATGGCATGGTTCTCCTATCTATTCCAAATATTTTCTATACTTTCCTATTTTTTAGGACTACAATTTATGGCATGTTTATCTATAGCAAGGCGACATGTGGTAGTTCATGGAATGGACAAATGGCGAGATTCACAGATGAGCCATTAGTGATGTGGCAAAGCACATGGATAAATTATTCAGGAAGTGTGACGTGGCAATGATGGAAATTGTTAAACAATGGCATGGTGAACACACACAAGGAGAAAGATAAGCATGAGATATTTCTCTATTAACCATAGATGTGCATTTATATTACATTGGTGTGACTCTTGGATTCCACATTACAAGGTCACTTGGATTCCTCTTTGAATGTTCGGCTTCCACACCTACCCATAGAGGATTAGGTGTCCAACATTCCCCCCCTTAATCCGAAGGGGTATGTGTGAGTCCAAGAAGAGAGCTGTAATACAAATCTGCAAAGTAAGCATGGCAGCACTTAGGCTGAATGAGCTCTCTAAAATGTTGGCATAAAGAGGTGGTTTAAAGATGACCACCAACACTGGAACGCTTAATGCAGTTTCCGGAACTCTTCCAAATCTAGCAAGAAGCTGAGGTCTTCTGCTAGAGGAAGTGCTCCTCATATTTTGAAGAGGGAGACCTTCAACCTAGAATAAGGGAGGTCTACAACCTGTGATGGTTTAAGGATGACCACCAACTATGGAATGCTTGATGTATTTCCTAGAACTCTTCCAAAACTGGCAAGAAGCTGAAGTCTTCTGCTAGAGGAAGTGTCCTGAATTGTTTGAAGAGGGAGAAGCTCAATCTCGCATAGATGGTTTAAGGCTAACCACCAACCAAAGGCATGCTCATGGGCATCTGTGTCTCTGGCTACAACTCTGAATCTGGAATGAGAGATTGTGGCTCGGGCTCACTTGAACTGCTATGTCTCTAGCTACAACTCTGAATCTGCAATGAGAGATTATGGCTCAGGCTAGCTTGAACTGCTATGTCTCTGGCTACAACTCTGAATCTGGAATGAGAGATTGTGGCTCAAGCTCGCTTGAACTGCTATGTCTCTGGCTACAACTCTGAATTTGGAATGAGAGATTGTGGCTCAGGCTCGCTTGATGTGGCTTTGAAGCTTGTAGATGACCACCATTTTCCCCCCTGTCAAGTACAAAGTGAGATGATGGCGAAAACTCAACTGCAAGATTGTTCAATATTCTAGAACAAGTTCTGACATATGACTTAAACATCTTCTTGGTTGTTGATGCCCATTGCCAAAAAGCGATCCATCCAAGATGAATCTTTGTTCTTGCAGGAGGCATGTTTCTGAAGCATCTGTGTGAAGAATGAGTGTGTCGACCACAGTGCTTGCATGGGTGAAGACCGAAACAATGATCTTTCATATGGCCAACTCGATCACAGTGTTGGCATTTTTCAATCTGTTGTTGTTGTTGTGGAAGAGGAGCAGAATCTGGAGAGAGTCGAAGCCCGGCGTCGAACGGAAAGGAGCTTGCAGGAGTGAAGGACGAGAGGAGGCCGGTGCTGTAGAGGCACGACAAGACTATGAAGGGAGTCAAAGGTATGAGCAAAGCATTTAGAGAGGAGTTGAAACACGCAAAGACGGAGCTACAACAAATCTGAATCTGGAAGTGACCACAGTATCGAGGAGAAGCCAAGGAGTCGGGAGGTGGAGGTAGTTGTGTTGAGAGCGCATAACATTTTGAGGACTGAGATTTAACACATAGAGATTTTCATCTTCTGAGGATTTCAAACATCACACAATTCAACCAATCAACACACACATATACCAAACTCCAATACCTGCGAGGTTGTAGGTGTCGTATGCAGCGATTGCAGTGGTACACAATGTTTGCAAGTTTGAATGGCAAAGGAGTGGCAGACAGAATGACAGGCTAGTGCGCAAAGACCAGCTAAAATTTAGCTGATTGGAGCAGGGCCAGCAATCGCCCGCTCTGATACCATGTTAAACAATGGCATGGTGAACACACACAAGAAGAAAGATAAGCATGAGATATTTATCTATTAACCATAGATGTGCATTTATATTACATTGGTGTGACTCTTGGATTCCACATTCCAAGGTCACTTGGACTCCTTTTTGACTGTTTGTCTTCCACACCTACCCATAGAGGATTAGGTGTCCAACAGCGATTTACAATACTAGAAATTTATTTTTCTCCACCCTATTTTTCTCCACCTCTGCAATTTTATATCAGACCATTGATAATCACAAATCAGTCACCAAAATAGCAAGTAATGAGAGCCCAACACTTATGATGAGTCTTGTGATTATTATGAGTTAATTTTAGAGTGTTTTTAGGCGTATTATTAGGTGTCGAGTTGATGATTAGGGTCTGCAATATGTTTGACTTCAGATCTGATATGTATTCAGTCACCAAAGAGGCTATTAATGAGAACAACAAGGCCCCAAAGGTTGTGGCTAGCCTCAAAGGGCTAGTATGCTTAGAAGAGACCACAAGTTGCAACTTTGAGCCACAAAGGGATGCCAAAACCCTTTTCAAACTACCTGCAATCACAAATATGTTAGCCCTAGACTACAAACACAGTAACTTGCCTTTGAATTTGGCAGCGCCAAGGGAGAAAGAGAAATGCTTAGTATTGATGGAGAACGATATCACGAAGCCCAAAAACAAAAATTAAAACCCTTCCCAAGTGATATATCAGCCTGCAACAAAGGGTTAGTTCAAAAATTACAATCGATCAGCCCTTATAATGCCAATTTATAATGAAAATCACCACCAAACTTAGTCAAGACACCAATTAGGCCTGCAAACACAAATGATCAATCTAAAATCCAATTGCAAATGATTTGATGAGCCTCCAAATGCTTGTGTTAGGGCTAGATACTATCTTCAAGGGGTGCGGCTAGGATTTTAAGGCCCTTTAGGCCTGGGGCCTTGGCTCTTGGGCCTACGGCTAGGGCTACAAGCCCTCCTTTTCCTTGCGGCTATCTAGAATAGGCCTCCAATCAAAATTTTCAGCCCTTCAACAAATTTACAATGATCCTACAAATGAGAGAAAGCAAATTTATGCCAGGGATATCCAACTTGTAGCCACAAAAATACTACAAATAAAAATTTAAATGCGAAACCCTTAATTGCAAGAGAAAAGGCCCTAAAAGGGCTAGCGGTTGTCAAAAATGCTTGATTGTTGGTGAGGAGAGAGGCTAGAATGATAAATCTGGGCCCCTTGAGGCTAGATCTAGCTCTCAAATCTACTCAACCTCCTTCCCTTGGTTGGATGGCTTCCTTGAATGGTGATTCAATGCCCAAACCTTAGTCGTTAGGCTCGATGAGGGCTTGCTTCCTCAAAAAAATATTGAATTAGCCTTTGATTTTATGATGAAACACTTGCAAAGTCACAAAAGGCTAGCCTTCCTCCACTATTTACAGATAAAATTCAAATTTGAAAATTAGAGCCCCTCTAATTATTTACACTATTAAAATAAAATAGAAGGGTTAGCGAAAATTGTTTACAAATATTCACAAATAAAAATTACAAGCTCTAAATAAGCAAATATAACTTTATTGCACAATTTAATTTCGAAAAATAATTTGAGGAAGAGAAATTTTTAATGTAATGCCATGGCCAAGTTGATGCACACAAATCGTTAGATAAGCCTTTGGAAATTCAAAACGATGGGTTTTTAAACCTCTTGTCTTGGGAGTTGGTTGGTCCAACCGAAGACTTGCGCCCAAGATCTTAATATTAAATTATCTCTACACACTTGAAATAAAGCTATTAGATCATAAGGGGCCAGATACCCTCAAGATCTAGAGATACCTGCTAGATCGATTGAGCTAGCACACTTTTCTAAACCCAATACCTAATGCAAGATACATGTGCAAATAGATAATCCAACTGTTGGCAAATGAAATAACAACTTAAGCATTATATTCAGTAGAGCATTAGAGCACAATTCAGAACAACATTACCACAAGAAGCAGAAAAGGGACACCGTCGCAAATAAACCCCCGAAGACCTTGATTTTATTACCGCAAAATAAAATTACAAACAACAGCTTGACTCACAGCTTGCTTTAGATTTTTCATTACAAGACCCAGACATTTCATGCTTCAAATGAGGAGACCTAGGCTTCCTTCTATAGAAAAAATGAGAGTTCTAGACCCCCTCCAAGTGGAAAAACAGCTAGTTTGACCTGATCCAAGGCTTGATCCTTGCCAAATTAATTTTATTCATTGATAATTGTTGCACAGATCTCTAAAAAATTGATCCTCTTGAAAACTAAGTTGGATGGGCCAAAATCGAATTTCTTCGTTCTTTTGGTCCCTTGGAGAATCTTCAAAAAATAGAATTGTCGTAACTTGTGCAATTTAATCAACCACCTAGTCCAAGAAATTCGATTTGCTAGAAAAATAGTCTTTCTAGTCCAACGAATTTCTGAATTGGGACATTCTGCCTTGGAAATGAGGCCTTTTAATTTTGACTTGAATTTTTCCTTTTGAAAAATGGCCGCGATAAATTTTCAATGATTTTTCCACTTAGAAATTAATTTTTTCCTCTCATTTTATTTTTGATAATTTCAGGCTAATTTTATTTTCTTTTTATTTTTCCCAAAAAATAAATAAAATGACTCAAGAGGGGATCATACATATTTTCCACCTTCTAAGTGGGTCTAGGAAATATTTTGGCAATGGTGTCTAACTATGAGTAACCATTCACCAAAAATATTCCTAGACAACACTTTTACATCAAGATGTTAACAATAATCACCCATAGAAGGGGAAATTTACAATAGACATGGCCTCTTAGACTCAACCAAATTTTGTGACACGAGACACATGATCTAGTATGATAAAAATACATAGACTCGATAACACTAGGACTCACCTAAGACCTTTTCAGAGGATCACACTCTAGCTTTGGGGAATGCTTGGGAGAAAAACTCTGTTAATTATTCGTGTTTAGAAACACAAATAATTAGGGAGGTCAAAAAACTCCCTAGAATGAAACCCTTTGTTAAGAATCAAAGGCTTACCTAGGTGTTGTTACATGGCTTCATAGTCATACTAAAATCATTTTTACAATAAAATTGCAGAATTTGGGATTACAATGATGACAATGACTTTAAAAAATTGTATTGACCACTATGTACTATGCTTCTTGGAACTGTTGACATATGTATGGTCAACAGAGACCATGGCTTGTCTTGTGTGTGTAACGACCCATTCCCAAGTATATACAAAACAATATTAGCATGTGAACGATATAGGCATTTGATAGCTACACTTGCCTATACCGCCCACATCGCACTAGTACACCTACCTACTAATATCAAGATTTCATAGACTGGGAACTTAATATTAAGATTTCAGATTTATATTAAGTTCAACTAAGTATAAAATTTTCTGAAACAAGGTAATAAAAGAAATGAAATAATAAAGTTAAAATCTTTAAGTTAATAAATCTTTAAGTTAAAAATGAGTATGCAATATTAAAGATTTATATTAAAAAGTACTTAAATAAAATCCCACCTTTATAAATGTATATACGTACTCACATTAATGTGGATCACCCACCATAACAACATTTAATGTGAACATAAGGTTGGATAAGACCTCGGGAGGTTAGAGGCGGTGGAGGAAGATTGTTTAGATTATAGTCCTATCGAAACATAATACCACCATAAATACATAAAATATCACCATTAATAAGGATAAGACCTCGGGAAGTAAGAGGCGGTGGAGGGAGATTATTTAAAGGAGGTGATATGGAGGAGAAGGGGGGGATGTTTTGGAGGAAAAGAAATGATTTCTGCTTAAGTGAGAAGGAAATGTCGGCTTGAATGGTTTGGGAAGGAGTCTCTTGTTCTTGGAAATCACACTGGGCAAAGAGGAGACATCCTCTGTCTGTTTGGTCCCATTTGGTCGGGAGGACGGATTGTCCTAATCCGGCTCGTTCACGACATCACTGTGTGTCACCTAACTCGCCATTCAGATTTGAATTGTAATTATCTCATTTTCACATTTTTCACACACATTTATTCAAGCTGAAATTTCAATTTTTAACTGTTACAATGTTTTATTAGATCTGATTTTACTTAAACAGAAGTTCAGATAGGTACAATCTTAGAAATCAGGGAACCGGGTCCTTACATTTGGTATCAGAGAGTGTTTCAAACCCTTTTCCGGCCTTATAGGCCCATTAAATTTCTCTGTTTAAAACCAGTCCATGGCTGTCCAATTAAATCTCTGCTTAAATCTTCAGTCTTAGTTATGAAAAGATAGACAGGTTTTAAGTTTAAATTAACAAATTGGGTGTAAGCCTCAAACAGCCGTATCCAAACCCAGAGTAAGTGTTTGATTACTTGCATGAAGAGTTAATCCTGTTGAAGTTGATTTTGAATCGGTTTGAGTCCTCTGTTTAAACTTCAGGGGGGTCCTGGTATTAGTTTCCATTCAGCCTTCCATAAATTATGTATACCGACTTCAATATCATTCCTACTCTTCCAACGATAACTGATAGTAGCAATGGCCATAAGTACGTAGGAATTTAGCAAATTTTTAGAAAGAAAATAAACATCACATTTCAAAACAGCAATGGTTATAAAGGTAAGAAAACGAAGTAACAGATGCTTGAAGGATCGGTAAAATGTTTCAAGTATTAAAAGTGCACCTAAGACACAAAAGCTTCTAATATAATTCCCTGTAAGTCTCAAATTTAAAAAAAAAAAAATTTGGTATAACAAATTAAGCATCAAACATGCAGAAGTTCTCTGCGTACTAAATGGCAGTAATGAGTTATGCAGATTTTGGAAAATAAGTATATAACTGAGGAAAACTATTAAATGAAAGCTCCAATCAAACATAATGAATAAACTCTGCCAGAATACCATATGCCATCGGCTTTAATGTTTCCAAACAAACTAGATGAAAATATCCCATGCACAGGCACACACTACACAGTAACAATCATCACACGGTTCTTAACCAAGCTTTTGCTGAATAAATAAGCAATATTGATGCAGAGATGTGTTAAGCTACTGACTTCGATGGTCTTCTCTTTTCAAAGTCTTCCTCAAATTCTTTTATTGCACCCCGGATTGATGTATAAATGCCATCTCTTGCTGCCATTGTTGTGCTGAACTGTTTAAGCATCTGCAACAAGCTCATAAAACCTTGTATCAAGCTGTTTTTCTCTTGCCTTTTAAAGCTCATTATCCACAGCTTTTGAAATTGTCTTCTTTTCAATTTTTCAGCAGAACTATCTTGTTATCACGCGACAAGATGTGTTTGACAGACATATTTAGTCTTTTCCCTAAAAACATAAACTCCTGTTGCTATAATTGATGCTTCTCCTTCCACTTCATCAAATTATTCATACCATCAAATTCCATAGCAATGATAAGCCTTTTTAACTATCTAGAGGGCCTTAATCATTCCTTTCCCTCTTTATCGATGTACTAATATGCCTCTAATTACTCTTGGGTGAAGAAGATTGAAACATAGATTGTGCCTCCATTTGAGTTGTTTGTTACTGCAATACCCACATGGCCATTGGCAGAAGAATCCTTCGAAGCTGCTTGAGTAGTTTCAAGTTATCCTGGATCTGCCACTATCCTATTTTCACATTTCTTTGAGGCGGTCAGTGCAGAATGCTCTTCCTGAAATTAAGTTTCATTCCAAACCAATAACTAAATAATTAAATAACATCATGATTGTAGATATTCACATAAATAAAGACTAAATAAAGCCGTGAAAGGGGGAAGAAGAAGGACTGTAAGTGTGTGGTTGAAGAGGAAGTCTGAAAGAAAAGATCCATGAAGATTGAATGTGCATCAATTCAAGAGGACGCATCTTACCGACAAGACAGCGTGGGAATGCGAAGTGAGTTACATTCTCGCAGACGGGGAAACGCCTTGGCTCGTCGTTTTGAACAGCGACAATAGAACCCATAGTATATTTTATAGAAATTTGGAAGATTCTGAAGATGAGAGCGTTAAATTGAAAATTCCACTATAACCCTCTGTTCTGAAACCAGAAACTGTGCGTAGCATTCAAATGAAATGCAATTATAATTTAATTTATACACATATGAATCTAATGTTAATTGTAAAAAAAAAATTGTTAAATAAATCCATCCACAGGCTAATTTTTCAAATTATTAAACATGCCCATCAACACGTTAGCCCTTCAGAACCACCGTGAATTACAAACGTCGGCCCCAGAATTACAAGTGTGATCCACCCGTTGATGTGATCAAGGGACAATGAATTCACCGTCAATTGAAGTTCATTCGGGCGTTAAGATCATAACGGGATTGCTTTCGTTTAAATTATCAAATAAAAATATATATACAGGAGCCGAGCGTGGCAACAAAATGTGCCCAGCAAACCCGTGCAGTTCAGTGAAGACCGATTTTCATTAAAAAATAAATAATATATATATATATATATATATTTACATCCTGCTGTACAGGCATGGTAAATGGACACGTTCATATCAAATTTTGGCATATAGAGTCATAAATCCAAATAGACATAAGCTTGGTAGCGATTTGAGATAGTCGTAAAACGGAATGATGCCTTTGCGTATGGTCATCTAAATATATTAACAATAAATATATTTTCACATAAATTGACGATTGCTCTCCCATGGGGATTTAGGCCCCATTAAAATAATAATTTCTTTATGCGATTTGAATTTTCAGCAAGCCTGACTTCATTTTGGGGTATTAGGGGTTTTACACCGGTGATTAATAATATATATTGTATCAACATATCGTATATTCCACCATATCGTATACTCCACAGGATATAACAAGAAATGCATCACCGTTCGGAGTCGAGGGGAGTTGAACCTCCGACCTCCGATACCCCACTCATACTATTTAACCAATGTGACAAGCGCATCCTTAATATGTATGTTATATTTATAATTTTATGCCGCGGGGAATAGATATTTAACGGACAGAGTTGGTTCTGAAAACCGAACCTCAGCCCCACCAATGAATAAACGCTGAGCCTCATCACTAAAAATTTAAAATGTTATAAAATGTATTGAAGCTTAAATACCTAGGCTCGATCAAAGGTTTTCAACCCAAATAATTAAAGCACGAACTACTCCTATTTGGTAAATACATAATTATGGATGGATATAGGTTTTTGACCAACTCGTGCATTTCGACATTTATATATATATATATATATATATATAATTTTGGCTTGTATAGCCTTTTCTGTGTGGATCACATCATATTTCAATGGCTCGTATTATAATATCTGAGGCTCGCGTCAACATATCAGTGATTCACATTATTTTGGGGTCCATGTTAGCATTTTGTGGTTTGTATACTCTATGAGTCACATTCAATTAAACCAAGGCTCACTCTAACCCGCATATACGTTTTTGAGGGTAGATTTATATACCCTGTGGATCGCACAAACTGTACAGTGAATTGCAATGATCTTTGTGGCTCAAACTCAATACAGTGGCTCGTATTCGATCTACTTTGGTTATAATATAATCAGATCGACATCATTTTCAAAAAAAAAAAAAAAAACAATAAGATTATCAATAAATACATTATAAAAGTTTATATCCCTATCAACAAACTTATGGAAGGAAATGGCTAGTAGTATACAGACTTATCCAGAAAAGGATAAAGATAGTAAATTAATGAACTTGATATATATGAACCGAACAGTTGTATAAAAATAAAGGGACCTCAGAAATCAAGAAAGCAACAAAAGAGTCACCAGCCATCTATAAAATACATACTAGAATTTTCTTACAGGTCTAACCAATGAACCTGAAAGAAAATTAAAGCTATAAACTTTCCCAGGCTATCTTACAAAATAGTAACACTAGTGTCAGTTATTATACCAGGCAGGTTCGTAACAACAATTTGAGATGGCTAGTCTATATTGATAACTCAGTCCAAGTAAGAGGAGTATAAATATAATATATGAATGGCATTTGATTTTGTTACAAATCACAATACTGATGTCATTATTTATGCATATCCCATACCCTTCTTTCTCTTATTAACCTTAATCTCTCAATTATTACAATTGTGGCATATCACATGCCATTACATTTTGAAATGTTATATTACTCTGCACCAAATTCTTGAATTCAAAATGGGACATCTGCGGATCATTCATATCTATAGTTATGATTGCCACATTTCACATGTGATTGCCAACAGCCAAAAATTTCTCCAATAGTCATACTTCTCATAGTTTCTATTAAGGTTGATGTAATTATGATAGTCAATAGATTTGCTTGTAGTTGTAACAAATCTGCAATATCTTGACAGATATTTTGGTATCCTCTGTTTTAAGTAGGAGTTTTGATTCCTTGCGTGTCCACACCTTGGCTGGTCATTGAAGGGTTATGAACCTTGGCGACTGATCATTATTGTTATTATTATATAAGTATTTATGCACATTACATTGGAGACTCCCCTTCCATAAGCTTAAACTTGATGCGGCGTCCAGAGGTAATCCCCAAAAAGTTGGAATTGTATGTGTATTATAAAATCACCAAAGAGATACAATTTCTCTTTATGCACTACGTATATGAGACGCTTCTACTTTGGCAAGGCAATTGCAGCAAAGGAAGAGCTTAAGATAGCATTAAATCAACATATAGCAGCAAATTTAGGAAGGAAACTCAAAATTAATAATAAATAAGGTTATGAAACTCGATAATGAGCGATATAAAGCTAATTTTAAGTTTGACAATGTGATTCATCAAATAAGAGAATTAACAAAACTATTTTCCATTTTGAATGTTGCAGAGAGACATACTAGGACACAGGAAAGAAAATCTATGAGTGCATTTATCATGATAAAGCACTCAATGATCAAGCTGGGACAAGAGGAGAACAAAAGAAGAAATATTCATCAATTTTGTAGCTTTATCATGAACCTGAACATCGTTCAGCTTTTGAGTAGCTGCTTGCAGTGGCTATCTCTTTTAGGCATTATCATTTAGAGAGAAATTTTATGATAGTCGTGCTTGGCATTGTAGAACTACTCAAAAATCAAAACATTAACCGAAAGTCTATCAATTCTGTACAAAAGTTATCTGTTTCAGGTGCAAGGATGAATGGTACAGAGATCAGGCCTGAGAGGCGTTGATATCAACTCTACTTGATGAAAATGTACTATTCTATGCGTGGTGATATAATAATTATTTTACTTACAAACAGAAAGAAAACAATAAACAGCATGCAGAGAGATAACAATGATGCGAAAAGTGCCGACACAAGTTTTGATGAAGTTGAAAAAAAAAAAAAAAAAAATCAAGTATAAGATTAAATTGCTCACCTATGAAGCACAAAATTGCCCTTTCTTGATATTGACAATTTTCCTTGTCTTTGCACTCATTGTATCTCATGTAACAAATAAGGATACAAGCTCATGTTCCTGGAATAGTGGTGACTCTATTCTCTTAATGACCTTAGTACTGCCTATCTCTACCATTGACCGAGTTCCATATCACAGATTGATCGAACGATTCTATGCATATAGATGAGGTAAAGGAACATTCACTATGCTCATATAGGAGTAATTAGGCATGTATGGATACTAAGTGCATAGTAATTACGATTTCATGGGATTTTCTCATAATAGAGCTTATCATAATGGTGTAATGGGTTTACTACTACATATATATAAGTGATAAGATTGGGATAACATAATAATTTCCATTACTTGGTGGTTATACTATCTGCCCATTTGTCCAGTACCATTATGAAATTAACTGTGATTCCATATCTATGGGAACAAAAGGGAAGCGATAGGATGGATACTCACAAATGGCACTCATTATCTGAAATACATGTATTCTAATAACATACATATCTGCTTATTACTAGTACAAAGATTGTGATCTACTTGACTCTCTTAATTACAGTTGTGATTATAACAATAGTTATAATTAATAAGAATCCATAATAAATAGTGATCAATAAGCTTAAAGTAACACGTATATTTGGTAATAACAAGGAGTGTATAACCATAATCAGAGTAAGTGCAATATATGAGTGACAGTGAGCCATATGATCTTCATAGCTTACTGAGTGTAATACCATATCTATTTGGATTAGAGCTTACATATAAAAGCATGGTTTCGAGTGCTCTAAGTGATTTCGTAATAAACCTGTATCATATATGTATTGGGCTCGTGTATCTCGTGTTCATTCACTGATATATCATTACCTATAAGCTAGTTTCATAATAGAGAAGGTGGTAGTGACGCATATTATGCCTAAGATATCACCCTATCTAAGTAGTTACGCTACTTACTGGTCGTAACCTCATATCATGCTAGCTTAGTCTGTCTGAATAGGGTTCCAATCATAACCTAACTTGTAGTTGATCTATGTGTTTCCACATCAATAAACTTGTACATGTATCTGCTTTAACACATTACGATTGTTTCCATCACTATTAGTAACACCTGTACCATTCACCAGTTAAGTAGGAATAAGGATAGAAGTAATGGCATTCATAGGCTTGATAAAGGTTGAATCCTATCTGATATAGCATCTACTCGTATATAAAAGAGACCTTCTTGCTTCACCTATTTCACATGGTGATACTCGGGCTTACTATAAGATTCTAGTAATCCACATGTTCGTAAGATCAGTATTATATAAGCTATACTATTCAATGGATTCACACTGGTTAACCTTTTGTAACGATAATAAAAGCTCTTTTAGTATAGAGGTTCATCTCTCACCATGTTACATAATAAACATGATAGTATTGTACTAATATGGAGTTAAGGGTAAAGGTTCAATATTCTTTATTAAACATATCACTATCTTCACTGATTCCCGTTGATTTTATTAGCTATGAAGAGTATGACATAATCAAATACTAGCCTAACTTACTGCTTTATAATCATAAACACACAGCTTACTGGTCATGAATAAAGAGTGGTCATAGCTTATCCATGAATTTATAAAATTTATTCTGAATTATCTCGTAAGAATGAATTTTACTCACTGATACATGGATACCCATAAAGATAGAATGCTACTTCACTTTAGTGATACAGGATATATGCTGTTTGTTTAAATTTACTGGGGGCGTGGACACCGGTATGCAATATGTCATTTAAATTAACATTGCAAGAATGTGAAATTATAGATTAGACATTATAGATGAAAATATCTATCAAATTATTTCATTGCATTTCAAATATGATTCAAGGAAAGGGAATAAAAGAGTAACTACATTTTGAATATGAAAAGTGAAAAATAGGGGTATATAGAATGAAAATGGTTAAAGCAGTGCGTCATAAATAGAACATGAATGAACTAAATCGAAACAGCATCTGAAATGAGAAATTTTATTGAACATATTGATACCTATGTGAACGAATTTTCTTTTTATAAATTCTAGAATTGATATCATACGTATCAAAGTATTTTGAATGTGTAGAGGTTGTTATATGAGTAACAATTGGTTATGAACAATATAGATGCATATGCTGTAATATGTGTACGAGTGTTTACATTGCAGATTATGTACCAGTGAGTATCATGCAAAAAAACAGATTACCGAAACAATCTACGTGATGACAGATTTCCAAGAACAGTTGAGACTCCATGTGATCCCACGATAGGGTGTTGACCCTAGTCCTACTGGGAGGAGTGGAGGTGTTGCCCACTGTTTATCCTCCAATACCTGGAGTCATGGGAGCACTGTGCGAGTCACGCTCCCCTAGACGTGTGATGATGACTGTCGGATGCCTATAAGCATGTCAGGTCGACGTAATCGACTCTGACATCATTGAAGTCTATGAATGGATCAGTAAAACTGATGCCATGGCATATTCCTGTAGAGGACGAATAGGATGGGAGTGGAAGAAATTAGGAATGATAGGATGATTTTAGAATAGTTTGGAGATTCGGTGAAGATGGGAAGTAATAATTAAATTACGGATACATACTTATTTAAACGAAAATTCAATCTTAAAATACATGCATTCTACAAACACCCTAATCTCTAAAAACACAATGTTGATATGAGTATATAAAACCATAAACTTCGGGACGAAGTTTTTTGAAGGGAGGAAGTATGTAACGACCCATTCCCAAGTATATACAAAACGATATTAGCATGTGAACGATATAGGCATTTGATAGCTACACTTACCTATACCGCCCACATCGCACTAGTACACCTACCTACTAATATCAAGATTTCATAGACTGGGAACTTAATATTAAGATTTCAGATTTATATTAAGTTCAACTAAGTATAAAATTTTATGAAACAAGGTAATAAAAGAAATGAAATAATAAAGTTAAAATCTTTAAGTTAATAAATCTTTAAGTTAAAAAATCTTTAAGTTAAAAATGAGTATGCAATATTAAAGATTTATATTAAAAGTGCTTAAATAAAATCCCACCTTTATAAATGTGTATACGTACTCACATTAATGTGGATCACCCACCATAACAGCATTTAATGTGAACATAAGGATGGATAAGGCCTCGGGAGGTTAGAGGCGGTGGAGTAAGATTGTTTAGATTATATTCCTATCCAAATATAATGAAAAGTATACCACCATAAATACATAAAATATCACCATTATTAAGGATAAGACCCCGGGAAGTAAGAGGCGGTGGAGGAAGATTATTTAAAGGAGGTGATATGGAGGAGAAGGGGGGGGATGTTTTGGAGGAAAAAAAACGATTTCTGCTTAAGTGAGAAGGAAATGTCAGCTTGAATGGTTTGGGAAGGAGTCTCTTGTTCTTGGAAATCTGGGCACGGGGGCAGAGGAGACATCCTCTGGGTCTGGGTTTGGTCCCGGATTTGGCTGGGAGGATTTGATTGTCCTGGTAATATGTTCTGTTCACGACATCACCAGGTGCTCAGCTAATCTTCAGCCGCTTCAGGATTTGAAATTGTAAATTTGTCCTGATTTTCAGGTATTCCTCTACACATAGATTAATCATGCAAGCTGAAATTTCAATTTTTAACTGTTACAATGTTTTATTAGATCTGATTTTACTTGAACAGAAGTTCAGATAGGTACAATCTTAGAAATCAGGGAACCGGGTCCTTACAGTGTAGCAGATGAATCTGGATATGAGGACATTGATTGATAAAATCCCAGAGAGGATGAAAACCATGGCAGACATTCTGACTGTGTTCTGTTGTGTTAGAGGCCATGTGGTTCACCATTCAACATAAGGTTGTCAGGCAAATGACATTGCAGAAAGGCAGCCTAATTTAGACAGATCTGGAAGTTGTGTGACATTGTTGTTGCACAGTGAGCGATTTACTGACGCGATGATTCCAGACAGGATGCTACTGTGTGTAATATAGTGTTATTGCTCATTGATAAGTAGTTCATGGAAGTTTGCTTTGGATTTGTGAGAGTGGATCCTCCAAATCTTTTCATGAGCAATATTGTCAAAGTATGGAAGACAAGATGGATCTGCGGTGAAGGCAAATTGCGGTGTGATCCATTTTGCTATGTTGATCTGCTATGTGTAGGTGCATTATGCTTTCTTCAATTTGCCTAAAACTCTATTACCATGAGACACTTGGAATCATGATTCTCTTGGGGATTGACTATGTCTACTCTCTTGCACTCATAAAGGTTGCGAGGAACCTGTAGCATTGCTTGTGTTTCATGAGATGACAAATTTGTTGCCTGTCTAATGAGCTAGAGGTAAGCACAGAGTTTATGTGAACCCATGGAGCATGAGATGTTGCCCACTATCGGCTCATCTGTTGGACATTGTGACTCATTGCAATTCAGAAATAGAATTCAGAGTTTGGGGCCAGATGTGTGGATCTGGTGTTGTAACTGTTGGTCCTGTTGGTGGTTAGTGTTGTTGGTGAAGCTCACATTTCAACCTACTATGCAAGGGACGAATTCCAGTGGTGATGCTTCCACTGTGGTGCCTGCAGAAGAAGAAAGGAAGTGCTTGATTGATCTGTTGGTGAACATTTCTAGTAGGTGGGTGCCCTAAGTGGAAAGCCAGGAGTTTCGATGCAAAAGCAAGCACCAACTGAGGAGCAGTACAGATGGTAGTGTGAGCAGTCAGAGATGTGATTTCTTCATTGGTTCATTGGTTGTATAATGTTGGATCTCACATGGATTCAAGCCTTGTGATTTATTATTTCTGGACTCTCACGTGAAGAATAGATCGAATTAGAGCTATGTGAGGGAAAAAAAATCAAAATGTCATGTTTGCAGTGCTGGAAGATGAGCCTCATGTATGCAGCTATATGGGCTTAGCTTTCTTTTTTGGGCACATGTTTTCTTGTTTCAGAAAAGAGGTGGATCCGGTATTGTTAAAATTGGACAACTAGGTCCAAACTCTGGGTTGTGCTGCTCAGATGACGATCCCAATATTTTTATTGGATTCCTCTTTCAGAGAGGTGTAAGATTGATCTAAAGATCATCTCGATCGGATGAGCAGAACATGTACTTTGAATTTATTCCACATATGTGCTAGGTCGGCCTGGAATAAAATATTGACTTAAATGTCTTAAAGGACGTGTCACACACCCCCAAAGATTCCTATATATTGGAGAGACTTGGAGTTCATTTGACACACATTGTTGTGGAGGAATTCTCTCTCTCAGGATAGCGTTGGAGCTGCATAATATATGTGGACTGTTTTTTGTTTGGGTTGATCTGGGGTGATGTATGACACATTTGGCTGAATGACCTATTGGAGACTTTGCTGGTAGAAGCATCCTACTGATCGTCGTAACACCACCATTCATCATCTTTGTTTTGGCTTGCCTTCCATCGATCTAATAGTATGTTCTATCTCCTTCAGTATTGTGCCCTAATCTGAAATGGCATAGAACATAAGCAGAAATTAACATGGTATCAGAGGGTAAGGGGAAGACAATGTCCAAATCTGTGTTAAAGAAATTTCTCCTGTGCCCTAGACGCAGCTACAGCAGGCCGTTTGACACAATTACTACTGGTTTTCATTTATTTGTTAATAATTTAAATTTTAAATAATTGAAGATGCCTAAGAAAATGGGAATTAATGGCAAGGCCGAAGAGGCCAGGGCTCAGAAGAACATGACCGAGGCTGAGAAAAAAAGAAAAAAAAGAGAAGCACAGGAGAAGGAGGAGCAGTACTGGAAGGATGCGGAAGGTCCTAAATCAAAAGCTGCCAAGAAGAAAGAAGAAGAAGCTACAAAGCGTGTCGAGGCTGCTGCAAAGAAAGCTGAGTTGCACAAGCTCCAGGAGCTGGAAGAGAAAGACTCCAAAGTTACAGAAGCAGAGCTTGCGCGAGGAGAGAAAGCAAATCGACGCACGTGTCGAGGAAGCTAAAAAAAAAAAAAAAGGCGGGACAGTCGGATGGCTGATGAAGAAGAATATGAGAAAATGGTATTAATTGAGAACAAAAATAGAGATGATTCATTGCTCGAGGCTCATTCTGTTGAAGAAGCTCTAGAACAAATGACTATTAGTACCCTACCTCCAGATCGACATCCCGAAAGACGGCTCAAGGCATCATTTAAGACAGATAGCTTCTTTGCGATGTGTGAGCAGGAGTCTGAATCTGCAGATTAATGGGTTTTTTTTTAAGCTGTCTAAATACAGATGCACTCCTTGCGGTCATCCGAGGCAATCGTCTCCTTGAGAAATTCTGCATAAGAGTTCCTGGAGTTATTATGATCAGATCGAGATCAAAATTTCTGTGACGATACTACGAGTCATCCCATTATTTGGTGTCTGGAGTAATTCTGTGACAGGTCGTGCCTGTCTTGAAGTGGTCTGTGACAAACCGAGGCCATTGTGATAATACAGCGAAGGGTTCTACAGATTTGCAGTCATTCTGTGCTAAGGTAAACATTCCGTGGGCTCCGGTGATTTCAGTAACGAATCCTGTGGTGTTTTAATTTCCGTGGGCTCCGATGGCCGATTGAGTAATGAATGATTAACATTACGCAGCCAAGAGGCCCCGCGAAGACAGAGAAATATGTCGATAATTCGTCATATCCGCAAAGGCTGTGGTCAGCGCTGTGCGAACCAGCTTGGGTCCCAAGGGCATGGACAAATGCTCTGCACAGCTACGAATGACGTCATCATTATCAATGGTGGTGCCACGATCCTGTACAAGCTGGAGGTAGTGCAACCTGCTGCGAAGATGCTAGTAGAGTTTTTCAAGTCCCAGAACATCGTGGCCGACGATGGCACTATGACGGTCGTGGTCGTTGCGGGGGCGATCTTGAAACTGTGCATGAACTTGCTCGAAAAAAAAAGGGGGGGGGGGGGTTCACCCGACCATCATCTCGAAAGTTTTCCACAAGACTTCGGAAAAGGTCGTCGGTGCCAGTGCAGCTAACAGATTGGGCCCCTTCTCGTTCCTTTAGCCCGATATCGTGGATATGGTCTTTAAAAGGAAGGTATTGCCGTCGGTATATTGTTGTGGCATTGCCGTCGGTTGATTTATTGGTGAACCTGAAAAAAGACCATGAGCGCATTTGTGGCAGGAGCCAAGTTCATTAAGAACGAAGATTGCTATCTAATTATCGGAAAACGACAATAGCAGGTCATGGGTCAGTTAGAAATACCCACCAAAACTGAATAATCATTGGAAGGTGACTGCACGTGAATAATACAAAATGAGATCGAGTCTCTCCTGGCCGAGTACAATCTTCATTATGTAGACATCATTTATTATCAGTCGGGGCACCAATCTGATTTTAAAAACTGAAGGTTGAGTGTGTGATTGTGTGGGAGCTCTTTGATGCCGAAATGAATGACATAATGCACTGGTCAGGTTTGCAGTCGTATTGATCCAGAGGTATTCATAAACAAATCATGAAATCACTGTTTCTCAACTGACTGGAGCAGATTAAATGTTGTTGGTCGTTTGGGCATTGTTAGTTGTCTGACCGGAGGTTACTGTGCATGGATAATTGTCGTCCGAGTACTGTTATGGTTATGTATGTAGCTGAACATGCATTCCTATAGCAAAGGTCACATGCCATTTTTTTTAATAATGTACGAGCTGATGATCTGAGTTACTGTTCTGTAGTGGAAGGTCAATTTATGAAGCTGCAAAATAAGTGCAGTATACTTGGGTAAAGGCTCATGTATGAGCTATACCCGGACCTATAGCTCAAATCTGTGATCAACTTGTGACTTATGACTGTGCTAGATCTGTTACACATCATATAATGTGTGTACTTGCATGTAAAAGGGAAAATTCAGTGTTTGGAACATCTGCAAGATTGGTTCCTAGATTTGTGAAATTTAGAAGACCAATTGCTGAACTAAGATCTGAAAATTTAAAGCCCTAGATCAGTCAACCATCAACTGCAGTTGGGCAGATCTGAAAGCCCTAAGAAGCAGTCTCTTTAAATGAAATTGGAAGGATTTTTCACAGGGTTGACTGTAGAAGCCTTTGGTGCCATATTATGAAATGGTCAAATTATTGTCAAGATGCATGAAAGCAATATGGCTATAAGTCTTTAATGGCTTTGACTATGGGAGAATAAAACTCCTTGCCAAGCTGGTGTCTTGGATGCCCTCATTTAAATTAGAAGTCTTCTCTCGAAAGAGAAAATGGTATTAAGAGGGAGAATATATCTGTATATGCCCATGAGCGGACACCATTGCTGAACGAAAGAAGATCCTCATGGCTCAGGGACATATGGCTTCAGAGGGTGAAATTCCAGAGGAAAACCAAGAAGCCATATAAATACCAGGGGTATCTAGCTACCATGAGTACAATATGAGCCTAGATCATTTGAAGAAGCTGTAAAGTATCTAAATCTGCAAGGATGCGAGGGTGATGTATGGGATATGGTTCCTAGACCACAGATCAAAGATGTTGTCACCTCAATACAAAATCAAGCATGAAAGCGCTGAAAAGTTCAAGGCAAGATTCGTTGCCCGTGAGGAAGGCTTAGACTATGATGACACACCTGCACCTGCGGCCCAATATACCACCATTCAATCGGTCATAGCCCTTGCTGCTACGTAATGATTGAGTCTTCATCAGATGATGTGAAGACCACATTTCTGCATGGTGTGATAAAGGAAGAGATATATGTGGAGCAACCTCTGGGGTTGGAAGTCCAGGATCGGGACACCCATGTCTGCAGGTTGAAGAAAGCCCTCTATGGGTTGAAGCAAGCACCCAAAGATTGGTATGAGAGGATAGATAGCTACTTGATGAAGCTGGGCTTCACTCGAAGTAATGCTGATCCGAACCTATACTTCAAGGTTGTCAAGGGAAAACCTCTCATTCTGGTGCTGTATGTGGATGACCTCTCCCTGACAGGTGCTGACCCTCTCATTCATTAGTGCAAGAGGGAGTTCGCTGCTGAGTTCGAGATGAAGGACCTAGGACAAATGCCTAGGCCTGAAGGACTAGCAGAGACCTGGCGAGAATTTCCTTTCTCAGGGAAAATACATTATGAAGCTTCTGGTATGGTGGACTATAAGTCCGTGTCAACACCGATGGAGTTCAACTTCAAGAAGTTTAGCGGCAACGTTGTTGGGCCCGTGTTAGCAAATCCTACTGAGTATCGTCAACTCGTAGGGGCTCTGGTATTCTTCGTAAACACCCGTCCGGACGTATGTTGTGTAGTGAACACCTTGAGTCAACACATGGTTGATCATAACATTCATTGGGTTGATGCCTAGACACTCTTGAGATATCTCTGAGGCACGATAGACTATGGGCTGAGATACACTGCTGGGAGTAAGACACTCCATGGATATACTAATGCCGATTGGGTTGGTAGTGTGGTGGATCGCAAGAGCAAAATCTGGATGCTACTTCACATGTAGATCTGCTTCGGGCAGGAATCTAAAGTCGGTAGCCTTGAGCACCGCTGAGGCCGAATACATTGTAACATGTATGGCCTGTTGTGAAGTCACTTGGTCGCGAAAGCTCTTCTGGGAGCTGTTCGAGCATGTGCTAGATGCCACCGTTATCCTTTGTGATAACCAGAGGGGGATTCATTTGTCATAGAATCCCGGGTTCCACGATTGATCCAAGCATGTTGATGGTTGATACCACTATCCGGGATATGGTACAGTGAGGCGCCGTAAGGCTCAATCATATAGGAACTGATGAGCAGGTCACGGATATTCTCACAATGCCCTTGGGGAAGGTCATGTTCCTAACCTTCCATGAGAATCTTGGTATCGTGGAACAACCCTATTCTGAGGGTCCTGTTGGACAATGAGCTCTGGGAGCTCTGGGGGGATTTGGGGACAACGTCTCGGAGCTATGAGCAACCACAAGGTTAGGCTTGCCAAACCTTGTTGGTGTGCTTGGACCCCACCGTTGTGATTATTGAGTTGGTTTACCTCTCATTATCTATGCCCCGTATGCATCCTACCCATTGAGTTCAGGGCTCATGGGAAGTACCTCTCATTTGGCCAATGAGATGGGAAAGGCTAGAGACTAGTAGCAAAGACTAATGGACGCATCAGAAATCGCCATACTCTCTATCTAGGATGGCACAGTCCAACCACTTGATCTGGGATCAAGTATAGTGAGGTTTCGGACCTCCTGCTAACTTCGGGTCAGATGAACCAACTTCGGGTTGGTTGGAGACTCTTTGTGAGTCTGACAAAGGTTTTGACCTCTGGGCTGAATCTTTCAGCCGGGAATGATGTCCTTGTGACTGACCCACTTCTGTTCTGAAATAAAGAGGCCAGCAACGCAAGTTACGGCAGGATGACGCACGATGTTTGGATTTCACTAGTGGACAGAGTTCTCCCTAGTTGAGAGGGAGTGTTAAAATTGGACAACTAGGTCCAAACTCCGGGTTGTGCTGCTCAGATGATGATCCCAATATTTTTATTGGATTCCTCTTTCGGAGAGATGTAAGATTGATCTAAAGATCATCTCGATCGGATGAGCAGAACATGAACTTTGAATTTATTCCACTTATGTGCTAGGTCGGCCTGGAATAAAATATTGACTTAAATGTCTTAAAGGACGTGTCACACACCCCCAAAGATTCCTATATATTGGAGAGACTTAGAGTTCATTTGACACACATTGTTGTGGAGTAATTCTCTCTCTGGATAGCGTTGGAGCTGCATAATATATGTGGACTGTTCTTTGTTTGGGTTGATCTGAGGTGATGTGTGACACGCTTGGCTGAATGACCTATTGGAGACTTTGCTGGTAGAAGCATCCTGCTGATCGCCGTAATGCCACCATTCATCATCTCTATTTTGGCTTGCCTTCCATCGATCTAATAGTATGTTCTATCTCC
The DNA here is from genome assembly GCA_034641835.2 of Pinus albicaulis. Taxonomy (NCBI): domain Eukaryota; kingdom Viridiplantae; phylum Streptophyta; class Pinopsida; order Pinales; family Pinaceae; genus Pinus; species Pinus albicaulis. The sequence continues at coordinate 436,320,892 of CM076584.1, forward strand.
TTCAGTATTGTGCCCTAATCTGAAATGGCATAGAACATAAGCAGAAATTAACAGGTATGCTAAAATACTGTTTACGTGATAGGGATTGGTGGGTTGCATGAGTACCTGAAGTCTGCAAGCAAATAGTGGCAAAGATGGGAATCATTGATCTAAAGTCAATACCAATGTGAGTAAATGCATTGTAGATCGATACTTCAAGATGGACAGGAGACAGTCTTTGTGCTAACCTGGATGCAGCTTTGGCATTGTATAAATCATGTGTAACTGTGAAGACACGGTGGTTTCTATCATGGTGTATGGAAGAAACATGTCGGACCATGAAGACTGTCCTTGGCATGGCCAACAAACAGTCAGATTGTGTGGACAGGGTGAAGCCATGGCAGTGAGACACCACAATGGCAAGTAGAAAGGCATCTCAAAGATTGAGATGGAGCAATGGTGGAAGCATGCGGATGCTGACAGGTGGAACGGCATGAAAATATCACATGTGAGAACCTTGATTTGGTTGTTTAACTATGTAAGGTTGTAAAATGTAAATAGACTTTGGGTGTGTTATTGTAATAATCTCAGATCATTGTTGGCAGTTTTCCCGATAAAAGGTTTCCAGGGTAAATCATTGATGCTCATCGTGTGTTTGTTGTTTCTCCTTTTTCAGGAATCTTAATATGATGCTTGCCTTACCAGACTCCTTAACCAAGAAACCTCAGAAGATAGAAAACCCCACATGGGGACAGATAGATTTTTAGTACTAGGAGGCTGGAAAATAGGTATCATCTTGTTTGACAAAATACAAAAAAGGACGATACAGTACTTAAGCTCATGAGGATATGCTAGCAAGAAAATTAAAATCCGAGGAAATTCATATGCAGGCCCCAAGATTTCATTCTCATTGGAAACAACTCATTCATAAAAGAACTCCCATTTGGGGATCGATATGGCAAATGGATAAGATTGAGAAACACTCCCAAACAGACTCCTTATTTGATATTCCTATCTGACAAGAAATTTCTTGAGCTAATGTATAATTAAAGAGTTATTGCAGCTTCTGCCACAGTATATATCAATGATATTAATGTTAATAACACCTGAAGAAGCTTCTCATCTTAGTTAATAATGTATTTTATTGAGTATGTTGATTTTGGTTGTGAAATTTAGAACAAAATAAAAATATTCTGTAGATGATACAGCTCTTCTTTTTACTCGTTCATTGGATATAATCCACTGAAAACCTAACATTTGTCCAGGCTCAAGAGCATGATCAGTTGAAAGAGTCTCCACTCATTCTTTGTGGGAAATGTTTCAAAGAGTCAAATCCAAATTGTTGGAATAAAGAAATATGGAGATTTTTCTAATAATAGTTATTGCTAGAGAGCTGGTTGGCAGTTCCTATATTCTACGAATCTGTTCAACAATAGTCTAATCCTATATATGTAATAGTTTGTTGGCCTGGTGAATACAAATGAGCATTTTGGGGCAGTCTCCTGAGTGAGCGGTTGTCTCACCAAAGAGTCGTAACCCTTCTTCTATTCTGTCTTTTATTTTCTATCCAACTACATCAACTAGATGTTAACTCTTTCTTTTTGAATGGGAAACTAAAAGAAGAAGAATATCTTGTTCAGCTAAAAGGGCTTGTTAAAAAGGGTCAAGAGCATCTTGTTTGCAAGTTAAAAAAAGCATTATATAGATTGAAACATACACCAAGATCATGGTATTTGAAGATTGATTCTTTCTTTCTTCAGAAAGGTTTTATGAAAAGCAGTGACCCTAATATGTATAGCAAGTCAGATCAAAAGGGGCATGTTATTATGATTTCTTTGTATGATCATGGTCTTATTATAACAGGCAATGCTTCGAAGTTAATTGATGAAGTTAAAGGACAGTTGTCACAAGAGTTTGAAATGAAAGGCCTTGGTAAATTGCATTATTGCTTAGGTCTTGCGATATGGATAGGTGGACAAACAATGGTTAGACCAAGTAAGTATACCAGGTAGTTACTGAAAAAATGGGCCAATGTATGTCAGTATCGATACCATTAGAACATAATGCCAAACCCTACAGTAAAGATGGAACAAGAGAGGTGGATGGTACACTGTATCGTTAGCTAGTGGAAAGTCTAAACTATCTCACTACAACCAGGACAGACATAGCATATTCAGTTAGCATCCTAAGTCAGTTCATGGCCAAACCTCTTGAAATCCATTGGAAAGCAGTGAAGCAAGTTCTTCGGTATCTAAAGGAACAACTAACTTTGGTATTAAATACACTGATGATTTTAATGTTGAGCTGGCAGGCTATTTTGATTCAGATTGGGCTGAGAATCCTAATTACAGAAAATCAACTTCAGGTTATGCATTCAGCCTTGGATCTGGGATTGTAGCATGGAGCAGCAAGAAACAACCAAATATCTCTTTGTCATCCACTGAAGCTGAGTACACAGCTTTGTGCAGTGCTGCCTGTGAAGCAGTATGACTAAGGTGAATTCTTGAAGATGTAGGAGAAGTAAGAAAACGCCAATGAGTGTGACAATCAAAACACTATTAAATTAGCCAACAATCCTGTGTACCACGCAAGATCAAAAACATATTGAGACACATTATCATTTTGTCAAAGGAAAGATGCAGTCCAAGGAAATTGATTTAGTCTATTGTAATAGTAATGAAAATGTGACTGGCATCTTTACAAAGCATCTTGGAAAGGCAAAATTTGAAGTATGTAGGAACCAGTTGGGTGTGGTAGAAAACACATTTATCCATTAACGGGGAGTGTTGGAATAATGGAGAAATATGGAGATTCTCCTAATAATAGTGTTGGTTATGTATTGTTAGAGAACTGGTTGAACTGTTTGAATAATTAGACTTTGTTGGTTGGCAGTTCCTATTTTCTAGGAATCTGTTCAATAGTAATCTAATCCTATATATGTAATAGTTTGTTGGCCTAGTGAATGCAAGCGAGTGTTGTAGTGTAGTCTCCTAAGTGAGTGATTGTCTCACCAGAGAATTGCAACCCTTTCTCTATTCTATATTTCATTTTCTGAGTCAAACAATAATTAAAAGCTTCAATAATAACAGGGTACAAACAAACCTGTCTAAGCCTAAAGTAAAAATACCTTTAAGATGCTATTTAGCAAGAACAAATTGACTTTCTATATTTGAATGTCCTCTTTATCCATGATTAAATATAAAACAAAGACTAAATCTGCACAAATGCAAATGGCACAGGTGGGAGGAAAGCAAACCTTTATCCTTGAAAGCTTTTAGCGCACAAGAAGAAACTGCAAGTATATGATCAAAGAGCAATGGAACTGGCCCATCAGGGTCCTCCTCTGCCAAGTATGGTAGTGGTAAAAAAGCTTTCCCCATTGGATTTGCCCATGGAACCCGTTTAGAATCTCCACCAGCATGAACTAATAAGATACGCATTTTAACCAGCTGATTAACAATATTTGAACCATATGATTCTTCACCATTAACTGAGTCTAAGAACACCTGCAATGGTTTCAAAATAATCTCAGCAATCATTCATCTGATTGTCAGAAAAGGATCAAACAAGCAAAATATTTGCACTTATATACTTTGAAAAACCACAGTGCATAATTAAGCATTGAAATTATCCAAATGAACATGTGCAGGAATACCAGCACCATCATTTGTACTATGTACTACATCGATCAAGTAAATTAAAGGAGCTCAATGATCTGTTCTGTCGCCTAAATAAATAAAGAGTCCCTCTTCTACAGAACACAGAACACAAAGTCTCCTTCAAAAGAAATCAATGGCAAGACAATATAAGAAGAAGGATGTGTGCTTTAATTAATATTGGATAAGCAAGCCAGCAATTAGGGAGTCAAACTACATTAGTGCTCAAAATTATCTTATAATAGAATTACACCCCAAAAGTTAGTCTAGCATGAGATCTATTCAAATAGCATGCTAGATTTGGTTGGAAGGTCCTGGAGAAGACTTATCCTCTGCTACATTTTAATCTCAGCTCACAAAATTTGATGGAACATCAAAAAGACAGATCAGACAATCTTCCAGTTCGAAGATACACATCAGACTTGACTCTATGTACTTAACGAATTTGTGTTTGATTTTGCACTTACATTTTGTCCACGTAATTAGCTCTTAGGTTAATTTTTTTTGATGGAGTACAAGATCCTGACTATTCAGTGCCAAGCCAGGTGGAATATTATTATGCATTTTTACAGTACCATAAGCTACCTTTGCCTACCTGTGATCATTCTTTCTTTCTAGGTTTAAAAGTGCTGCCATTCCCCTTTATTCCAAATAACATGGCACTAAGTACCAAAATCAAACAACCACATACCATCTTTCTCTTCTTTCCTCGAAGTGTTGAAGTGTAAAGTAAGAAACCAAGAAGTACTGAGGGAAAAAGTGGGTGCAAATAATATCTTTTCCATCTTTTCTTTAATGCTAAAGCAATGAATACTACGTGCCAGAGTGCCAAACACTGATTATAAAGGATTTCCAAGAAAATTTAGGCATCAGAAGAATCTGTCTCCTTCTTCAAAAATAATCACCATCTTTCTGTTCTCATAAGTGTAGATTTTTTGTAGAATTGGGAGGTATTCCCACACATCCCAAAAGGCCTCCCAAGTCAGCCAAGGAAAATTATGAAAATTAAAAATTAAAATTTGTATTTTTTGGGCTTCGTGTAGGCCCAAATGGTCAAGTCAACTCAGTTGGAAAATGTAACTAGTTTCGCTCTTCATAATTGTTAATTTTGGACAACTAGGTCCAAACTCCATGTTGTGATGCTCAGATAAAGATGCCAATATCTTTATTGAACTCCACTTTCGGAGAGGTGCAAGATCGATCTAAAGATCATCTTGATCCGATGAGCAGAACATTTATTTTGAATTTATTCAAAATATGTGCAAGTCGGCCTGAAGGTTTGGATCCCCAGCAGTTGTGTCACACACCCTCATTGATGGATATAAATTGGTCAACGTTGGAGGACATTTTCACTCATCACATTCTCACACATTTCTCTCTCATCATCTGATTGGTTTGATCACCTTGGAGGCCATTCTCTTCACACGCGGGAAAATTTCAGCAAGGAGAAAATTCTGTTTTCGGCCTAGGGTTTCTACTGCAGTGTTGACCAGCATTGACTTTGGTCAACGCATGGTCAAATTGACCTGAAACTCTCCCAATCTTTCGATTTCCTCAATCCATATTTTTTGGCACAATTCCTAAGGCTGGACGTTGACTTTGACTTGGCTGCATTGACCTTGCTGCTGCTATTGTTTGCGTTGACCATTGACTGACAGTGTTGACTTTTGTTGACTTTTGGGTTGACTGATCTGGCTGACCTAGAGGGTTGTGTGACACTTCTGGTTGGCTGACCGTATTGAGACTTTGCTGGTTGAAGCATCCTGCTGACTACCGTAACGCACCAACACACTTATATATTTTGGCTTGTCTTCTGTCGATCTTCTGGTATGTTCTATAAGCATTTTACTTTATTGTTTATGTGATTGCTGACTAATATTGGGATAAAAAGTAAACTTGCACCAAACATAGAACATCTACAAAAATTTAGATGGTATCAAAGTTGAGGTGAAGACAAAGCCCTAGTTTGTAGCAATAACCGAAGAAGAGCATGGGTTCCTCTAACTACAATGGCTTTAAGGCTGATGAAAAACTGACTGGGAAGGGTGACTTACATGCCTGGAAGATGACATTGGATCTTATGTTGGAAGACCAAGATGTCATGGACTATGTGCAAGATAAAATCCAAGAGCCTCCATCCACTGCAACTGCTGCTGCCAAATCAAAGTACAAGAAGGGGGAAATCAAAGCAAAGCTAATGATAAGGAACTCAATTCATAAGAGTTTGGTTGCCTACATCTCTGAGCTAGGCACATCCAAGGAGATGTATGATAAGTTGGTCAACATGTTCAAGGCCAACAATGCGAATCAAGTTCTATTCTTCAAGAACCAATTGAAGAATCTAAAGAAAGGCAAGGATGAGTCTGTTCAATCATATTTTCTGAAGCTAACCAAAATCAGGAATAATATTCTGGCTATTGGGGAGACAATAGTTGATCTAGAGATGGTTCTCACTGCACTTGGAGGTCTCTCATTCGAATGGCATGTATTCAACACTACCATTCTCAATAACAATGTCATACCTGATTTTGACGAAGTACTACCGAGATGCATACAAGAAGAGACAAGGATGAAGGAATCTGAAAATGAAGGAAATGCTGCCTTCGCTACTCATACTAAGAAGAAGAAATTTGGTGGTCCAAGGAACAAAGGAAGAGCAGGGGCTTAAGGAAAGAAAGGCAAGTGTTACACTTGTCACAAGCCAGGTCACTATGCTAGAGAATGCCCTTTCAAGAAGGATTCCCCTAATGATGATGACAACAACAACAACCGGAGGAATGGCAATCAAAGGAACAATAGGTTCAAGGGGAAGAGGAAGCCTCCCTCCGGTAGAAATGGGCAACCTTTCAAAAGGTCGAGAAATTCCAGGTATGAGGAATCAAATGTTGTTGATAAAATAAATGAATTCATTCTTATATCTGCCCTCTCTGCTACATCTCCACCCGACACTATGGATGTTTGGTTAATAGATAGTGGTGCCTCAAGGCACATCACTGGGTTTAAGGAAGCACTTTCTGATATGGTTGAGAAGGATACTAATCTGGAAATTATCCTTGGAGATAATGCCACATATCTCGTGAAAGGGACAGGGACTGTGACCCTCCACTTGTTTTAAGGTCAAGTCCTCCATTTGCAAGATGTACTATGCGTACCTGATTTGAAGAAGAACCTTGTGTCTATATCGGCCATGGAAGACAAAGGTTTCAATGTGGCATTCATTAATGGGAAGGTGCGCATCTGGAAGAATAATTTCAAGGAAGCTATCACGATTGGGTTTAGAGCTGATACACTCTACCAGGTTGGAGGAAGTCCATTGGGAGCGATGACGTGTGATACTATCCGACATACTGAACTATGGCACCAGAGGTTTGGACATCTTCACTACAAAGCCCTTCACGAAGCAAGGAAGGTGGTGATGGGAATGCCCGAGTTCACAAATGATCCTGAAGGTGTATGTCAGGGTTGTGCCGAATGATCCAGGTGGATATCGGTGGCCACCCACCTCATTGTAACACAGTTGAGAGGTCGGTAGCCATCACATCTCTTCTCAGAGATTCGCTACTAGCACCCTAGCTATTTTATTTCCATTATGCCTGTAAGCATATTTCTGTTATTTGATATTAATGAAATGAAGCATTATTTCCGCTGCATCTCTATGTTCATGGTTATTTCTGTATTCTGTTGCGTTCCTGCATAAAATCCTGATCGTTGCACGAGCGGGGTCCGCTTCTTTTCTTTGTTTTTCTTCGCATGTCCCCAACGCAGTCAAGGTATAAGGATTTAGGGCTCGATCCGGGTTGAGTCTTGCAAGACCGCCCGCAAACCCCGACAACCTCCCATGGCGGCGAAAAGAGCACCAGGACACAGAGACCCTACCGGGGCACGCCTGGTGAGGCCCTCGAGAAACAAAGGAATGCAATGATGGATAACTTTGCTCAAATCCTTCAACGACTGCCCACATATGGCGCATCTGCATCCAACAGCCACTCTGGAGGTGTCACTCCCTTCAAGGTACAGGTAAAATTTGAAATTCCTATATTTGAAGGAAAAATAGATGCAGACGTCGTAGACAGATGGTTAAATTTTCTGGAAGGGTATTTCTCGGTCCATGACTTCTCTGACCGAGAAAAGATTATTTTTGCACTCCTCAAAGCCGCCCCCCATGTCAAAGACTGGTGGGAAACCTACCGTGAGCAAGAGGGCGAAGGGGAACCCTCTCTGTTTTCGACCACACCCACTTGGAATTCGTTCCGAGACGGCATCAAGGAACAATATTACCCTGTGGGGAGCTATGAGGACAAATACATCCAATGGACCACGCTGCGGCAACAAAAGGATCAAGATGTGCACGAATTGACGAATCTGTTCCATACCCTACGCACAAAGTTGGGTATTAAAGATTCAGAGAGACATTTGGTGCTCAAGTACCGCGGCTGTCTGCACAAACACATTCAGGAGGAAATGGAGTTCCTCGACATTACATCGCTTGGCACGGCATATCGCTATGCTGCCAAGATTGAGCAGAAATTTAAGCAGAAGAAGCGAGACTTTGGATCTGCGAATCCGAAAGGTGCCCCCGAATCAAAGAACAAGGGGCAGGGCCAAAGTAATGCAATTCATAACAACACCAAAAATCCAAATAAGGACACAGGGAAGTGGTGTGAATTTCATAACAACCCCACTCACAGCACAAACGAGTGTCGGGCCAAACAGTCTTTGGTGGTCGAACTAAAGGCACCCGAATCAGATGCATTTTCCGATCCCGAGTTAGAACTGCAGCAAAGGCACCGACAAGCAGCGTACTGATGCGGATACTGCCACATTGTTGCCACCATTCCACCACCAAGATCCTAAGGAGGTCCGCAGGGATCCGAGAGGGAGGGACGCCTCTCCACGCGTATGTGGCATGGTTCTCCGCGCTTGTCGATAGCGAAGCCAAAAGAACCCTTACTCTGCCAGACGTCGTGAGGCTGCCCGCCCAACCATGCTAGCACACCACCGTATACCATCTAGTGGCTCCACCTGTGGAGATCTCCGCATCCACAGCGGCCACTTCCACGCATCAAGCCATTCACTGATGAGGTATTGTGTGATGTCAGTTCTGGATGTAGCCGATGGGACACATAATAACCATACTGTGAGGCTTACATGTCAGACATGAGTCTAGGTTCGTGTTGTTATTATTACTCAAAATAATCAGATGTGATACCGAGTAGCACCGCCTCCCGCTATCTCTTTGACTACCGCAAAACAACGCAAGATTGTTTTCACGTAAAATTCATTTTCCCCACGACTCACTCAATGTGAAAGAAGAATATTGTGGCCACAACCTCGAAACAGGGCTCCCTTTCACGGCTGCAGCAGATGGACAAAGTCATGGAGGAATACGATGACAATTTCTCCTCACTCATAGAGGTTCCTCTACACTGTCAGGACAAGCACTCCATTGATCCGACTCCCAATGCACCACCACCTGATGTTGCCATACATCCTGCAACTACACATACAGAATCCAAACATGTACTGTATGAGGCTGATAAAGAAACCAAATTTAATAAACGCATCCAGCATGTCCACCCGCAGGTCCATGACATCTTCAACACATCTAATACTCAGTTCAATAGAATTTTCCTCATCTCATGGAGGATCTCAACGCAATGGGGACCATTGCTTCCTAAGGAGGATAGAATGATCCAGTGGATACCTGCGGGCTACCCACCTTGTTCCATTTGAACCCCCATCTTCGCCTTTCACTTTCTGCCGCAAATCTACTTACTATTTTGCGCTTTTCTCGGGTCCCGAACTTCCTAGAGTCGTTTTGAGGCCCTAAACGACGTTTGGGTATGAGCGCCTACTGAATTCACCAATAAAATTCCGTCCCAAAGTAATGACTCCCTATAGATCTTTCTGTTCAGGCCATTGAACGTTACCAACTGGAGATCTAAAGCAGCAAGTTGAAAATCTCTGTGCTGAACCACCACCACGTGTTCATTCCGCCGGGCTTTGGCGCCTCATCTCCTACGGCTAGGTTTTTGGACGTTTCAGATTCTACATTGTTTCTCAACAATAAATAGGCCCTCGAGCCTCATTGTAACACAGTTCAGAGGTCTGTAGCCATCACATCTCTTCTCAGAGATTCGCTACTAGCACCCTAGCTATTTTATTTCCATTATGCCTGTAAGCATATTTCTGTTATTTGATATTAATGAAATGAAGCATTATTTCCGCTGCATCTCTATGTTCATGGTTATTTCTTTATTCTGTTGCGTTCCTGCATAAAATCCGGATCACCGAAGGAAAGCATACAAGGAGACCTTTTCCCTCAAGCATCACAAAGACATCTGATGTCTTGCAATTAGTACATTCTGATCTATCTGGTATGCTGCACGTGACATCCTTGGCAGGATGTTCTTATTATATGACATTCATAGATGACTTCTCTCGCAAAACCTAGATATACTTCTTGAAAAAGAAGGATGAGGCTTTCATGTCATTCCGTACTTTCAAAGCCTTGGTGGAAAATCTGACAGGGAAGAAGATCAGGATATTAAGGACTGATAATTGTAGAAATTTCCTGTTTTCCCACCCCGGTTTTCAGTTTCACCTAATTTCTCCTTTTAGTTAAATGCCCTTTCCCATATCCTTACATTCAACAACAGAAAAATATTTTTTGCTAAAAACACAAATTCTGGAAAATTTACAGAATGCTGGAAAATGCAAAAATAAAAATCAGCAAGCTCAAAACAGCCATTCAACACATTTTAACACAGATATTTTTGGTCAAGGTGACCCTGGAAAAACCCCCTACAACTCTTGGGGAAAACCAGTTTGAGAGCTCCTTATTTCTAAAAAATGCTTTTTACAGTGAGAGAAATATTCAGAAAAATCAGCCAGTAAACTTTTACAACTTATCTCATTTTCCGTGCTTAACCACCGCCTCGGAAAAAGTGCAAACAGTAAAACTTAACCAGCAATAAATGTTGTACGGATTTCCTTGAAAAATGTGCCCAGAAATTACAGCATTAATTTCTGTTGTACGGCCTCCTCTTTTTGCGTGCAGAACAGCAATAAATGCTGTTGTACGGCCTCCTTGGAATGCGTGCAGCTGTATTAAATGCTGCTGTACAGAAATCTGCCTCGATTTCTGTGCCAGCAATCAGCAACAGGCTGTACGGCCTGCCTTAATTTGCATGCAACAAAACAGCAATCTTCTCCCTCGAAATCTGTGCCAGAAAAGTGTACGGCTGCCTAGGAAAATGTGCCACAAGCTGCTGTACGAATTCTGCCTTGGAAATCGTGACAAATCTTTCTTGAACTGTGTGCCAACTCTACTGTACGGACTTGCTGAAATACTGCTTTGGAATGTGTGCCAAGCTGCTGCCTCCTTCTCCTCACTGCTCAAAAATCTCCCTTGCTCTCTTGCTCTCCTTCTCCCAATCTGCTCGTGAAAAAATGAATGATCTTTTCCTCCTTTTCCTCCTTTAACCTAACCCTAAGTGACTTTTGAGGAATCCCTAAATCCAATGGCTGAAACAAATTTAGATCTAGGGTTGAGATTAAATGCTCATTTAAATCTCACTTTCTATTTTTTAATTCACCCCACTTTAATAAAGACCCACTTAGTCATTTATTTCCAAAGTCACTTTTCCTTTCTAATTTTACATTGACTTTATTAAAGTCACTTTTCCTTTCTAATTTTACATTGACTTTATTAAAGTCACTTTAAAATTAGACTTTAGTAACTTTATCACTTAAAGTCATTTTTAAATTAGATTTGACTTTATAAAAATTATAAAGTCACTTTAGGAGAAAAATTAAATTCTTTTGGACACTTTTCCCTAGGCCAAAGATCAAAGCCTTAGGGAACCACCTGTCCTCCGGTAACCAAATTTCAACACTCCCTCTTACCGAGGAAGGTGTTCCTCACCACACCCATCTTGTCTCCGAAGTAGACATGCTTGCCCCGTGGTAAGGCTTTGGTAAGAATATCTGCAACCTGCTCATCAGTGGGAATATACTCAAGCTTCACAGCTCCTTTCTGAACATAGTCTCTGATGAAATGATATTTGATCTCGATATGCTTTGACCTGTCATGAAATACTGGATTCTTCATGAGTTTAATGCAACTCTGATTATCACAGTAAATCACTGAAGGTCTCAACGGCTGACCAAATAAGCCAAACAACATCTTGCGAAGCCAGATGGCCTCACAACTAGCTAGACTGGCTGCCATATACTCTGCTTCCGCTGAACTCAATGCTACTGACCGCTGCTTCCAGCTGAACCATGACACCACCGCCGAACCCAACCCAAAACAGCACCCTGAAGTGCTCTTCCTATCAGAAGCACAACCTGCCCAATCAGAATCAGTGTAACCTGCCAATCTCACTCCATCCTCCTGCCTGTAGTCCAGACCATAATCCACTGTCCCCTGCAAGTACCGCAAAATGTGTTTTGCAGCCACCCAGTGAACCTTCCTAGGCTCACACATAAACTCACTCATCGTGTTGACTGCAAAACAAATATCTGGTCTAGTGTTGACCAAATACATCAAGGAACCAATCAGCTGCCTGTACAATGTGGGATCCACCAACTCGGAATCTGAAGCATGAAGCTTCTTCCAGTTGGTGATCATCGATGTCGACATGGGTCTACAATCCTCCATGTGGAATCTGCCAAGGATGTCCACAATATACTTCCCCTGTCCCAGGAAGAAATGCCCCTCCTCCTGCCACACCTCCAAACCCAAAAAGTAATGCATCAAACCGATGTCCTTCATCTCAAACTCCGCCGCAAGATCTCTCTTGCAGTGCTCTATGAGTCTCTCTGCACCTGTAATGACTAAGTCATCCACATACAGCACCAGAATGAGAAGCTCCTCACCTATCACAATATAGTAAAGGTTCGGATCTGCCTCACTCTTTGTGAAACCCATCCCCTGCAAGTATGTATCTATCCTGGAGTACCAAGCTCTGGGAGCTTGCTTCAGGCCATAAAGGGCCTTCTTCAGTCTGCACACATGGGACTCCTTCCCATGCACCTCAAAGCCCTGTGGCTGCTCAATGTACACCTCCTCCCGTATGAAGCCATTGAGAAATGCGGTCTTCACATCCATCTGGTGGATCTTCCAACCCATCTCTGCTGCTATCGATATAATGGAGCGGATCGAAGTATATCGAGCCACGGGAGCGAAGGTCTCCTCATAATCAACTCCCTCTACCTGGGAGAACCCCCTAGCCACAAACCTCGCTTTGAATTTCTCAATGCTGCCATCTGCAGCATGCTTTACCTTGTAAAGCCATCTGGAAGTAACCACGGATTTGCCCTCAGGCCTCGGCACCACCTCCCAAACATCATTCTTCATGATAGAAGAATACTCCCTCCCGTGACATTCTCTCCTGCATCCCGAGCTCGCTAGTCGTCCGAAGGCCAGAAGGCTCAGAGTCAAGGATGCTGGTAGCCATTGCCATATAGCTACAAAACCTCTCAGGTGGTCTGCTCTCTTTGACCAGCTTCTTAGGCCTAGCAACAGATGTGGCCTCTCTCAAGGTGTCCTGAAGCCACTTGGGCTTCCTCTTCCCTGAGCACACTTCTCCCATTGGAGAATGAAACTCCTCCTCATCATCATCATCAGGAGCCTGAACTCCTGACTGTCTGTCTGCTGTCCTCCTGCCTGCACCTGAACCTGTAGATGCTGAGGTACCGTGTGAACTGTCCATCAGTGGACTCCCCAGTGAACTGCTCTGTGGACTGCTCTGCATGCTGCCCGTAGCACCACCCCTCTGACTCTGCGAGCCACTGCCCACTGACGGACCTGACATCATCATAGATGTACCTCCGGATCCTCCTGATCCCTGCCCACTGGATCCCTGTGACTGACTCAACTGCTGCTGAGGGTCTGGCTGATCCAGATACTCTAACTCCCGTGACCTCCTAAAGGCCCTGTCCTCCTCGAACTTCACATCCCGCTTGACAACAACTTTCCTCTGCGCAGGAATGTAAATCCGAAAGGCCTTGGAGGTCTCACTGTAGCCCACAAAGATACCCTTCACTGCGGTGGGCTCTAGTTTGGTCCTCTTCTCCTTGGGTATGTAGGAGTATGTAATACACCCAAAGATACGAAGATGACCCATATCAGGCTTCTTCCCAGAAAAAGCCTCCTCCGGAGTCATGTGCCCCAAGGCACGATGCGGACTCCTGTTCTGCAAGTAAACAGCTGTGTTGCAGGCCTCTGCCCACAAAAACAATGGCAACCCCCGATCATGTAACATGGCTTTGGCAGCCCCTCCGATGGATCTGTTCTTCCTCTCCGCAACCCCGTTCTGCTGGGGGTTGTAAGGAACAGTGAACTCCCTCCTAATGCTTGCCTCCGCACAATAGTCAACAAACTCTCCAAGGGTGTACTCTCTTCCATTGTCCGACCCAACGTTGCACGAAGCGGGGATGTTTTTTGGAAGCGGGGACGCGGAAGCGTCATTTCCAAAAAATCTAGGAAGCGAAGCGTCTCGGAAGCGTTTACTATATATATATATATATTTTTATTTTTTATTTTTTTGCATTTATATTAAAAAAATATCCAAAATACCAAATTAATTATAGAAGATATGGAAGCATGCATATTTGTACATAAAGCAAGATAGATATGACATCCATTGTACATTAATGATTAATTATTTGAGCATCAACCATTTAGATGCATCAACCATCTATAATCTAGATTCTTCTCCTCTTGTCTAGCCTTTGCCTCTACCTCGATTATCTAGGGACATTAGTCAAAATTGCCCAATTTTGATCAAACCCTAATGCAAACCTTAAAATATGGTAGAAAGAACTTAACATGCTTGATCGATTATTTTGACTTGATTGAAATGTACTTTTTTTGCTAACGACATGACAAAGGAGTTCAACAATTAACACCACCAACACTAGGGTACATATAGGGCTTGGTGCTCTTGATTAAATGCTAATCACATACCCTCATACATGATATAATCTAATAACATGCCACCATACCATTGATCCTGAATTCCTGAAAACTGTTAAGTCTGCTGAATTTTGATAGGATATGAAATTCTATTTTCTCCATATGAAGTCCGATCAAGCTAGAACCACTCTCAAACATCCTCAGTCATTTCATGGTAATGTTAAAAATTTAAGTAAAAGTGAAAATGTCACTTTTACTTTAAGAATTTAACATTACCATGAGGGAGCATTTAAGAAACATCTAAGGAGGTAAACGAGAGCTTATATTTTTTTCATCCTATCCCTAACTCAGCACTAACTCACCTACTAACACAACCAAAGACAAAAATTTAAAAAAAAAAAATCAAAAAAATCGTTTTTCTGACCTACATTAGTCGGATCTGTACGACACTGTACGGAACCGCTGGCGATCCGTACGGATCCGTACAGGAATCGCGGCACTTCCGTTCGACGATCTGTCGTACGATCCGCGGATCCGCTGTACGGAAACGCGGATCCGGACGTACAGATCCTTATTTTCCAGGAATCGCAATTTTTTTTGCGAAACGTGTTTCCAAAATTTGGATCTGCGGTTCGAGGTGCAGATCCCGTATGGATCCGTACGGGACGCGTTTCGGGGCTTGGAGCCGGGGGGGGACGTTTCCTGCAACATTGGTCCGACCTCAGGGACTTGATCTTCCGACCTGTCTGTGTCTCCACAAGAGCTCTGAACTCCTGAAACCACTTGAAGACCTCACTCTTGGTCTTCAAGAAATAAATCCAAGTCCCTCTGCCATGTTTTAGATCTAGGTCCTTCTGGAGTGATCATCAATGAATAAGACATGGTACTCATATCCACTCAAGGAAACATGAGACATCCGACTGCTCACATCGGAATGAATCAAATCAAGTATCCCAGTCGCTCTGCTGTCACTGCTGGGAAAAGGGGATTTGGCAAACTTGCCCATCGCACATCCTCTACAAGTATCAAAGTGATCAGTACTGAAATCTGGCACACCCGTAGTGATCTCCCGCAAAGTCCTCAAGGCTCCATGATACATATGCCTCATCCTGCAATGCCAAATCTCACACAGCTTAGAACTGCTAGCTCTGTTGTCGGTACTACTGCTCAATGCCAAAAGGGGCTGAAATGCAAACTTGTACACCTTTGCAAGGCGTACACCTATCACTCTAGCTGAATCAGCTGGAGCGCCCCTGGGATATATCAGCACCTGTCCTCCCCTGAACAGTATCTCATATCCTCTATCCTCCAAAGCTGAGACAGATATGAGGTTCTTCCTCATCCCTAGCACATAAAGAACATCTGACACCTTCAAGGGAGGTTTGGGTTCCCTATGAAATGTCAGTGTTCCCACACCGACTGCTCTAACAACTCTGTCATCACCGAATACTACCTCTATATCAGTGCCACTCTTTGAAAGCTCTGAGAAGTACTCACAGACTCCTGTCATATGACGTGAAGCCCCACTGTCCACATACCAGATACCCGAAGATGCTCCGCTAGTCGAGGGAAATGCATGCTCCCTTTGAACCTCTGTGGCAAGTAATCCTGCACTAGAGGACTCACACGCAATGAACCCAAACTCCTGGTCAAAGCGATCTGCAAAGTCCTCAACCTCTGCTGAAGCTGCCATACTCTGATTCTTCCCCTTCTTCTTCTTCTTCTCCGGACACACAACTGCATAGTGTCCCATCTTCTGACAATTCCAACACTTCACTTTGGAATAGTCCTTCTGTGTGTTATCCTGTTTACCTTTACCTTTGCCTTTGCCCCCACCATTGCTTGTGGAAACCTGCTTCTTCCCTTTGCCTTTCTTGCGTCCTGCCAACAGTGCTACATCCTCATCCTGCTCAACTGGCTTGGCTGCCCCAAGCTGACCTTTCCTAATCTCTGTCTGAATGCAATCATCCCAAAACCTCTCCCATGTGGGAAGGGTCTCACGTGCACAAACCCCATCAGCAAAGTTCATCCATGAACTAGGGAGGCCATCACTGCAATCCGCACCAACTCAGTGGGTGGAATGACCTCTCCAACTGTTGCCAACTCATCTCTCACGTTAGTAATCTTTGTGAGATATCCAGCTGCACTATCAGTCTTACCCATCTTAATGGTCTTCAGCTTCTCCTTCAGGACCATTTTCTGGTTCTCATTGGTACTCTGGTAGAGATTGGACAATGTTGTCCATATCTCATGAGCATTTCTCTTTCCTCTCACATGAGAAATGCAATGGTCTTTGACTCCGTCTAGAATCAATCTCTTACCCTTGTTGTTCTTTTTATTATATGTTGCCCACTGAATAGCATCAGTAGGCACAACAACAGGGTTCTGTGTGGTATGCACCATGATGTCCCAAACTTTTGCCTCCTCAAAGATACTATGCATTCTCTCCTTCCAAATGCTGTAATTGGTATGCCCATCCAACCTATCCTCCACCACAATCTGATGACATCCTAGCATCCTAAAAAGCTGAAAAATAATAACATTGCAGTAAAAGATATGAAATTACGTGACGAAAAATCGGTGTTGTATTTTTCTTCTTGTTCTAATCTGACACTTTCGGCTAGCTGCGATACCATGTAGAAATTTCCTGTTTTCCCACCCCGGTTTTCAGTTTCACCTTATTTCTCCTTTTAGTTAAATGCCCTTTCCCATATCCTTACATTCAACAACAGAAAAATATTTTTTGCTGAAAACACAAATTCTGGAAAATTTATAGAATGCTGGAAAATGCAGAAATAAAAATCAGCGAACTCAAAACAGCCATTCAATACATTTTAACACAGATTTTTGGTCAAAGTGACCCTGGAAAAACCCCCTACAACTCTTGGGGAAAACCAGTTTGAGAGCTCCTTCTTATTTCTGAAAAATGCTTTTTACAGTGAGAGAAATATTCAGAAAAATCAGCGAGTAAACTTTTACAACTTATCTCGTTTTCCGTGCTTAACCATCGCCTCGGAAAATGTGCAAACAATAAAATTGAACCAGCAATAAATGCTGTACGGATTTCCTTGAAAATCGTGCCCAGAAATTACAGCATTAATTTCTGCTATACGGCCTCCTCTTTTTGCATGCAGAACAGCAATAAACGCTATTGTACGGCCTCCTTGGAATGCGTGCAGCTGTATTAAATGTTGTTGTATGGAAATCTGCCTCGATTTTTGTGCCAGCAATCAGCAATAGGCTGTACGGCCTGCCTTGATTTGCATGTAGCAAAACAGCAAACTTCTCCCTCAAAATCTATGACAGAAAAGTGTATGGCTGCATAGGAAAACGTGCCACAAGCTGTTGTACGGATTCTGCCTTGGAAATCGTGCCAAATCTTTCTTGAACTGTGTGCCAACTTTGCTGTACGGACTTGCTGAAATACTGCCTTGGAATGTGTGCCAAGCTGCTACCTCCTTCTCCTCACTGCTCAGAAATCTCCCTTGCTCTCTTGCTCTCCTTCTCCCAATCTGCTCATGAAAAAATGAATGACCTTTTCCTCCTT
The DNA here is from genome assembly GCA_034641835.2 of Pinus albicaulis. Taxonomy (NCBI): domain Eukaryota; kingdom Viridiplantae; phylum Streptophyta; class Pinopsida; order Pinales; family Pinaceae; genus Pinus; species Pinus albicaulis. The sequence continues at coordinate 436,338,998 of CM076584.1, forward strand.
TTCCTCCTTTAACCTAACCCTAAGTGACTTTTGGGGAATCCCTAAATCCAATGGCTGAAATAGATTGAGATCTAGGGCTGAGATTAAATGCTCATTTAAATCTCACTTTCTATTTTTAATTCACCCCACTTTAATAAAGACCCACTTAGTCATTTATTTCCAAAGTCACTTTTCCTTTCTAATTTTACATTGACTTTATTAAAGTCACTTTAAAATTAGACTTTAGTAACTTTATCACTTAAAGTCACTTTTAAATTAAATTGCACACTTTTCCCTAGGCCAAAGATCAAAGCCTTAGGGAACCAGCTGTCCTCTGGTAACCAAATTTCAACAATAATGGCACTGAATATGAGACGAAGGAGTTCGAGAACTTCTGCAGAGAAGTTGGCATCAAGAGGGAGACCACAACTGTCTATACTCCTGAGCAGAATGGCGTTGTTGAACAAAAGAAGAGGACCATTGTGGAAGCTGCCCGTGCCATGCTATGTGACCAAGGTCTTCCGAAGTTTCTGTGGGGAGAAGCTGCAAACACTGTTGTGTACATACAAAACCGATGATCGCATTCTGCTCTAGACTCCAAAACTCCCGAAGAGGTTTTCTCTGGTAAGAAACCTGACGTCTCACATTTTAGAGTTTTGGATGTCTTGTTTATTTTCATGTGCCAAAGGAGAAGAGGAGCAAGTTGGATGCTTCTGGGAAGAAAGGAATGTTTGTGGGCTACGGCGAAACTTCGAAGGCCTATAGAGTCTATGTGCCTGGTCAAAGGGAAGTGGAGATATGCCACAATGTTAACTTTGATGAAGATGCTTCCCTGAGGAAAGTAATCAATCTTCTGAGATCTGAGGAAGATCATGAAGCAAGGCCTGGAAATCAAGAAGAACCGAAGGATGAGACGATGCCCGATGCTGAAGGACCAATGGACCCGATTGATCCACCTCCTTCGATGAGGAAGAGACCATCATGGCTCAAAGACACTCTCGAGAATGTCGAGGGACATATGCCCCATGGGGGACAATCTGTGAAAGCAAGAAGCCGAATAGATACCAAGGGTATCTAGTAGCCATGAGTACTATCATACAATCCGAGCCTGGATCTTTTGAGGAAGCCGTAAAGCATCAAGTCTAGAAGGATGCTATGCACGAAGAATATGAGTCCATTGTGAAGAATGATGTCTGGGTTGTGGTTCAAAAACCGGAGGACAAAGCAATTGTCACCTCGAAATGGCTCTATAAGATTAAGCATAAATCTGATGGAAGTGCTGAAAATTTTAAGGCAAGATTCTGCCGCTTCGTGGCTTCTTTCCCAAAAGGAAGGCGAGACTATCATGATATTTGCACCTCGCAGCCCGGTATACCACCATCCGATCTATCATGCAGCTCTTAAGTTGCCACGCAAGGATGGAGTCTTTCATCAGAGCCTCTAAATGTTTCGGGCCACAGCACCGGGAAGGGGACTACGTTACTTCAACCGGGTGACGCAGCCACTACACCGCCTTTAATGGTTTCTCGGCGTAACTCCCGAAGAGTTTCAAAATCACGCCATCCTTTCCCCGCCTCGCCGCTTTCACTACCGCATCGCTCTTCTATCTCTTCTTCTGCTTTGTGTATTCTAGACTCCCGGATCGATCATCTCCTTGGCTCTAAATTTCTCTCTTGCAGAATCAAACATTTGAAAATTTCCATAACCCCGCTTCTAGAATTTCACCAGTTTTCAAGAGCTCAAAATTAGTAATTCAAGGTCCTCACTTCCTAATTCCCAAGCCTTTCTTTTATACTTTTCTCGTTGGGAAACCAACGACCATGATCAGATCTTGAATCAATGGCTAAGATTAAAAGAAAGCTTGATCCGTGTGACTTAAGACAATTTCATCACATGTTTAATTAAATTCACTTTAATTATTTTATTTTCCTAAGTTTTAACTTAGGAAATACATTAAAATAATTAATTGATTTAATATCTCCTAAACTAGATGAAATTTCCCTAATCCATTTCTAGGTCTTGTAGATCAAGTGAACTCTAGTCCTTCCTAAAAATTTGGGACCTAGAGCACAACTGATGCTACCACAAATACACCAAATCTCAACACTCCCTCTTAGCATCAAGGGTGTGCTCTAGCAATACATCACACTTATGCATTACATGATTTTGGGCACTGGTTCTGTGCTGCTGAAGCTTGGCCTCCTGCCACTCAACTCTGCACTACTGCTGCCCATGACTCTGCCACTGCCACTGCAACCACTGTATTGTAGCTCCCTCTCAATATGCTACATCTGTGCTGTTCATAACACTGTCACCGTTGATCTGTTGCACTGCAACTTCAGTTGTTAAGAGAAACAACTGAATCTCCTGCCCAATCTTTGACAAACAAGTCTGATGGGTTGCATCCTCATCATTGAAGCTCCATAAGCTACAGATCTGTGTTGGCATCTAAAGAACGATGCACAGCTACAGCTCTTCCTGCATAATCAAACTCCCTTTGCACTACTTAAGTCACATCAGCTCCTTGTGCTGAAATATATCACGTTGTTGTTGCACTGCGCTATCTCTCTGAATCTCTCTGTGTTGTTGCAGCTCTGCACTGCGCTATTGAAGTCACATCAGCCTCTGCGCTGCTACTGCTTCTACGCTGCTGCTGCTTTGCTCTACGCTGCTGCTCCCAGCCTGTAGATTTTCCTCTGCCTCTGCCTCATCTGTGATCTATGCACCCACTGCTCCACTTGTCCCGCTACCATCTTAAGGCTGTCGTAGCTCGCATGTGATCCAAGAGATGAGCTGCTCAAGGATCCTGCATTTCTTCCATGTAGCTCTTCTACATGTCCATGTCACCCCACCTTCCTGGTTCATGAGCACTCATGGTTGCATCACCTCCTGACCCATCATCTGCCACAGCTGCTTTGGAAGAAGATGCTTCCTTGTCCCTTTTCTTCTCCGGACAATGGTTGGCAAAAATGTCCCATTTCACCACATTGGAAGCACTTGATCTTTGAAAGATCCTTCTTCTTCTTTGGCTGCTTCTTTGATGCCAAGGCTACATCTTCCTCATCTTCCTTCTTCACTTTGCTCAATCCAGGGCTGTGCTACCTCTTGGTGAATCTACGGAGTTCTTCTTGACGCAGAATTGACCACAAGTTGTCCCAATCTGGGAGGTCCGCTATACCCAAGATACTTTGGACAAAGGTTTCCCACTCATCTGTGACTGCATTGAGGGCAATCCTGACTATCACATCATCATCCATCGTTGTACCTGTTGCAGTCAGCTGATCTTTGATTGACTGCAATCTGAAGAGAAAATGCTCCATGTCTTCTCCCTTGGTCATCATGAATGACCTCATTTGGGTCTCCAACAACATCTTTCTTTGGACTGATTTTCCCTCATATAGGGAAGTCAAGGCCTTCCACATCTCATTAGGTGTCTTCTTCTCAGCTATGTGTGGCACAATATGATCCTTGATACTATCCATTATCAACTGCTTGGCATGCTCAGCAACTTCTTTATGCTTCCTTAGGAGATCTGCATCTGTCGGCGTGGCCAGGGTCTGCTCTGCATGATATCTTATAAACCATATGCCTCTAGGACAATCAGGATCCTAGCTTTCCATACCGAAAAGTTTGAGAGGCCCTCTAGCATATCCTGATCACGCATTCCATGAGGAGCCATCTACTCAGAATGTGTTGGAGCTCCTCTTCTCTATGCTAGAGATCTTGGATCTAGGGTCCTTTTCGAACTGGGAACCCTCTACTCCCTCTGACACTTGATTTCCCTCCTTGGAAATCTACCAAATCAACTATGATTCAACTTCTTCTTTGATCCTCTGACCAAACTGTAAGTTTCCTTTGGCAAGAAACTCTCTGAGAAGCTGATCTCTTCCCAAACTTTGTCACTTGTGCTAAGGTTAAAAATCTGAAAACTTTAGAAGTTTAACCCCACCAGCTCTTGAGATTTATGCAAACTTTAAGACTTTTGGATACGACCAGTTGAGGATCTAAATCTGGCAGGCAGAAACCGGACCCAACCGGCGATGTTTACGAGGTTGTCTCTGTAGCGTGGGCTTGCTAGGTTTTAGGTGTTAGACGACATCACCTTCCCTTCTTGTGAATCTCCTCCACAGAAAACTATGTTGTCCCTCGGATATGCACCTGCTGTAACTTTCAGCACTACTGCGACCAGATCCTTCAAATTCTTAAGCTAGTGACCCTTCTAGATCTGCAATTGCTCTAATACCATGTAGAAATTTCTAAATCTTAATTCTTATGCAGAAATTGTTACTGTTAATCCGGTTAAGCTTCTCCTACTTATACAAGTTATCAACTGAATAAATTCAAGTTAACATCAAAGCAAAACACATAACAAATCTCTACCAATTCAGATCTAGAATAAGCACATTCACACATAGACGAAGTGACAGATATTTCTGGACAACTGTCCCCAAAAAAACCAAAGGTGGGATAACCGGTCTCTGGCTGCTGGAGGGCTCTATTATTAAGAATATTTCTAAATACACAACTCTGGGGTTCCAGATCTGGAAAACCCGACAGAGAAAACTCTAGATCTACAGCTCACTGGCTGATCTAGGGCCAAAATAATGACTGATCCACACCCTCAAACGGGATTTACAGAACTCAGCCAAATCTAGGCCTAGAAACCCCAGTCCTTGAAAAAGCGTATCGACCTCTGAAGACCTCCAAATGCACCAACCATTGTCCTTTGGAAGGGACTAACGTTACTGAGGAGCGGATGATACGGTTCACTACGCTACCCCAGAAGGGATTGCACGTAACCACAAGGGTTTCTGAAGGGAAAATCACGATGTCCTTCTTGCTCCTACTCCTGGCTGGCTGCCACCTCCTCTGCTGCACTGTCCTTGAGCTAATCTCTACCTCTTGTGTATTCTAGACCCCGAGATCAGATCATCCCCTTGGTCTAAATTCCCCTCTGCAGCTGAATCACTTTTGAGTATTCCTAGCAAGCCCTGCCCTAGAATCTCAGCTTAGCTTTAGTGCTCTGTCTCTGTGTGTCTTACAAATGACCCCAAGCCTTTCCTTTATACTTTTATCGTTGACAAATCAATGACCAAGATTAAATCTTTAATCAATGGCTAAGATTAAAAGAAAGCTTGTTCCATGTGACTTAAGACAATTTCATCACATGTTTAATTAAATTCACTTTAATTATTTTATTTTCCTAAGTTTTAACTTAGGAAATACATTAAAATAATTAATTAATTTAATATCTCCTAAACCAGATGAAATTTCCCAAATCCATTTCTGGGTGGGTCTTGTAGATCAGGTGAAGTCTAGTCCTTCCTCAAAATTTGGGACCCAGAGCACAACTGATGCTACCCCAAATACACAAAATCTCAACAGTTCTTAGTGAACACCCGTCCACACGTATGTTTTGCAGTGAACACTTTGAGTCAACATATGGTTGAGCCTCATCACATTCACTGGGTTGGTGCCAAGAATCTATAGAGATATCTTCGGGGCACGATAAACCATGGACTGAGATACACTGCCGAGAGCGTGACACTCCATGGATATATCGATGCCGATTGGGCTGGCAGTGCGGTGGATCGTAAGAGCACATTGGGATGCTGCTTCACACTTGGTTCTGCTTCGTTATCATGGATGAGCAGGAAGCAGAATTCAGTGGCTTTAAGCACCGCAGAGGCCGAATATATTGCAGCGAGTATAGCCTGTTGTGAAGCAGTTTGGTTGCGAAAGCTCTTCAGTGAGTTGTTCGGGCATGTGCTAGATACCACCATGATACTTTGTGATAACCAGAGTGGGATTCGGTTGTCCGAGAATCCCGTCTTCCATGATCGATCCAAGCATATTGATATCAGGTACCACTTTATCCAGGATATGGTACAGCCAGGCGCTGTAAGGCTCGATCATATAGGAACTGATGAGCAAGTCGCGGATATTCTCACAAAGCCCTTGGGGAAGGTCAAGTTCCTAACCTTCCATGAGAATCTTGGTATCGTGGAACGACCCTATGCTGAGGATCATGTTGGACGATGAGCTCTTGGAGCTCTGGGGGGCTTTAGGGATAGCTTCTCGGAGCTATAAGCAACCACAGGGCTAGGCTTGTCGAACCTTGTTGGTGTGCTTCTGCCCCACCATTATGACGATTGAGCTGGTTCACCTCTCATGATTTTTGCCCTGTATGCACCCTACCCATTTGAGTCCCGGACTCATGGGAAGTACCTCCCATTTGGCCAGTGAGGTGGGAAAAGCTAGAGACTAGTAGCAAAGACTGATGGACACATCAGAGATTGTCGTAATCTCTATCTAGGATGGCACAGTCCAACCACTTGATCTGGGATCAAGTATAGTGAGGTTTCGGACCTCCTACTGACTTCGGGTTGGTATGTGACTCTTTTGAGTCATATAGATGTTTCGGACCTCTAGGCTGAATCTGTCAGCCGGGGATGATGTCTTTGTGACTGACCCACCTTTGTTCTGAAATAAAGAAGCCAACAAAGCAAGTTACGGTAGGATGACGCACGATGTTTAGATTGCACAGGTGGATGGAGTTCTCCCTAGTTGAGAGGGAGTGTTAATTTTGGACAACTAGGTCCAAACTCCATGTTGTGATGCTCAAATGAAAATGCCAATATTTTTATTGAACTCCTCTTTCGGAAAGGTGAAAGATCAATCTAAAGATCATCTTGATCCGATGAGCAGAACATTTATTTTGAAGTTATTCAAAAGATGTGCAGGTCGGCTTCAAGGTTTGAAGCCCCAGTTGTTGTGTCCAACACCCTCGTTAATGGATATAAATTGGTCAATGTTGGAGGACATTTTCCCTCATCACATCCTCACACATTTCTCTCTCATCATCTGATTGGTTCGATCACCTTGGAGGCTCTTCTCTTCACACTTGGGAAAATTTGAGCGAGGAGAAAACTCTGTTTTCGGCCTAGGGTTTCTACCGCAGTGTTGACCAGCATTGACTTTGGTCAACGCATGGTCAAATTGACCTGAAACTCTCCCAATCTTTCGATTTCCTCACTCCGCATTTCTTGGCACAATTCCCAAGGCTGGAGGTTGACTTTGACTTGGCTGCAGTTTGCGTTGACCATTGACTGACAGTGTTGACTTTCGTTGACTTTTGGGGTTGACTGATTTGTCTGTCCTAGAGGGTTGTGTGACACTTTTGGTGGGCTAACCGTATTGAGACTTTGCTGGTTGAAGCATCCTGCTGACCGTCATAACGCACTAACACACTTATATATTTTGGCTTGTCTTCTGTCGATCTTCTTCTATGTTCTATCAGCATTTTACTTTATTGTTTATGTGATTGCTGACTGATATTGGAATAAAAAGTAAAGTTGCACCAAGCATAGAACATCTACAAAATTTACAATAATTGTCATTGTATTCATGTCATTATGTATATCTTATGTAACAAGCAAAAGAAGAAAGAAAATTTATTATTTTCAAGCATGGGTTTCACGCTTCTTTTGGTTGGTCAACTAGTTTAAGCATGTTCTTCATGTGTCTAGGGTTTGTCATGTCATAAGGATTATTGTCATGAGTCAAGAGAGTCAATATCATTTATATTAAAGACCCTATTCGGAAAGTTGTATCTTGTAAAAGAATTTATTTCGAGTCTAGAAAGTCAAAATAAGCCTCCTAGCACAAGTCAGCCCTACTAGCAAGAATTCAGCCTAGAGAGAGGTATTCGACCGCATGAAAGGCATATATATAAAAGCAGCTTCGACCTCATTTGTGACCAATTCAATCTACACAAGAAACAAGTTTGATCTGAAGCAAGGAACAAGAAGGAAGCAAGAGCGAAGGTCAAGGAAGCAAGAAGAAGTCAAAAGGAGAAAGGAAGATTTGATTTTGAGCCTTATTCTCTCACACGTGCAAAGGAATTAGGGTTTATGCGGCTATTTTAGGGCCAAGAATTGCAAGTCGAGATTTCAAACCCGAAGCTAGGGGCAGAAGATGAGATTAGAAGTTGGTTGAAGAAGGATTGACCCTTGTTGACTTAGCTGATCTTTGACCTACCTGAAAGAGATTCTTGGAGGATTGACTTGGTGGTTGGAGGAAGTCTTGGTCTAGAGGTTTGGGCCTTAGTTTTCTAACTTGAAGCAGATTATATAAGAAGAGAGAAGATTCTTTCTGGACGGGTTTTGCCCTGGCTTAGAGCCTACTTCTTGTGTCTATTGCCTTTATTGTTTTTTCTCTTGATAATTGTTTGATGAAAAGATCTAATAAAAAAACATAAGAAGATAACTAAAGTTCACAAGCAATAATTAAGGTTAAGGAAAATTGGATTAAATAGTTGCCTTAGTAGACTCTCCAACAAGTTCCACCATGAAGGGGTGTGACTTTTGGTCAAAAGTCACCCATTTGACAAATATAAAAACACTAGTTGACATCCACATTTTAACCAATTCGAATCATCACACATATCTTCTATTTTTTATACACATGTGAATTCAAGAGAAGGACATCTAAAGTTTGACCAAAGCATAGATGACTGAATTTGACTGAGTTTTTGACATGATGACTTTGACCGAGAATCAAGCTGATATTGACCGAGATTTTGTCCACGTTTGACCACAGAGAATTCGGACTTTGACAATATAATTGAAGGACAATCAACCGCAGTTGACCGCAGGTCCGAGCTTGACCTCGGGTTGAATTTCAGATCTTTGACCAGCGTTAACCAGCTTGAATTCTCTGTTCTCTGGAGGTTTTGACCAGCGGTGACTAGCTGGTATTTGACCAAGTTTGACTGGTATCTTAGACTCATACTTCGGCACAGATTTCTAGCGTATTCTTGGAATTGTAAATATTGTTGAGGATAGTGTCGCAAACATCCCAATAACATGTCGATTTTATCGCGAAATCGCAATTTTTTGGCCTAGCCGAATTTTGCCAATTTTTATCAATATTTTAGTAGCCTCTTAATCTTGCCGATGTTTACCAATTTTTACCGATATTTTCTCGATTTTTATGATTTTTTGGTTTTCCGAACCTTTGTTAATTTTATCTCGATGCTGATGTTTGCAACTTTGGTTGAAGAACAATTTCTCCTTAGAAGAAAAGTTGTTGGATTTTTCCCAAGGCTGGTTTTCCCAGGGTAAATTTGTTGTCTCTATTGTGCTTGGCTATCTCTTTATGATCCTATTGTTTTCATCGCATCATTGTTGAGATTTTTTGTGTGTAATTGCTTAATGATATACGTGACATAAAAATAACTTGATTGAAAATCATTGGAAAGTAATTATCAGATCAGAAGATTGATTCCTACTATTCATCCTTGTAGAAAAAATCAACAAGGTATCAAAGCCTTGTTGAAAGCAATGTTGCAAACATCGTGATCGAGATAAAATCGACGAGTGTCCAAAAAAAAGAAAAAATCGGGAAAAAATCGGCAAAACATCTGCAAAATGAAAAAATTACAAAAATATTCATTTTATTCAATTTTTTTAGTATCTAACGCCTCCACAACATATTGAGACATAACTATAAAAAGGAAACTAATATATAAGTTGGGTAATATGTCTAGTGCTACATCACATATAAAAGTGAATCATGTTCTGAATGTTAAGTCTTGACTCGGCCTCAAAATATCAACAAAAAATATGATAAATGCATCTCATATCATGAGTCATGTACAATGAAATGAACCATTAAGTAACTAATGATTTCCTCTGCCCCTTTTGCAAGAAAATGTAATAGCTTTTCCTCTAGATGAAGAAGGCCCTTGGGCTAGCATTGGACTTAGATGTCCTCTAGAAGAAGTAGGAGGAGGTAGACTACATCCTCTACTGGTGACCATGGTACGTAGTGTCACCTCCTCCTCCTGTTGCTCCTCCTCCTCCTTTACCACTCGTTGCTACCTCCTCCTTTACCACTTGTTGTTACATCCTCCATTGCCTCCTCCTCTAACCAATCAAGGGTTGATTCCATGACAGGCCTCTCAGCCTCAACCCTCCATGCAATAGTGGTGTCAATCCCATCCAAATAGATGGCCTCCACATCGGATGTCTTTAGAAGTTAGCTCACCCACAATCGTTGAGTAGATGTAGACCATCTCGTTAAGGCATTGGGACTCCAACCAATATGAGGGTCATAAATTATAAATTAATAGTTATAAAAATAATAAATTATAATTTTCAATGAATTCAAAAAATTAATGTAATATTCCCAAATTTTCACCTAATATTTGGAATATTAGAGTTCTTAATTTCCTTAATGAATTAAGTAAATAAAAGGGTGGAGGGACCCATAATCCTCAATATGAATAAATATCCACTTTTTTGTGTGAAGGTGGATGAATTAAGCCTAGATCTACATAATGAGGTAGTTGAGCAACTACTAACGTGAATGGAATTGGAGATAATGTCTCATTGATGAGATAGATCATGGAGGTTGACACGGTCAACTAAGATCTTGAAGAGATCAAACAGAAGATCATGGAGCATTCATGATGAAGATGATGGAGGAAGTTGTGCAATTAATGCACACATGATCGAGAGGGTGTACAATGCACCTAGACATGATGGACGACTTGGCTAGACAGCGCAGTCAAACATGGAGGATCTTGTCCACATGCACAGCGCAGTTTAGATGAGGGCCAAGGCATGGGAAGGCTCAAAGGCTATATAAAGAAGATGAAGACAAGAATGAAGACATGCTTTGGATTATTGATTTTGAGAATCTGTTTAGATCTAGAATTGTCATGTGACATTCCATTGCTTTCTTGGGTTGTTTAGCAAAGATTGAAAGTGTTGTTTAGCACAGGGTGTTCCTGGTCGGGAATCCCACCTCTTTCTTTGAGTAGCTCTGGAAAGAGTATTGTACTTCATTCTACATCAGGAATTGGTGCCACATATCTTTTCCTACTTTCTGCATAACATTCATATTCAGAAATTGCAGATTTCTAAAGATCAGTTTGGAAGGTGGAGGTTATCTCCAGTATTTCAGCGGGAGAACTAGTGAAGGTTTATCCCTATCACCTTGGGCTTAAAGATCAACATTCCCAGAGCTTCATATCAGATCTGGCATCAGGCCAAAAGTTATTGACCTCCTAGTAGCAGTAGTTCCATCCAGAATTACGCTGTCCATATTGCAGATCCAAAGGAGGAAGGAAGTTGCTAGCATTTCAGCTAGTAATCCTGTGAGGGATCATCCCCTCACCTTGCCATCAGTGTTTCCATCAACCTGGAGTCTATTGCAGCATATTTCAGCAAGCATAAAGCCTCTCTTTCCCTTACAGCGCAGTTTTTATGAGCAGTTGTGTTGCAACAGTTGTAGTCATCATTGGAGGATTGAGAAGATAGATCTAGAGCTTCTAGCTTGTAGATCTGAAGGAGGGATCAGCCCTTCAAGCTTAGATTTGATCTTGTGACATGTTTCAGGAATCTCTTTGTCAGATCTAGCTGCAGATCTGTAATCTCAGCAGATAAAGGATCAAGCCCTAGGAGGGTGATTTTTCAAAGTTGTAGATCTGGAAAATCCTTTCTGGGTTATCTTGGGAATCCATCACATTGGCCAGATCTTGAATCTTGGCATCATCAGAGCTCCAGATTTCCGTAGATCTGCATTTTCCTTTTCATCATTTACATGTATATCAGCAGCACCAGGGTCAGCGCAGTATTGCTTCTGTAAGCTCACCAATTACGTAGTTCTAGTTGCAGCACCATTGTAGGGTAATTCTAGGCCTTCTCTTGGGCTAGATCTACTCATTTTCTATACATTGTGTAACTGATTCATCTCCATATAATAAAATGGCTCAGCTTCTCTGTAAATTCTAATGTTGCCTTGAGATTTATTGTTTACTTAGTTGCAGTTCTTATATTGTGTTTAAGTATTACTGGATTCTCCCTTTTGGGATATTACAGTGGTATCAAAGCTCCAGATTTCCGTAGATCTGCATTTTCCTTTCAGCCTGTAGTCATATATTCATATTCTGCTTAAGGGACAGCGCAGTATTTGCTTCCAGCACCTCTCCAGTTACGTAGTGCCTATTGTGGCATGTTTTCAGGGTGATTCCAAGCCATCTCTTTGGCTAGATCTACTCATATTTTGTACATTGTGTAACTAAATCTTCTCCTATATAATAAAATGGCTCAGCTTCTCTGTAAATTCTGATGTTGTCTTAAAATTTATTGTTTACTTAGTTGCAGTTCTTATATTGTGTTTAAGTATTACTACATTCTCCCATTTGGGATATTACAGTGGTATCAAAGCATGATCTTTGGCTCAACTTGTGGACAATTCATCTTTTGCATCAAAAGAAGAAGCAGATAGATGAAATCTATCATGAAGGAGGATGATTTTGCCACTCCTCTCTTTAGATCCATGCAAGATCTCTCCAAGGAGGTCTATCACATGAAGAAGGAAAGGCAAAGGAAGGATCCAAGAAGAAGAATTGAAGAGGAAGTTCCAAGCACTTCCTATCAGCGGAAAAGAAGATCGGAGAATCATAGATCTCCTCATAGATCAACTATGCCCACTTTCTTTGAAGAAGGTGAGAGGTATAGAAATGAAGAAAGAAGAGAACCTGAGACTCATGAGACTCTCAGTTTGTATCTTAAAGAGTACAAGGAACAGTCTAGAGCTTTCAAAGAGAGTCTAACTCTCCAAGAATTATTTGAACTCAAAGAAGAAAGAAGATCCTATAGCAGCAATAGAAGGAAGAGGCACAATAGATTCTATTTACCTACATTTGATGGATCTTCCTCAAACAATGTTAAAGCTTGGAGGAAAGAGTTAGATTCATTTTTCATGCTACATCCTGTGGCTGAAAAAGACGCTGTCCAGATTGTAGCACTTCATCTCTTAGGTGAAGCCAAGGCTTGGTGGTTTAGTCACATGGAGCATGCAAGGGTGACTAAATATTTAGATTTCTTTCACAAGTTGAGAAAGAAGTTTGATGTGAAGAAGACAGAGATGTGTCACAACGAGACATTTCCTAAGGAAACAAAGGAGGATGTCATTCTTGTCACTATCGACAAGAAGTCACTACATTCACCACCAGCTGCAGAAGTACTTACATCCGGAGAAGAGATACTTGCATCTTTGCTAAGTAATCTTGAGCTCTTGACACATAGAGTCCCATGCATGATTCAGGAGATGCATGAGGAAGAGGAGGAAGATTCCAGCGCTGGTAAATTAGTAGAAGAGCAGCCATCTCTCTTACCAACAGTTGGAGACACTATTGTCCTGGTTGGAGGAACTCTTGTGTTCTGTCAAGAGGTTCCCACATATCAGTTGATCCAAGTTATGCATACACATTCATCATCTATTGTTTCAGTAGATCTTATTGAGACTTATGGGGACATGCCATCAGGGCCAATGCATAACCAAGGGTTAGATCAAAATGCTGATTTGAAGCAGCAACATATCACAGCGCAGAGGACCCTTGATTTGATCAAGGAGGAGATGAAAAGCTATCCCAGTTTGTCATGGATGGACTACATTCAACCTCTTGAGTTGAAGTGTTAGGTTTTAGAAGAAGGGATGAGCATGATCCTATGTACAATGATTGGTTATGAGATCAGTATTGTACCTTGCTTTGAGATAGTATCTGTATTACCTTGCAGATCTACAGTGCTATCACTTAGTAGCAGTGATAATAAAGAGGCCCCGTTATTCTTGGAGCATTCTGAAGGTAGCTTCACTCATGAAGCAATGACGAATAAGATGATGAATGGTGGACATCTTGAGGTGAGAAATCTTTTCTCCTTTCTTGACGACACTTTCTCAATGAGCAACTCGCAACTCAAAGAGAGATTTCTACCTGCAGCAGATCCAGAACCTCATTGGTTTTGGAAGGCCATGGATGAGAAGGTGGTCTCATTAAGAGATCTCATTGGAGGTGCACTTCAACTTTTCATGGAGTGCAAAGTTCTTCATCAATTTGAGGAGGTTAGTGTCCTACAATGGGAGGATGCCAAGTTTTTGCAGGATGAGATCCATCATCCACATTGGGATGAATGGTTGATGATATGGATCAAGGAGTTGCTAAACCACTTGCAGGTCTATGATACAGGCCAGCAAGAAGCATGGTTGCAATGGTTACTCTTGGGCGAGTACGGCTACCACTCAAGAAGTCATATTTTGCCGATTCATGCCTTATACATCACTGGAAGAATGCATAAGAAAAGGCATGGTTACTTTGGTCATTGATGAGAGAGTTTGGACATCACATGTTATATATTATGTCCTTATATTTACTCTTGTTTGGGATATGTCTCATATATTTACATGTATTTCTATTTGGGATGTATCTCATGTTCATGTATGTATTTGGGTTTGGGAGAAGGTATAACTCTCACATAATGTGGCATAAGGGAGCTTGTTTGTATTATGGTGATGAGACATCTCACATGTCCATTACTTTATTGTTGCTCCATGACTTGCATCATGATAATGCAAGAAGGCAGCAAAAATTCTTGTTGCTTTGGTTACTATTGGGAGAGTATGGGCTGAATTCTTCCCATACATTGCATGACACTGTTGGAGGATGGCAACAAGAGGCCTTACAGCGTTGCCTTCTGTTGGGAGATTATGGTCATTTTATATGATGATGATGTGATGGGGAAGCAAGATGCCTTGTTGAGGTGGCTTCTCTTGAGAGAATATAGCCACTACATTTGGTACAATGATAATGTGGTATGGCAGCAAGAGGCATTGCTGAGATGGCTACTTTTGAGAGAGTATGGCTCTCATATTCCCATTGATGATTTGGCATGGCAACAAGAAGCATTGTTGTGGTGGCTTCTTTTGAGAGAGTATGGCTCTCTTACTTGTTTTCATGATGATCTAGCATGGCAGCAGGAGGTTTCGTTGCGTTGGTTGTTATTAGGAGAATATGGTTTGACATTGTTCTCTTGAAGACATCTTCTTTGAAAGTTGTCATTGATAAGTGAAAATACTCTTGGAATAAACCCTCATGCATAGTTGAAGCTTGATGAAGATCTTCCTGTAGGCATTATTGAGCAGACCCCATGCATGATAGAATCTTGTGAAGACGTGCAAACCTTAAGACTTAGTGTAGTCGATTGAAGACATCTTGTTGAGAAGCCTTAGCTAATCTTGGAGACATTATTGATGCGTTAAAGCAATCATGAGGTGGCTTTTGGAAATCTTTGTTTAGGTACGATGAAGAGCAGTGGTGACACCTTCTAAGAAGAAAAGGTTGTCATTAATGACGTGATGTGTAGACTACAGTGAAGAGAAAGTTGAAGATTGTTAGGGCTCGTTGAAGAAGACATTGGGAATCGTGAAGTATAAACAAATGTATATTGATGAATTGAAGCAGGAGGTTGGAGCCTCATAGAGACAAGGTTGGTGCTTTGGAAGATAGGGTTGGAGCCCTAGAGGATAGGAGTCCTCAAGAGACCAGGTTGGAGCCTGTACCAGATATAGGGTTGGAGCCCTTGAGGTTGGTGCCTCAAAATTGACAAGGTTGGAGCCTTGGAAGTCCAAGTAGGTGCTTGGAAAATACAGGTTGGAGCCTAGGAGATTGAAGATTGGTGTCTTCATCTAGGGTTGGAGCCCTACATATATTGTACTTGATTTATTGTAAAGAAGAAATTAATAAAATCATTTATTCTTATTGTTCATTTTGTGTTCTAAAGATAGGTGATCTAACTGGTAAAATTAACAATTGAAAAGAAATACTGATTCACCCCCCTCTCAGTATTTCCAACAATTGGTATCAGAGCCAGTACCTTCACTCAAAGCCTAACAGCTTGAAGGTTGATCATTAGAACACAAATGGCAAAGCCAAAGAAGAAAGTCTCCAATCCTCCTAAAGATGTGTCTTCCTCAAACATTGAAATTGAAGTAAATCAATTTGCGAAGGCTCCATTGTTCAATGGAAATTTTGATATATGGGTGGCAAGAATGAGGAATTTCTTGAAGACTCAAGGAATTGAAGTTTGGAAATCAATGATTACTAATGACACGATGAACGAAGAATCCAAGGAGTACAATACAAGAGCAATGAAGGCAATTTTGAATGGTTTACCAAATTCTGTGAAGGCCAATTTTGAAAAATGTTCGTCGGCAAAAGTCATATGGGACAAACTTCATGATCTTCACTCAAAAGGAGCGTTGACAATGATCTCTAGTCAAGAAGATGATCGAAAACAAGAAAGAAGTCCAGAATATGTCAAGGAAGCTGAAGATAAGAGAGATGACAACAAGGCTAAAGAAAACCTAGAAGATGAAGAGAACAAAGAAGACTTTGAAGAAGATCTCTTGAATAAACTTATGGCTTCCATGGAAGAGATTAACAGTTTGAAAAATGAAAATGAGGAACTTAAGAAGAAAGCGCAAGATGGTAACCAAGACAAGACAAGGAAGGAAGTTGACTTTGTCAAGCTTCAAGTACAAGAAAGAGATGAGGAGCTCGCCAAACTTAAAGAGGAATTTCATCAAAATAAAAGAAAGCATCATGAAGAAGTCATATTTATGACAGATCAATTGGATAAGGCAAAGAAAAGGGAAGAAACTTTGTCAAGCCACCTTGAACAAAGACTTAGGAGCTTGAACAATCTTGAAGCAGAGATTGGTCAATACAAGGAAGAGGTCTCCTCTCTTAGATCTCAACTAGAAGAAGCAAGGAAACAAGCGCAAGAAGCTAAGAAGGTGATGGAAACTTTGGCATTCATAGAAGTACAAGTTAATGAAGCAGAAAAGGAGAGAAACACCATGATATGCCAACTAGATGAAAAGGATGAAGAAATCTTGAAACTAAAATTAGACATCAATCTTCTCAAGGCCGAAACATGTGAAGCTACAAGAATAAAAGAAGAAATGGAGAGCAGTCTAGAAAAGGAGAATGAAGAAGTCTTCATAATGAAATCAAATAACATCTCCCTTAAAATCGAAGCACATGAAACAACAAGGATGATGGAAGAAATGAAGAAGCAACTACTTATGAAAGATGAAGATTGTGAAAAGTTGAAAGGAGAAATTGTCGTTCTTGAAAAGGAAGTTGAATTGCTGAATAAAAACTTGAAAAGCTCTCAAACCCTAGATGACATCATAAGTCAGCAAAGGTCTCCCCTTGATAAATCAGGTCTTGGCTATGCAGGTGAATCCTCAAGCAAGAATGATAATGCTTCAAACAACAAAGATGTGAGGAACCTAGAAAGAAATGTTGATGCTCCCAGTTCCAACAAAGGCAAGGAGAAGAATCAAGACAACAATGGAAGAAATTATACTCTAAGGAGACTTGCATATGTTGTCAAGAATACAAAAGGCAATGAATATCATCAAAGAATCCCAAGGCAAAAAGACTTCAAGAATGCTTCAAGGAACTCTTCATCACCCAGGTACCAAAGTATATTTCTTGGATATTGCTATTCTTGTACAAACTTTGGGCACATGGCAAAAGATTGTAGGGCATATCACAAAGACAAATATAATGGTCCCCATAAATCTCCTAGAAGCAATTTTGCAAGAAGAAGTCATGGTTTCTCATTCATGAACAAGATGGAGTGCTTCAATTGCCATAAAATTGAACATATGGCTCGTGAGTGTAACTTGATTTGGGTCCCTAAAACCATGACAAACAAGCCAGAGAAGAAAGTTACACGAGTGTGGAAAAGGAAGCAAATTGGATCCGAAAGTCTCTTGAACAATCCATCCAACAACACATGTTGTTGATTTGATGAAGACATCCCTAGTAGATGTGATATTCCAAGTGTTTGATAATGAGACTCTGTCAAAGGAGACCATGCATACTGTCAGGGGGAGCTTATGATTCTAAATCATTCTTTCAGAAGCTATCTGTGAATAGGCCCTATGAAATTCTTGATGAGTCACACATGGCCAATCTCGAGAGATCATCTCTCAAGAGTAAATCCATTGAAGAAAATAATGAAATTGTGAAGATTTCTTCCACTTGATCACAAGGCAGCAATCTTTCTTGTCTAAAAAAGCTAGAAGAGGTTATGCAGGCAGGGGGAGTCGGTTCATCCATGGAGAAATGTAAACACATCTATCATGGACCACATTGCCAGAAAGAAGAGCACCATGACAGGGGGAGCATCGTACCTATGAAGAACTATTATTGACGAATAAAATATGATAAACAGAAGCAGCTTGATAGGGGGAGTACTTGAGCACCCCTTTTGACATTGATGTCAAAGGGGGAGAGAATGTTGAAGGGCAAGAATATTTCCATCAATGACAAAGGGGGAGATTGTTAGTCAAGGTTGTCATTGATGTCAATATGGCATTATTGGGATGGAAAATATTCTTGTGATTTCATGACCTCATGTATATTATGATGATGTCCTTACTCATAATCACAAGTCCCTCTTGTTTGATAGTGATGCCATTATGACGTCAAAAAACTAAGAAGAAGTCGTGTCCTAAATGACTATTGATCATAATGATGTCCTTGAACTAACCATGAAGACACCATAACCTCATGTATCCTTGCTCTTGATGAAGATGCCCTAGAAATCATGTTGATGTCCTTACTCTTGACGAAGGAGTCCTTCTTATTGATGCTGCATATGATTAATGACATATCACTACACTATCTTGATGACATGGTGACATTGATGGCACACATGATGACGTATATGGTGATGACATGGACAATGAAGGAATTGGAGATCACTTGATGACATATGATGATTAAAGACATAATAAGTGGAGACCTCACTTACAAAAAAAAAAAAAAAAACACTTGGTGACATATGACAATGAAGAAACTCTTGCTGTCCTAATCATTTTTTGCACTAAATAATTCAAGTGCAGTAACAAAGAAAAATGTTTTTCACGACCTTAGAGGCAATCTTTCTCAATGGGACCTAGACCATTTTAAAGAGGATTTTTTCCTCTTTCCAATGAGCCCTTACACGCCCCGAAACTCCCAGTAGTTTGTGAGAAAATGAATTTTCAAGTTTAAAAATAATATTTTTTAAAGCCTAGCCGACCTATGCTCAGTTCCTTCATGTCGGCCATCTAGCCCAACAGACGGGTCTTTTCATAAAGACGAATCACTATAAATATAAGAATGCAGATCCTCATTTCAATCACCAATTTTTGGTCAAAAATTACAGACATATACCACAGGAAGTACAATTCAAAAAGAAGGCCGAGGAGGACTTTAAAGATCACTGTTTTGGGCATTTCTTTACAGTCTGCAATAGAACAAGCCTACAGGAGCTCGGTTGAGGGGACTATTGAAGAATACGAAGTGTTAGCTTGTGGACAGTCTCATAGTAAAGCTCATATCACTTTCTAAAGGACAGAACTATAATATAGGAGACTCGGACCTGTCTTAAGGAGACACAGGCCTGTTTTTAGAGGCTCAGATAGGCTGTCAGGTGACCAGATTGCAGCAAACAGACCTGTGGCTCGGTTGCATTAAGGATTGCAGTGATACCTCAGTGCCTTGGACCTTTTATTAAAGTCAATATTTTGGATTGTTTGGAGACTTACCTATGGAGACCATCTACACCGTGATTTCTGGAGAACATATTCTTTCCAAGCCTATAAAGGGATAAAACTTGCACAAAGATAATTTTCTTTTTGGACCAGTGAACCAATGACCTTGGAAACACATTCTTTGGAAGTTTGGAAGCACAAAACTTTGCAGATCTTGTGAAGCCTATTTGACCTAAAGATTACATTAAAAAATTGAAGACATGAAAGTCTTGGTGATATGTTCTAAGTGGACCTTGAAGCAATCTGTATAGCAAACATCCTTGAAGCATTGAAAGGTATTTTGATTATTTGTGAAACTTGAAGATAACAGACGTTGGAGCATCTTTAGAGCAGTCATTGAAGATCTTTAAGCAGCCTCATTGAAGAACCCTTGGAGCAGGAGTATTGAAGCATCATGGCAATCTTGGAACATTGTGTTGAAGACAATTTGAAGAATCCCACTTGTGAAAAACATTAATACTATTGAAGACATCTTCTTTGAAAGTTGTCATTGATAAGTGAAGATACTCTTGGAATAAACCCTCATGCATAGTTGAAGCTTGATGAAGATCTTCCTGGAGGCATTATTGAGCAGACCCCATGCATGATAGAATCTTGTGAAAACGTGCAGAAGTTAAGGTTTAGTGCAGCCGATTGAAGACATCTTGTTGAGAAGCCTTAGCTAATCTTGGAGACATTATTGATGCGTTAAAGCAATCATGAGGTGACTTTTGGAAATCTTTGTTTGGGTACGATGAAGAGCAGTGGTGACACCTTCTAAGAAGAAAAGGTTGTCATTAATGACGTGATGTGTAGACTACAGTGAAGAGGAAGCTGAAGATTGTTAGGGCTCGTTGAAGAAGACATTGGGAGCCGTGAAGTATAAACAAATATATCTTGATGAATTGAAGTAGGAGGTTGGAGCCTCATAGAGACAAGGTTGGTGCCTTGGAAGATAGGGTTGGAGCCCTAGAGGATAGGAGTCCTCAAGAGACCAAGTTGGAGCCTGTATCAGATATAGAGTTGGAGCCCTTGAGGTTGGTGCCTCAGAATTGACAAGGTTGGAGCCTTGGAAGTCCAAGTAGGTGCTTGGCAAATACAAGTTGGAGCCTGGGAGATTGAAGATTGGTGCCTTCATCTAGGGTTGGAGCCCTACATTTATTGGACTTGATTTATTGTAAAGAAGAAATTAATAAAAGCATTTCTTCTTATTGTTCATTTTGTGTTCAAAAATAGTTGATCAAACTGGTAAAATTAACGATTGAAAAGAAATACTGAATCATCCCCCTCTCAATATTTCCAACATTTGCCTCTCCAAGACCAAGACACAAAGCTTCCTCCCCTTCCTTGAGTCAACGATGGTCAAACTATTGGTTGCTTCCTCTTTCTCGGTTGTCCCTTTTAATTTTGTTCACTTGGATCAACACTGCAATTCTCGGCCCTATTTTAGAAACCCTAGCTGAGGCATATGAGAGAGAGGGAAACACATTTTCTCTTCTCTTTAGATGGAGACTTTCTCTCCTTCAACTCGGCTTGAGAATCTCCTTGTTTTCTCCCAAAAACTACCCACTCAATATCACTGTAATACCTCGGCCCCTTTATGTAGTAGACAACATTGTAATCTCACAAGTGTGGAAGAGTTTAGCACTAAAACATATCAGAAATTGGCTCGATTGTTTTCCCTTCTCCTTTGCTTGATGATGAGGCTTCTCTCTTGAGGTTTTCGCACTTCTTCTTCTTCATATTTTCTTGTCTGAATTCTTGTGCACAAATGAGGGTCGAGTTGCCTATATATAGTGGTTTGCTCATGAAAATACGCCGACTTGTGCTACTGGTAACACGACTTGCCATTCTGGAAGCATCCTTGGGCCGACATGAAGGAGAGCTTGTGACAAGGTCTTGGAGGGCTAATAAATTTTATTTTACAATGGATTACATGCCCAAAATGGGTCTTCAAACTTTGACATTGACTCTATGAACTTTATGACTTGATAACTAACCCTAAAAGAAAACCCAAACAACTTCTTCTTCTTATAGAGACTTCAATTGACAAATACCAAGACCAAGACCCTTGACCTATTTCCCTCCCCAAGACCAAGACAAAAAGCTTCCTCCCCTTCCTTGAGTCAACGATGGTCAGACTGTTGGTTGCTTCCTCTTTCTTGGTTGTCCCTTTTAATTTTGGTCACTTGGATCAACACTGCAATTCTTGGCCCTATTTCAGAAACCCTAGCTGAGGCATATGAGAGAGAGGGAAACACCTTTTCTCTTTTCTTTAGATGGAGACTTTCTCTCCTTCAACTCGGCTTGAGAATCTCCTTGTTTTCTCCCAAAAACTACCCACTCAATATCACTGTAATACCTCGGCCCCTTTATGTAGTAGACAACATTGTAATCTCACACGTGTGGAAGAGTTTAGCCCTAAAACAAATCAGAAATTGGCTCGATTGTCTTCCCTTCTCCTTTGCTTGATGATGAGGCTTCTCTCGAGGTTTTTGCACTTCTTCTTCTTCATATTTTCTTCTCTGGATTCTTGTGCACAAATGAGGGTCGAGTTGCCTATATATAGTGGTTTGCTCATGAAAATAAGCCGACTTGTGCTATTGGTAACCCGGCTTGCCATTCTTGAAGCATCCTTGGGCCGACATGAAGGAGAGCTTGTGACAAGGTCTTGGAGGGCTAATAAATTTTCTTTTACAATGGATTACATGCCCAAAATGGGTCTTCAAACTTTGACATTGACTCTATGAACTTTATGACTTGATGGCTAACCCTAAAGGACTCACAATGGGAGTCTTCACTATAAAATAAAACTCCTTGATCATGAAACCCATGATTCAAGCATAACAAAAATAATTTTATTTTCTTCTTTACATCAATTACATAAAAGCGCAATTACACATATCATTATGAAGACCAAACCTAGTTACATTTTTCAACAGGATAGGATGGAGTACCTCTTGGCATTTACTAAGCCAATTGTGGATTTGCTTCACATGTTTGACATGGATATGCCCAATTTGGGAGAGGTGTATGAGGGCATTGACTCCATGATAGAGAAGATAAGGGCGGTTATAAATGCCAAGGAGAAGGACCCAAATGAAGTCTTTTACAGAGAAGTAAAAGATATATTGACCAAAAGGTGGAACAAGATACCACCCCATTGCACCTTTGGCCCATGCAGTGAATCCAAAATATTATTATGCAAAGTTGCTAAGTGATCCAGAAAGAACTGCACCAAAAAAAGACCCATAAGTCTCACAAGGATTTTTAAAAAAATTTAGAAAAATTTTTGTACATCCTGAAATTGGGATTCGGATTTGTTCAAAGTTTGCTCATTTTGTTGGATCAAAGGGTTTGGGTGCTGATATTGATCCTATGTGGGGACAAGACCAGATAAAGTCCAAAAGATTGGTGGAACTACTATGGTGGGAAACTTCCACATATCCAAAAATTGGCCATCGAGATCCTGTCACAAGTTGCTAGTTCCTCTTCAACAGAAAGAAACTAGAGTACATATGGCTTCATCCATTTGATGAAGCAAAATAGATTGGGCTCCAAGAAGGTTGAGAAACTAGTGTATGTTCATTCAAACCTTCGCCTTTTGTCACACACGAGTGACAAATACATATTTGGGCCCACCAAACTATGGTAACCAGAGTTGCCTAACTTGGATATGAAATTGAATGCCATGTCTCATATGACTTTGTTTGATGAGGAGGCACCAATAGTTGGATCTTCAAGTGGACATAACAACAATACTCCCACTCCTGGAGAGGATGTGCATCTTAATGAAATAGATGAAGACATATTTGATGATATGTAAATGTAATTTATGATGTGTTTTAAACTTTTTAACAATGAACATTGAAACCATAATATGCCATATGATAGTAGACTTCTAGTCATAATTCATTTTGTACTTTGTACCATGTAGTGTGCATTATTAATTTTGGTGAAGATGTTGTCATGTTGATGATTGAAATTTGAAACAGAAACTTGATGATATGTTGAATCATGAATGTTATAATAATCATTAATGATGATGACAATGTTTATGGTGAATTGATGATGATGATTTGTTTATGTTGAATTCATGATGATAATTATGTATTTTTAGATATAGAACCCCAGATTCTAAAAGATGAATGCTAATATGAAATTCTTATTTTGTTATATATATATATATATAGTATCAAAGTTGTAGGTTCAATATTGAGGCCTATGGGCCAGCCCACAGTTGTAAGATAGGAATGTGCTTCAACTAGATTAGACCTAGGTGTGAATAGAAAAAGATGTGTCACCTTCTACAACAAAAGTGTTGGAAGGCTAAAAGAATTAAAAATTGGTAATAATAGACTATTGAATAACAAGGTGGATATAAGGAGGTAAAGTAACTATTATTGATGCAATATCATGAAGGGAAAAAGGAACAGTACCCAACAAAGGTTAAGGGGGAATTTCGTCAGTTCATATTTCTAGATAATCAAGAAAAGAAATATAGAAAAAAGGGGTACAAACCAGATTGTTATAAACTAAAGTATCTATTAGTATATAAGTTGGAAATGCTTTAAGGCCTACTATTATATGCACGTTGGTAATGTAGTAGATTTCTCAATCCGATGTAAAAGGGAGACAGGGATACAATGAGAATTTATCTTCTGACTATTTCGTTACACAAAATAGTCTATGGGCTTTGACCAGTTATTATTGTTATATAAGGTCTGGATTCCTTAGAGTCAAGGAGCTCATCTGAGAAAGGTGATCTCTTATAGGTTAAATCTAAGACCTATACATGTGGGTGTGTGTGGGTGTGTGTGTGTCGTTTCCTTGTCGTATCGTGTCCAAATTTTTGGAAAATTTGTCGTATTCATTTCAAACCCCATATCCGTATCCATTTCAGTGCAACTTAGGTCCACAACATCCTGTCCAAGTCATAATGGACAATGCTGCAAATAATGTTGCTACTAGCAGGATGCTTATAGAGAGACATCCTAACTTGTTTTGGACACCTTGTGTTGCACACTGTATTGACTTGATGTTAGAAAACATAAGAAAAATTCATTTTGTCAAGGATATTGTTAAATCACCAAAAAGCATTACAAAATTTATATATAATCATGCACCCGTGCTTCATTTGATGACAACATTCAACAATTATGCCCTGCAACTACACGGTTTTCCACTAGCTTCATATCTCTTCAACCCCTCTTGAATTTTATGTGGGATGTCAAGATAATGTTTCTTTAAAAGGAGTGGTGTGCTTTATCATATAGCCATAAATCAGAGGGAGAGGCCATATGCACGCTAGTTTCATATCAAGAAAGCTTTTAAGCGGGAGTGCGGAAGGTGTGTATCATTACTGAACCTTTGGTAAAGGTTCTTTAATTAGTAGATGGAGACAAGCTTGCAATGGGCTACTTGTATGAGGCCATAGATAAGACCAAAGAATCCATTCATAGTTATTATAAGGAAAGGGGGATGAGGGGTTTGAGAAACAAAAACTGATATTGATTGATGAGAGATGGAACAATACACTCCATCGTCTCATTCATATTGGAGGGATCTACTTGAACCCCACATTTTCTTACTCCTCTGGTTTCATATTTGATGTTGAGGTCATGGATCAAAAATTTATTTGTGTTTAATAGATGGTGGCATCTCCAACAGAATGTGCAGAAATTTATAAGAAAATGGAGATATACAGAATGGCAAGTGGCACATTTAGCTTTGACATGGCTATCCAGGATAGGACAACCAAAATGCTAGGTAAGCTTTAGTTTGTTTCCAATTTTATTCTCTTCCTACTTTGCTTCAACTTTCAGATTTCAATTTTTTTCTTATGTTTCTCTTATTTGTTGTAGATGCATAGTGGAGAAGCTATGGTGGCAGAGTACCCAATCTCCAAAAATTTTCCATTTGAGTGCTCAGCTAAACATGTAGCTCCTCTAGATGCAAGCACAAATGGAGTGTATTTAAAAAAATAGACAACAAGAAGCGCAACAAGTTAAAAATTTTCAAATTAATATTTTGAATTCATTAAAAATTATAATTATAATTTTTATAATTATTAATTTATTCCTTTATGACCCTCATATAGGTTGCAGTTCCAATGCCTTAATGGCATTGTCTACGTCTACTACAATTTCATCAAAAGACACCTAACATGGAGGCTATCTCATTAGATGGAATTGACACCACTGCTGCATGGAGAGTTTAGGCCGAGAGGCCTGTCATGGAATATGTTCCTGATTGGTTAGCGAAGGAGGCAGTGGAGGAGGTAGTAGTTGCAAAGGAGAGAGTGGTAGGGGAGGAGTAGGAGCAACAAGAGGAGGTGGTGAGAAGGAAATAATCGACCTCCCAAGAGGACAAGAAATGCCAGGTATGATGAAAATAATGTTGTTGAAAAACAAGATGAGTATTATCTCATTTCTGCTATATCTATTGCCTCTCCTTCGGACACCTTGGATCAATGGCTAATTGATAGTGGAGCCTCAAGGCATTTCAATGGATATAAGGAGGTTCTCTCAAATTTAGTTGAGAGGAAGACTAATCTAATATTATTCTTGGAGATAATGCCACCTACCCCATGAAAGGAATAGGAATTGTTACTCTTCACTTGAACTATGGTCAAACCATACATCTTCAAGATGTTCTGTATGTGCCCAATTTGAAGAAGAATTTGGTATATATTTCTGCAACGGAGGACAAAGGCTTCAAGGTAGCTTTCACTGATGGAAAGGTACATGCATGGATTAAGAACTTTAGAGATACTTTTACTCTTGGGTTTAGGGTTGATGATCTTTATTGTTAATTTTGGGCAAGTAGGTCCAAACTCCATGTTGCATTGCTCATATGATGACGATGATATTTTTGTTGAATTCCTCATTCGGAGAGGGGAAAGATTGATCTAAAGATCATCTTGTTTGGATGAGCAGAACTTATATTTTTTACTTTATTTTCCACACATGTGCAAATTGTCAAGATCGGCCAGATTTGTAATAGGCTCACAATCCCCAAAAGATGTGTCACACACCCTCATTGATGGATATAAATAGGAGAGAGATGATGCCCATTTCATCATCATCTCATTGCACACATTCTTCTTCATTTGATTGGTTCGTACAACCTTTGGAGGCTTCTTTCTCTCTCCCACGTGTGAAGTTGAAGTTGGAAAATTTCGCATTGTTTTTAGGGCTTTCTAGACAAAGTTGACCAGCATTGACTCTAGGTCAACCCTTGAAGTTTCACTGTGGTTTTAGCACAAAATTTCCAATTTTTGGAGGTCGTACTATTGGACACAAAAGTCGAGGTTGAACGTTGACTTTTACCAAAGTCCCTTTGACTGCAGCGTTGACCAACATTGACTTCTGCATTCACTGGTTTCTATTAACTGTTTGGGAGTTGTCTTTGAGGTGTGTGTGACTCCTGGAGGAAGGTTGATCTTGTATGTTGGAAGAGCTGGTTTGGCCAGCGAAAATCTTTGCTGGCTAGGGCATCTAGTTGACTGTTGTAACAAACATTTCTCTCTATATTTGCTAGGCAAGAAGAATTACAAATTCTGATATATTATTTGGCTTGTCTTCTGTTGATCTATTATTATGTTCTATCAGCATTTTACTTTCATGTTTATGTGATTGCTAAATTGAATTGGGTCTGTAAGAAAGATTGAAGTAAAACTGCTTTAAGTATATAATATACCATGGTTATCTAAAATTAACATGGTATCAAAGCTAAGGTGAAGACAAAGCCCAAGCTAGTGTGAAAACTTAAAAGCAATCACCGAAGAAGTTGTCTTATCAAGGACAAATGGCCTCCTCAATCTACAAGGGTTTCAAATTTGATGATAAGCTGGTTGATAAGTCTGATTATCACGCTTGGAAGATGTCTTTGGATCTGGTATTGGAAGATCAAGATGTCATGGATTATGTGCAAGGGAAGATAAATGAGCCTCCATCAAATGCATCGGTTGCCACAAAGACGAAGTATAGAAAAGGGGAAATCAAAGCGAAGATGATTATCAGGGATTCTATACATAAGTACTTAGTTGTTTATATCTCCGAGTTGGGTACATCTAAAGAGATGTATGATAAATTGGTTAGCATGTTCAGGGCTAGCAATGCTAATCAAGTTCTCTTCTTCAAAAACAAGTTGAAGAATATCAAGAAGGGCAAAGATGAATCCATCCAATCCTATTTTATGAGGTTCACAAAAATCAGGAATGATCTCCTAGATATTGGAGAAGAAGTAGCTGACCGAGAGCTCGTCCTCATTGCTCTTGGAGGACTCCCCCGAGACTGGTATGTATTTAATATTGCGATTCTTAATAATAATGTGATTCCTGATTTTGATGAATTGTTGACGAGATGCACTCAAGAGGAGACAAGGATGATGGAGAGAGACCATCCCTCGAATGGGAATGGAGGTGACCCTATTGCCTTCACCGCTCATGCAAAGAAGAGGAACAATGGTGATCCAAGAAATCAAAACCATGGAAGAGCAAGTCCCAAAGGAAGAAAAGGAAGATGTTACACTTGTAACAAGTTTGGTCACTATGCAAGAGAGTGCCCCAATAGAAGGGACTCTCCTAGAGATGATGACAACAACAACTTCAGGGCGAAAGGAAATCAAAGGAACAACAGGTTCAAAGGAAAGAGGAAGGCTCCCTCTGATCAAAGTGGAAATGGCGAACCTTTCAAGAGGTCAAGAAATTCCAAGTATGATGAATATAATGTTGTTGATAAGAAAAATGCATATATTCTTATATCTGCCCTCTCTGCTGCATCTCCTTCCGATACACTAGATAATTGGTTGATTGATAGTGGTGCCTCAAAGCACTTCACTGGATATAAGGAAGTCCTCTCTGATTTGATTGAAAAGGATACTAATCTGGAAATTATCCTTGGAGACAATGCCACCTATCCCGTGAAAGGGACAGGGACTGTGACCCTTCATCTAAATCAAGGTCAAGTCCTCCGCTTGCAAGATGTGTTGTATGTACCTGACTTGAAGAAGAATCTAGTGTCTATCTCGGCAATGGAAGACAAAGGATTTAAGGTGGCATTCATTGATGGAAAGGTACGCATTTGGAAGAGGAACTTCAAAGAAGCATTCACTCTTGGTTTTAGAGTTGATACACTCTATCAAGTTGGTGGAAGTCCACTAGGGGCCATGACATGTGACACAACCCTTCAATCCGAGCTATGGCACCAGATGTTTACACACCTTCATTTCAAAGCCCTTCCCGAAGCAAGGAAGGTGGTGACAGGGATGCCCGAATTCAAAGATGATCATGAAGGTATATGTCAGGGTTGTGCCGAAGGGAAGCATACAAGGAAGCATACAAGGGGACCATTCCCCTCAAGTGTCACAAAGATATCTGATATTTTGCAATTGATACACTCTGATCTATCTGGTATGCTGCCCGTAACATCCTTGGGAGGATGCTTATATTATATCACTTTTATAGATGACTTCTCCTGCAAGACTTGTATATATTTCTTGAATAAGAAGGACGAAGCATTCAAATGGTTTTGTACCTTCAAGGCCTTGGTTGAAAATCAAACAAGGAAGGGATCAAAATTTTGAGGACCAATAATGGGACCGAGTATGAGTCAAATGAATTCAATGACTATTGCAGGGAAGCTGGCATTAAGAGGGAGACCATCACTATGTATACTCCCGAGAAAAATGGTGTTGCTGAAAGGAAGAATAGAACCAATTTGGAAGTTGCCCGTGCCATGCTCTATGACCAAGGTCTTCCGAAGTTTGTAGTGGGAGAAGCTGTCAACACCGTTGTGTAGGTTCAAAATAGATGCCCACATTTTGCATTGGACTCCAAAACTCTCGAAGAAGTCTTCTCTGGTAAGAAGCCTGATGTCTCTCATTTTAGAGTTTTTGAAAGTCCTGTTTATTTTCATGTGCCGAAAGAAAAGAGAAGCAAGTTGGATGCTTTTGGGAAGAGGGGAATGTTTGTGGGCTGCAATGAAAACTCAAAGGCATATAGAATCTATGTGTCTGGTCAAAGAGAAGTGGAGATATGCCACGATGTCACCTTCGATGAAGATGTTGCCCTCAAGAAAGTGAGGAATCTTCCTAGCTCAAAGGAAGACAAAGAAGAGGAAGAAGAAGTTGGAAGGCAGGAAGAACCGAAGGAAGAACCGATGCCCGATTTTGAAGGTCTAATGGATCCGATTGATCCAACTCCTTCAAATAAAAGGAGACCCTCATGGCTTAGGGACACTCTCGAAGATGTCGAGAGACATATTGCTCCAAGGGGAACATTCCGTGAAAGTAAGAAGTCGAATAGGTACCAAGTGTACCTAGCAGCCATGTGTTCTATTGTACAATCTGAGCCTGGATCATTTGAAGAAGACGTAAAGCATCAAGTTTGGAAGAATGCTATGCACGAAGAATATGAGTCCATTATGAAGAATGATATCTGGGATGTGGTCCCCAGACCGAAGGACAAGTCTGTTGTCACCTCAAAATGGCTCTACAAGATCAAGCATGGAGCCGATGGAAGTGTTGAAAAGTACAAGGCAAGATTTTTTGCCCGAGGCTTCTCTCAAAAGGAAGGCATAGATTATGATGATATATTTGCACCAGTTGCCCGCTATACGACCATCCGATCGATCATTGCCCTTGCTGCAATGCAAGGATGGAGTCTCCATCAGATGGATGTGAAGATTGCCTTTTTACATGGTTCAATCAAGGAAGAGGTTTATGTGGAGCAACCTCTGGGGTTCGAAGTCCAAGATAGAGACACATATGTATGCAGGTTGAAGAAGGCCCTCTATGGGTTGAAGCAAGCCCTCAGGGCTTGGTATGAGAGGATCGATAGTTACTTTATGAAGTTGGGCTTCACTCGAAGCGATGTTGATCCAAACCTTTATTTTAAGGTTGATAAAGAAAGGCCTCTCATTCTGATTCTCTATGTGGATGATCTCTTCCTGACAGGTGCTGACCCTCTCATTCATCAATGTAAGAGGGAGCTAGCTTCCGAGTTTGAGATGAAGGACCTAGAACTGATGCACTATTTACTAGGCTTGGAGGTCTGGCAAAGGTTAGGTAAGATTTTCCTTTCTCAAGGAAAATATATCGTGAAGTTGCTGGAGAGATATGGAATGGTGGACTGCAAGTCTGTGACAACTCCGATGGAACTCAACTTTAAGAAGTTGTGTGGTAGTGCTGCTGGGCCCGAGTTGGGAAATCCCACCAAGTATCATCAACTCGTGGGGGCCTTGATGTTCTTAGTGAACTCACGTCCAGACATATGTTTTGCAATGAACACAATGAGTCAATATATGGTTGACCCTCGTCACATTCACTGGATTGGTGCCAAGAATCTCTTAAGATATCTTCGGGGCACAATCAACCATGGGCTGAGATACACTGCCGAGAGTATGAGGCTCCATGGATATACCAATGTTGATTGGGCAGACAATGTGGTGGATTGTAAGAGCACATCTGGATGTTGCTTCACTCTTGGTTCTGCTTCGATATCTTGGATGAGGAGAAAGCGGAAATCGGTTGCTTTGAGCACCGCCGAGGCCGAATACATTGCAGCGAGTATGGCCTGTTGTGAAGTTGTTTGGTTGAGAAAGCTCTTCAGTGAGCTGCTTGGACATGTGTTATACCACTGTTATCCTTTGTGTTAACCAGAGTTGCATTCGTCTTTCTCAGAATCCTGTGTTCCACAACCGATCCAAGCACATTGATATCAGGTACCACTTTGTCCGGGACATGGTACAACGAGGCACCATAAGGGTCCATCACATTGGGACTAATGAGCAGGTCGCAGATATTCTCACGAAGCCCCTGGGGAAGGTCAAATTCTTAACCTTTCGTGAGAAGCTTGGTATCATGGACAGACCCTATTTTGAGGGTCCTGCTTGAGTTGGACTATGAGCTCTAGGAGCTCCAAGGGGCTTGGGGATAGCTTCTTGCAGCTATAAGCAACCACAGGGCGAGGTTTTCCAAACCTTGTTGGTGTGCTTCTTCCCCATCATTGTGATATTGAGCTGGTTCACCCTCTCTTTGATCTATGCCCCGCATGCATCCTACCCATGGAGTTTCAGACTCATGAGAAGTACCTCTCATTTGGCCAATGAGGTGGGAAATGTGGATAGAGACCAATAGCATGACTGATGGACGCATCGGGGATTGTCGTACTCTCTATGTCTAGGATGGGATGTATCCAACACCTTGATCTGGGATCAAGTCTGATTAGGTTCTTACCTCCAAACTGACTTTGGGTTAGTATGTGACTCTCTTGAGTCCGATTGAGGTTTTAGTCTCTAAGCTGACTTCTAGTCAGCAGAGTGTGATGTCTTTGTGACTCACTCTCATTTGTTTGCCCCAAGAGCCAACAAAGCATGTTATAGCAGAATGACACAGGATTGCAGGATGATGATGATGATAGTACATGATGGTGTTGAAAAGTGTAACTGGGTCGGTCTTCATGTTGACTATATAATTATGTATATATGTAAAGAAGAAGTCAAAGATAATAAAATATATTTAGTGTACTTGCTTCATGGGTTTCATGAGCAAGATTTTTATTTAGATAGACATCTTCTTGGTGTCTACTAGGTTTGGGTCTTCTGGCCATAAATATAATTAAGTGTCATGTATATGAAGTGTCTAGACTAAATAAAATGCTCCAAGACCCTTGTCATGAAACCGTGAAGAAATATATCCTGTATGATGCTCAAAGCTACACTCATAACGTTGGATTACAAGTCCTTCATGTCGGCCTATGAACAGAAGTAGAAGTCAACTTAAATACATTGGTGAAGTCGGCCTACAAGATTGTTGCCTAAAAGCATAATCGAAGCACTATATATTGAAGAGTCTGCGGATCATTATGGCATGAAGGTTTTAGTGGATTGCTCTAAAATAACAGTGCGGATGAGAAAGTACTTACGGACTTATCTGTGATAGAAACAGTGTGACAAAAAAATATGAAGTAAATATGTATTAATACAGCAGATGCGGATTAATAAAAGGAGCTGCAGTCTAGTCTGGAATAAGTGCGGAAATCCAAGGATAGAAGAATAGTGCAGATTTAGGTGCAGATATCACAGCGTGGAAAAGCAAAATCTATATGAAAAGTCAAGGCTACAACAATGTTTGTAAATCCAAAATTAAGACAATAGTAATATCATCTACTGTGATATGAATTGCGAAGTTCATAGCGTAAAGTTTAATGTAATGCATATTGAAGATAGAAAGTGAGAAAATAAGAGGAACGTAAATCTGAGATTTACCTTCCTATCCTCAGTGCTCAAAAGACGGTAATATATCTCAAGTGAATATCAAGGAAGAAAGAGTGGTTTGATAAACGAAGAATCAAGGAAGATAAAATTAGAGATCGAGTTCTCTAATGTTGGTGCAGGTCAGTTCAAGTTGTTGCAGTGGAGAAGGATCAACGTTGTGTATATATAAGGAACTGTTGACAAGGTCTTGGAAGCATCTCTAGGTCAAGGGTCTGAGTTTTGGTCATGGTACTTGTCATTTGAAAATCTATAAGAAGAATTCTTTGCGGGTTTTCCTCTCCAAGAGGGAGAGGTTTTGCCCTGGCTCTGGGAGCCTAATTTCGTGTCTTGTGTATTTTGATAATTGACTTGATGAAAGACTAAATCAGATAACAAAGAGAAGACATAAGTAACTCAAGTAAGCTCACAAGCAATTATCAAGTAGAGAATTTGTATTAACCTACATCCTTCCAAATTCTCAACATGGTATCA
The DNA here is from genome assembly GCA_034641835.2 of Pinus albicaulis. Taxonomy (NCBI): domain Eukaryota; kingdom Viridiplantae; phylum Streptophyta; class Pinopsida; order Pinales; family Pinaceae; genus Pinus; species Pinus albicaulis. Next base: position 436,372,174 of record CM076584.1, read on the forward strand.
GAGCTAAGGTCATGATCAAAGGCAGTTTTAAGTGAAGGACAGTATTCTCAGTTTGAAATATTCTCTGTTTGCATTCAATCATATCAGTCAAATCAAGATCAGTGAGCCAGTTCAGTCTTTGCTCACCATGAGGAGGATCTTGGTATACCTCCAGATGACAAGTTCATACCTATTTCAGTGATTGGGTTCCTAGTTCTCTCGGACATCACAGAAGCTCAGACTAATTACAGTGAACCTCGCATTAATCACAGAAGAGATTCGGATGACAATTACAAAGGCTCGGTGTTACCACTGTAACCAAAGTGACCACAGTTTTGATGTTACATTTCAGTGCTATCACATGTATGTTTCGGTGCTCTTTCGATGGGAATATTTCGGTGCTACGGCAATAAAGGTTTTTAGTGCATACACAGAGATGAAGTCTCACCACAGTACCACAGTCTTGGTGAAATCTCAGTAAAGGATTTCGATGCCATCTCAAGAAGAAGGTCTCGGTACTATCTCAGAAACAAGTGCAGTATAAACTCTATATTAATCTCAGCAAGCAGTTCAGTAATCCTTTTCGGTGTATGTGAGTAAGATAAGTTCGATCAACTTCAAAGAAGGAATTTCGATGTAAATCACAGTCATAATCATGACTTCTGATTTCAAAAGAAGGATTCTCAGTGATATGTATATACAGTGAAGCAGTACATTAAAGGATCTTGGAATAGTTGATCTACCAAAGATCTGAGGTATCTACAACTGATATAAGTATTCAGTTTGGAGGGAACTTGAAGTCTCAAGCCTTGAAGACCCGAATTAACAGTCCAAGCACAAGGCACCAGTTCGAGGAAAATCAAGTAAACTTATGAATCGGGAATTGATTTATGTTGGTTATATGATAGGAAGCAATATAGCATCCTGATCAAAGCATGGTAGGAGCTCCTGGTGAATCAGCTCTCGGAAAAACCTCTTTGACAAACATTACTAATAGAAAGTAGTCATCAAGAGCAAGGATCATCATGGAAACATACTTCTGGGATGTGATGACATATTGATGAAACAAGCCAAGGGAATGAAGCTCTTCATTCTTGAGAAATTGCTACAGGATGACTCAAGAGAAAAAGGTATGAGGTATGTATATATTTATATGCTGACATTGGATGTTGTGATGTCATGTTATATGGTTGCAGGTAATGTACTTCTGTACTTAAAAGTATGATCTATGGAGAAGTATCTCTCAATGCACAAATAGATGAAATCAACATAATATGTCCTCATGGAATATGAGGTGGTTGTATATGAACAAGAAACTATAAAAGTTGTATGTTCCTGGAAATCAAGAATGTGTAGAGAGGAAGAGATCATTAAATGCAACCACGTCAAGAGGCAGTTATCATCCGGAGGTCAAGAAGATGTGACTAGGAGATCTCCTAGAAAGATATGTAGACTCTAATGAAAGTCTGGTAAAGAAGAAGACCCTTGGAAAAACATATCATTAGGAGATGTGTCAATCTGTATGAAGGATGTCAATGCCTATAGGAAGATGTCATGATGAATGATCATCAATGAGGTAACTTTTGTTTTAAAAGTTCATATGTATATGATTATCTGGATGAATTTGTGCAAGGCTGCTAATCATGAGAAAGGATATATGATCCTGGGAGATGATTCGAAGGAAAGCAGCATGGCATAACAATGGACCAGATAAGGAAATCTGATGAATCACTTTCTGACAAGCTGTAATTACTCGGGCTAAAAGTGATCGATGATATGTGCCCTATGAAGCTAAAAGTTGAAAATTCCTCAATATCTAAATCCGTGACATCGAGGACAGGAATTCTTCATGAGCAGCTGGGTGTCTCACCATTGCTGCTAGAGGTGAGCATGATGGTAAGTTTCTTACTTGGAAGAAACTTGGTAATTCCTAACAATGAGCTTAGGTACATTCCTTGTATAGGAATGAGTACATTCCCTTGTGGAATAGGTCCTCCCTAGTTGAAAAGGAGAGATAGACACATCATTCTGGTCTTCACTTGGCAAGACAAAATGGAGGATTGGGTAAATATCTGGCATTCGATACTCTTTGAGAATGTGTTAGGGAATTCAAGATAAGAGTAGTCGGGGACCGATATTCTTTGAGGGCTAGCTACCCAAGAGAAGAATAGTCCAAGAAGGTCATACTTTGGGAACACCCAGGGGGAGTATGTACCTTGGAGAGACAATGACGAAGGTGTCTACAAGTCATGTGTCTCGCTGAAGTGAACAAAGTTCCTTCTCAAGTTAAATACTCCAGAAGACTTGAAATATCAAAATATCCATCAAGGATACAAATATTATATTAAATAGTATGAAGAATGAGTTGATGATTCAGAATTACAAATGAGGCTTGCTTATATACCTAGGCAGGTGCCTCTTCACGAAAGGTCATGTCTAATTAGACATGGCCTTTCAACCTAATTACTAATTAACTAATTAATCATTATTTATATTATTTTATTCATTACATTGCCTTCCTCCTCAAAAAGCTTTGTCCTCAAATATTTTTTATGAAAGACCTTGATTTCTTTTCGTGCTATGAATGTTTTCTTGTCTTGGGGCAGTCATCCTTGTTGATACAAGTCGATATGATCCTCTAAGTGACAAACAAAACTATCGCACTGAGAATGGATCGGACCATCCTAAATCAATCTTCTGTGGAATCTTACGATGACTGGCAACTTGTGACGACTTGTTATCACATGAGTGGATTGCACTGACATTAGTATTCTTCGAAATATCAACTTGTTGATTCTGTTCTGAGTACGTAGCTTGATCGAGTTGTCTACTCCCATGATTCGGATGTCGATAGGGAATTCTAGTGATTTGAGTTTCCCTTGTCTTATTTGTGTCGTTTTCTGGATTTGTGTTACTGACTGGATCGTTATTTGATGTCTTTTCATCAACTTGAATTTTTGCATTTGATGATCTCAATGCTTCATTTTCGACAAGTTGTGTGACCTTGTTTTCTAATGATTTCTTGTCCTTCTTAAGCTTCTTCATTTGCGTCATTAGTTTTTCACTATGGTCTTTAAGTCTAGACACTTCTTCATTTCTGTCAGTGATGATCTTATCAACTTCTTTTTGCATATTCTGTATCACCTTTTTACCTTCTTGAAAAATTACTTTTGAAATTTCTTGTATGTCTTCAGGCGTCACTGAATTTGGCTTTAAGTTAACATCATGTAGCATTATTTTCTTCTTTTTGTAAGAGAATGTTAAAAATTTCTTTTTCGTATTTAGGATAAATGAACCTAGGGTTTCCATCCATGGTGAACCCAACACAATGTCACTATCGTTAAAAAGTAAGGATTGAATAAAGAATTTTGATATAAATGTATAATTGTCAATGTTTAACTATAAATTAGTGATTTCATATTACTTTTTGCCGAAAAAATCTAGTTTTTCGATTATATTTAACTCAGGAATCACCAATTGGTTGGCAATTTTAAGGTTTATATAATTTGTATCTTCGGCGAGTGATATAGCAATAATAACATATTTTCCTGCGAGAGTTCCTTTAAATTTAAATAGCATTTTAGCGTTGGTGGGTAAGGTTTCTGAAAATATTTCTTTCTTCAATTCTAAATTAAATGGCATTTTGCTTGTCAATATAACTTCCTTCAAATTCCTTCAATAGCCTCTGTTTTCCTCAAATGTCTCTCTTCAATAATTCCAAATATCTCTTTATATACTTTTAGGAGTATAATAGTTTCTTCTTTTTTTCCTTTATAATTTGTCTCTTTTATATATATATATATATATATATATATATATATATATATATATATATAATATCTTTTGAATAACTTTGACCTTATAAAATTAGGTAAAACCTTCAATATAACTTCAGACTTTCTTTTAACACATACTCTTTTTTTTAATACATATAATTTCCTCCAAAATTTAATTAGCTTCAAACTTTAAAGATATTTTCCTTTTTATTGAAATCTCAATCCTTAAGCTAAGCTCTTCTCTCTTCTTTTTTTAATTACAAAATTCAATTTCCAATAAAACAATAAAATACGCCTTTTTTTTATTTGATAAACTAAGTTTTAGTTGTATAACCTTTTAATAATTTATTTTTAACCCTTTTAACTTTTAAAGTATTCGACTCCTTCTAACTTCAAAAATAAATTTTAATGATGTCGTACAACTCAACCTTCCATATAAACTATATACCACGTAGAGATTATGTTTTTTATAAAAATAAATAATATCTCACTAAAAATTGTATGTATATTTTTTTAAATTACTCCTGTTCCTTTTTTGCCTTGTACTTTGTTAAAAGTAATGTCTCAATAAATAAAAAGAAAGCTTTTTATTATACTAATATTTATAAACACTTTCACCACCTTGCGATTGGATAATTTAGATAAGGAAGAGTTTACAACAATTAATACAAGCCCAACGCTTTATTAATCAATCAACCAATCGATGCGGTGTACAAGCACAACCTCAGTGTATAGGCATAACCTTTTAGATTGGAGGTTTTAAATTTTTTTTTTTTTATGGCAGACTGGTTCGAGTAGGGGTTGGAGAAGTTAATGATGGCAATGAACAGTGAAGTTAATGACGGCAGAAGAGACAGAGTATGGAGCGTTGTGGAGGGCAGTGCGGCTTGAAGGTGGAGGAAGTTAGTGGTTGGTTACGGCCTTGCTGCGGGTCACCAAATGAAGGGAAGACGGTTTTTTGCGTCTGTTGTTGTGGCGGCTGTGATGGCAGCGTTTTGGTCCAATGCGTTTTATTTTTTTGTTTTTGTAATTTTAATAATTTTAATTTTTTTTTTATAACTTATATGTATTTTTTTATATATGTCTTTGTATATACGTATGGATTTTTTTTTTTAATCCTTTTTGTTTTTCTTTTTTTTCTTTAATATACTTTGACTCTTTTTTTCTTTTTCTTTTTTTAATTCTTTAAAAATGGCCAAAAGCCTCTGACGAAATCAGCAACCAGAGAAACTCCAAAAGTGTAGCGAAACATTTCAATGACAACAAGGTTGACGATTTTTACAGTCAAAGACCTGGATCAGAGAGCGTGGCTCTGTGCAACGGTTAAGCGGCCAAAGACTTGAACTGCTCTGATACCAAATGAAGCGAACAAAGTTCCTTCTCAAGTTAAATACTCCAGAAGACTTGGAATATCAAAATATCCATCGAGGATACAAATATTATATTAAATAGTATGAAAAATGAGTTGATGATTCAGAATTACAAATGAGGCCTGCTTATATACCTAGGTAGGTGCCTCTTCATGAAAGGTCATGTCTCATCAAACATGGCCTTTCAACCTAATTACTAATTAACTAATTAATCATTATTTATATTATTTTATTCATTACACTCGCCAACATTGTAGCCCATTGTCTCGTTGAGAGATGGGGCTGTTAGTCAAGGCCTTGCACTAGGACAATGTTGGTTGATATGATGCTATACAGATGCAATTACCAATTCGATTCCTCTTATGAGATTCTTCAGTTTGAAAGTAACAATGTACCTGTATGAATACCTCCCTAGTTAAGAGGAAGTGTTGAAAAGTGTAACTAGGTCGGTCTTCATGTTGACTATATAATTATGTATATATGTAAAGAAGAAGTCAAAGATAATAAAATATATTTAGTGTACTTGCTTCATGGGTTTCATGAGCAAGATTTTTATGTAGATAGACATCTTCTTGATGTCTAATAGGTTTGGGTCTTCTGGTCATAAATATAATTAAGTGTCATGTATATGAAGTGTCTAGACTAAAGAAAATGCTCCAAGACCCTTGTCATGAAACCGTGAAGAAATATATCATGTATGATGCTCAAAGCTACACTCATAACGTTGGATTACAAATCCTTCATGTCGGCCTATGAACAAAAGTAGAAGTCAGCTTAAATACATTGGTGAAGTCGGCCTACAAGAATGTTGTAGGGTTAGCCTAAAAGCATAATCGGAGCACTATATATTGAAGAGTCTGCAGATCATTATGGCATGAAGGTTTTCGTGGATTGCTCTGAAATAACAGTGTGGATGAGCAAGTACTTACGGACTTATCTATGATAGAAACAGCGTGACATAAAAATATGAAGTAAATATGTATTAATACAGCAGATGCGGATTAATATAAGGAGCTGTGGTCTACTCTGGAATTAAGTGCGGAAATCCAAGGGCATAAGAATAGTGCGGATCTAGGTGCAGATATCACAGCGTGGAAAAACAAAATCTATATGAAAAGTCAAGGCTACAGCAATGTTTGTAAATCCGAAATTAAGACAACAGTAATATCATCTACTGTGATATGAATTGCAAAGTTCATAGCGTAAAGTTTAATGTAATGCATATTGAAGATAGAAAGTGAGAAAATAAGAGGAAGGTAAATCTGAGATTTACCTTCCTATCCTTAGTGCTCAAAAGACGGTAATATATCTCAAGTGAATATCAAGGAAGAAAGAGTGGTTTGATAAACGAAGAATCAAGGAAGATAAAATTAGAGATCGAGTTCTCTAATGTTGGTGCAGGTCAATTCAAGTTGCTGCAGTGGAGAAGGATTAGCGTTGTGTATATACAAAGCACTGTTGACAAGGTCTTGGAAGCATCTATAGGTCAAGGGTCTGAGTTTTGGTCATGGTACTTGTCATTTGAAGATCTATAAGAAGAATTCTTTGTGGGTTTTCCTCTCCAAGAGGGAGAGGTTTTGCCCTGGCTCTAGGAGCCTAATTTCATGTCTTGTGTATTTTGATAATTGACTTGATGAAAGACTAAATCAGATAACAAAGAGAAGACATAAGTAACTCAAGTAAGCTCATAAGAAATTATCAAGTAGAGAATTTGTATTAACCTACAGCCTTCCAAATTCTCAACAGATGGTACTGGATGACAGGATGGCACAGGTGGACAGATGGAGTTCTCCCTAGTTGAGAGGGAGTGCTAATTTTGGGCAACTAGGTCCAAACTCCATGTTGCATTGCTCATATGATGATGATGATATTTTTGTTGGATTCCTCTTTCGGAGAGGTGCAAGATTGATCTAAAGATCATCTTCTTTGGATGAGCAGAACTTATATTTTTCATTTTATTTTCCACACATGTGCAAATTGTCAAGGTCAGCCAGATTTGTAATGTAGGCTCACAAGCCCCAAAAAGTGTGTCACGCACCCTCATTGATGGATATAAATAGGAGAGAGATGATGCTCATTTCATCATCATCCCATCACACACATTCCTCTTCATCTGATTGGTTCGTACAACCTTTGGAGGCTTCTTTCTCTCTCCCACATGTGAAGCTGAAGCTGGAAAATTTTGCATTGTTTTTAGATCTTTCTGGACAGCGTTGACTTTGGGTCAACCCTTGAAGTTTGACTGTGGTTTTAGCACAAAATTTCTGATTTTTGGAGGCTGTACTATTGGGCACAAAAATCAAGGTTGAACGTTGACTTTAACCGCAATGTTGACCAGCGTTGACTTCTGTGTTGACTGGTTTCTGTTGACTTGCGTTGACTGTTTGGGACTTGTCTTTGAGATGTCTGTGACTCATGGAGGAAGGTTGATCTTGTATGTTGGAAGAGCTAGTTTGGCCAGCCAAAGTCTTTGCTGGCTAGGTCATTCTGTTGACTACTGTAACAAACATTTCTCTCTATATTTGTTGGGCAAGAAGAATTACAAATTCAATATATTATTTGGCTTGTCTTTTGTTGATCTATTATTATGTTTTATCAGCATTTTACTTTCATTTTTATGTGATTGCTAAATTGAATTGGGCCTATAAGAAAGATTGAAGTAAAATTGCTATAAGCATAGAACATACCATGGTTATCTAAAATTAACATTTATCAAGTTGGTGGAACTCCTTTGGGAGCTTTGGCAAATGACACCTCTATTCAATGTGAGCTATGGCACCGGAGATTTGCTCATTTACATTACAAAGCCTTACTGAGTGTAAGGAATGTGGTCACAGGGATGCCCAAATTTCATATGAATCATGAAGGAGTTTGTCAAGGTTGTGCAGCAAGAAAACAATACAAAGGGACCATTCCCTTCTAGTGAGAGCAAGACAACTGATATTCTTCAATTGATCCATTCTGACATGTGGTCCTTTTCTCGTGACTTCATTGGGAGGATATTTATACTATGTGATATTCGTGGATGACTTCTCCCTCAAAACTTGGATTTATTTCTTGAAGAAGGATGAAGTATTTAGATGGTTTCGCTCTTTCAAAGCATTGGTGGAGAATCATACAGGCAAGAAGATCAAGACATTGAGAATTGATAATGGAACCGAATATGAATCTAATGAATTCAATGACTTTTGCAAAGAGGAAGGTATTAAGAGGGAGATCACCATTCTATACAATGCACAACAAAATGGAGTTGCCAAGAGAAAGAATCGTACAGTTATGGAGGCCACCCATGCCATGATTCATAATCAAGGCCTAACGAAGTTTTTATGGGGAGAAGCTACGAACACTGTTGTGTACGTTCAAAATAGGAGTCCTCATCAAAGCTTGGAATACAAGACACCCGAAGAAATCTTCACTGGTAAGAAACTTGATGTTGCACATTTTAGAATCTTTGGTTGTCCTGTATATTTTCATCCACCAAAAGATAAAAGGAACAAGTTGGAAGCCTCTGGGAAGAAAGGTGTATTTGTTGGATATAGTGAAGATTCAAAGGCATGTCGAATTTATGTACCTAGTCAGAGAAATGTAGTATTAAGTAGAGATGTTACCTTTGATAAAGACCTTGCCCTCCGACAAGCAAGGGATCTCCCCATCACGTGGAAGGATGATGATGCTACTAAAATTCAAGAAGAACCTCTGATGGATGAACCTGTGCCCTATGTTGATGGCTCGATGGATCCACTTGATCCACCTCCTTGTGATCCCTCTATCTCAAAGAAAAGACCAATATGGCTTTGAGATACAGTTCAAGATGTAGAAAATCATGCTACCCCAAGAGGAACTTTTCGAGAAAGTAAGAAGCCTACCAAGTATTAAGGATACTTGGCTGCCATGAGTACTATCATTCAAACCGAACCTTGCACTTTCGAAGAAGTGTGAAGCACCAGGTATGGAAAGATGCTATGGCTGAGGAATATGAGTCAATCATGAAGAAAAATGTCTGTGAAGTGGTGCCTATGTGAAAATTCTATTGCAGTATCATGGTTTACTTCTCCTAATTGACTTAAATTATACAAGTTATCTTCAGAAATTAGATTCAGAAAATACCAAAGTAAACACAACTACAGTCTACACATGCAGATCATTTACTAAATACTACACTCATTCAAACAAAGTGACACATGGATTTTTTGACATAAGTCCCCGGAAAAACTCAAAGTGGGAAAACCGGTGTAGCAGATATGAGGGTTTATTTTTTTAAGTAGATTCTGAGTACAGCAAATCTGGGTTCCAGATCTAGAAAACCTAACAGAGAATAAAAGAAATTTGCAACTAACCGGTTGTTCCAAGACCAAATATATGTCTGATCCACACCCTCAAACGAGATTTACAAGACTCAACCCGAATCTGGCCCTAGACGCCCCAACGCTGCCCCTGAAGCCCCAGCGTCAACCCTACTAGGCTCTGTGTGCCACTGCGTTGCCCAGAGAGGGACTGTGTAACCCCAAAGAGGGTGATGCAGGCCTTACGCTGGCCTTGGAGACCCTCTGCATAATTCTGAAACCCTCTAGAGCTGCAGTGATGCCCTTTCCTTGGCCTGCGTAGTGACTGTGCAGCTGTTGCGTAGTTGTTGTTGTTGCTCTCTGCTCCTCTGCGTTATCCTTGTTTGCTGCTCCTTTTCCTCTTGCTAACTCTTGGCTTCAAGATCAGATCATCCCCTCAGCCAATACGACCCCTCACTACAGAAAACTCCTCCGGAAATTCTTAGCAAACCCTGCCCTAGAATTCCAGATCAGTCTCTCAATTCTGCAACTGTGTGTCTCCAACTAACCCTCAAGCCTTTCTCTTATACTTTTTCATTCATCTCATCAACGGCCGAGATTAAAACATTCATCAACGGCTGAGATTAAAAGACTGTTTGATCCGTGTCACTTAGAACATTTTAGCACGTGTTAATTAATTCACTTTAATTATTTAATTTTCCTAAGTTTACACTTAGGAAAACCATTAAAATAATTAATTATTTGAAAAACTTGAACACCAACTGAAATTTCTCAAAACACTTTCTAGGTTTTGGATTTCAAGTGTGTCTTAGCCCCTCCACAAAGTTTCAGGGCTAGAGCACACCCGATGCTACACCAACTATACAAAATCTCAACACTCCCTCTTAGCACGGACTGTGCTCTAGCAAAACATCCACACATGCACTACAAGCTCTTGAAGTTGGATTTTTTGGTGCTGCTGCTTGGCCTGTTGCCCTCCATCCACTGCACTGTTGCTCTTTGTACTACTGCCCATGCCACTGCCACTGACACTGCCACATCTGTACTGCAGCTCCCTTTCAAATTGTTGCATCATGTTTCCCATAACACTGCTACTGCTAACTACTGCACTGCAACTCAATTGTCGAGAAGTAAGCAACTACAGTCTACACATGCAGATCATTCACTGAATACTACGCTCATTCAAACAAAGTGACACGTGGATTTTTGGACATAAGTTCCCGGAAAAACCCAAAGCGGGAAAACCGGAGCAGCAAATATGTGGGTTTATTTTATTACGTAGATTTTGAGTACACCAAATCTGGGTTCCAGATCTGGAAAACCTGACAGAGAATAAAAGAAATATGCAGCTAACCGGCTGTACAAAGACCAAATATCTGACTAATCCACACCCTCAAACAGGATTTATAAGAATCGGCCCGGATCTAGCCCTAGACACCCCAACGATGCCCCTAAAGCCCCAACGTTAGCCCTGCTAAGCTCTGTGTGCCACTGCGCTACCCAAAGAGGGACTACGTAACCTCAGAGAGGATGATGCAGGCCTTACGTTGGCCCTGGAGACCCTCTGCGTAATTTTGAAACCCTCTGGAGTTGCAGCGCTACCCTTTCCTTGGCTTGTGTAGCACCTGTGCAGCTGCTGCGGAGCACCTGCGTAGCTGCTGCGTAGATGTTGTTGCTGCTCTCTGCTCCTCTGCGTTGTCCTTGTTTGCTGCTCCTCTGCCTCTTGCTGACTCTTGGCTCTGGGATCAAATCATCCCCTCAGCCAATACTACCCCTCACTGCAAAAAACTCCTCCGGAAATTCATAGCAAACCCTGCCCTAGAATTCCAGATCAGTCTCTCAGTTTTGCAACTGTGTGTGTGTCTCCAACTGACCCTCAAGCCTTTCTCTTATACTTTTTCATTCATCTCATCAACGGCCGAGATTAAAACATTCATCAACGGCTGAGATTAAAACACTGCTTGATCCCTGTCATTTAGAACATTTCAGAGCATGTGTTAATTAATTCTCTTTAATTATTTAATTTTCCTAAGTTTAGACTTAGGAAATCCATTAAAATAATTAATTATTTGAATAACTTGAACACCAACTAAAATTTCTCAAAACACTTTCTGGGTTTTGGAGATCAAATGTGTCTTAGCCCCTCCACAAAGTTTTAGGGCTAGAGCACACCCGATGCTACACCAACTATACAAAATCTCAACAGCCTAGACCCAAGGACAAGTCCATAGTCACTTTGAAATGGATCTACAAGATTAAACATGGAGATGATGGAAGCGTTGAGAAATACAAGGCAAGGTTCATGGCCCATGGCTTCTCACAAAAGGAAGGAATCGACTATTATGAGATTTGTGCTCCAGTTGCCCGATACACCACTATACGATCCATAGTTGCTCCTGTTGCAAATTAAGGATGGAGCCTGCATCAAATGGATGTCAAGACTACATTCTTACATGGCTCACTTAAGGAAGAAGTCTACTTGGAACAACCTTAACGGTTTGAAGAGTAGGATAGAAAAACTCATGCATGTAGGTTGAAAAAATCCCTTTATGGGTTAAAGCAAGCCCCTGGGGCTTGGTATGAGAGGATAGATAGCTATCTCATGAAGTTGGGATTTATAAGGAGGTATGTTGATCCAAACTTATACTTCAAGGTTGAAAAATACATGCCACTTATTTTGGTCTTATATGTTGATGATCTATTCCTGACCAGTGCAGACCCTCTCATTTATCAATGTAAGAGGGAGTTGACTTATGAATTTGAGATGAAGGACCTAGGATTGATGCATTGCTTCCTAGGCTTGAAGGTCTGGCAAAAGCCAGGTGAGATTTTCCTTTCGCAAGGAAACTATATTGTGAATTTGTTAGAAAGATGTGGCGTGGTGGACTGTAAGTCTGTGACTACACCGATGGAACTAAAATTCAAGAAGTTATGCGGAAGTGTTGTTGGTCCAGTTTTGGCAAATCCTACCAAATATAGACAACTTGTGGGAGCATTGATGTTCTTGGTGAACACATGATCGAACATATGCTTTGTTGTTAATACATTGAGTCAATTTATGGTTGAGCCTCATCATATGCATTGGGTTGCTGCAAAGAATATTCTAAAATATCTTCATGGTACTATCAACCATGGACTGAGGTACACTGTCGGGTATTTGAGATTACATTGATATACTGATGCCGATTGGGCTATGGATAGAAAAAGAAAATCTGGATGTTGTTTCTCTTTGGGATCTGCTTCCATCTCATGGATGAACCGTGTTGTAGCTCCTAGAGACAGCGTTGAGTTGCAAAAGACCAGTGCCTAGGACATCTTAAAATCAGAGGTTAATTGTGGACAATTATATAAATGCCTCTAACAGAATATGGGTCAAGAGAATAATGGTTTTGGTGGTTCAAGAATAGAGAAGACCATTTGAGCCTGATTCATGTGAATTCTCCAAACTGTGAGAGGGCTCAGGAGGCTGTGAGGCAAATGGCTTTTAGATGGGCCAAGTATAAAACAAATGAGCATAAGCTTTAAGAGTATGCAGAGGCATTGGGAAAGAAAAGGAGAAGGAACCCACAACAGACAGGCTTAAGAGGATTAAGAATTTGTCTCCTGTGAGCTCAGAGGAAGCAGATATGAATGAGATATGGACAACAACAGAGGTTCGTGGAGCGCAAATTAAGGGAGTGCAGCAAGCTTAATACATGAGCGTTAACACATAAGCATTAACAGACACGAATTCATGAATAAAATTGCAGACTACCAACAGCTACATTACACGAACCATCAAAGCAACAAAGAATGAAATATGATTATACATAAAAAGGAGATTGCTGATAACAGAAGGAAACAGATACATACTACTCATTGCTCCATCTCGAATCCAAATAATAGCGCTGTATCATATTGAGTTTAAACATCTCTCCCAAATATGTATCTCAGAGTACAGGGAGCACAATCATACAAAACTAAAGTAAAATTCTTCAAAATTCCAAAATCCTTCTTTCATCTTAGAATTCCCTACATATAGAGTTCTCCTCTACTGTTTACAATCGTAATCATTTATGATCGACCCATACCTATGAAATCAAAATATCCTACCTAACTTGCAGAGCGTACATCGAGCAATTACTTCTGTATGGAGAGAATTAAAACAAGAATGGGTAAAACTGAGATTTCACAAGCAAAACATCACTATCTAACCGTAAAAAGAAAAGACAAAGTTGACCAGAGGAGGCCAATTATGGGAGCCTTCAAACAGTATGGCGAGGAGTGGCCGTGAACAGGAAGGCAGTTCATCTTCCATTACTTAATTCCACCTGCTTTTTGAATGCCTCCACTCCCTCATTCTCATGATTTCCACTCATTCCGTTGTGAAGTGGCAAGTCGTACTGCACGCACCTGGCTCTTTAATGGAGGTTCCCTGGATCAGCCAAACAAACCATGCTTGTGTTGTTCTACCAAAATCCCATGCTTGTGCCGAAGATGAAGGGGATATGATGGTGAAACCTAAAGTGGGGCCGAAGGCACTAACACACGGCAGGACGATTTAACACTTGAAGGAGCGAGACAAAGGTCGTGGGAAAGATTTGATGACAAGGTGCGGAGCTGGGGCCCAAATCCATATCACAAATCGTGAATCGGAAGCCTTTGTTATAAACAGCGGAAGGTAAGTGATAAGATTTGCAAGGAGCGAAGTGCGATTGCGGCAAGTAGGAGGTGACGTGGCAAGATGACGTGGACCAGGCCCGTAGATTTCATATCGCAAGATTTACGTGATAGCGGCGGAGGGTAAACGGTAAGATTTGCGAAGTGCGATGTGTGATGGCTGGACAGAGGTGGGACCGCCCACACGTCGCATGCCGCAAGTTTTATGTATTAGCAGTGGAGGGTAAACATTAAGATCTGCGAAGTGCGATATGCGGGCACTTAAACGTTGGGAAGTGTGGAAAGGCGAAAAGGTAAGGGGAAGGTGGAAACAAAGGTTTGCATGCGATTTTGGTAATGCGGTAAGGTTGGATGGGTCCCACCAAATCGCATTGACGAAAATATAAGTTTCGGCTAAGTCTTAAGAGGTAAAGGTTAAAACTTGTAGGTAGTGAAATGCAATGAGTGAAGAGGTTGGCGGCGCAAAAAGGTAATTGAGTGCCGATAAAGGTTTTGAACGGAAATGAGTGGATTGTTTACGATAAAGGCTCGAGCGGAAAGGTGGGTCCCTTTATATCGCATTTGCGGAGTTATAAGTGGCAAATGGTGTTACAGAAGGGTTTGTGGTCTTGCGATGCGGGAAGGTAAGGAAGGGGTGAGGTGTTGTCTATGTCATATATATATATATATATATATATATATATATATATATCAAGCAGCCTAAAGTAGGGGCGGAGCATTATACCTTATCAGCAACACTTTCCCCTTTCTACTGAACTGAAAGGTAGATGGATTCCTTTGAAGCTCTTTGACAGTTAGGATTTCTCTTCCTTTCTCCTTCTCCACTTTGTGTGCGATCACAGGCCAACATTGGCTCCATCTAGGGACAACATGTTGTTCTCAGTGCGTTGAGAACCTGCAGATTTGAATGCCTGTGCTTTATTAGGCTCATGGAGTCGCAAATGCATACTGTAAGCCTAAATCGTAACTACAACTGAGCTGTGCACTGCCACCTATCAAAATGGGAATCACTGCCACACCCTGAAAACCTTGAATGTTGAAATCTGAACTATGCAGAAACTGGAAATTGAAACACACTTGGACTGAAAACTACAAAGCAATTTGAAACTAAACTAGAGAGACTCTCATAGCACTGAGCTTATTTGCACACCTGCCTACCCTAATCTGCTGGAATTACTACTATTCTAAATGATACAATAATGCCAGTGTAATCAGGCAAGCAACTGCTCTAATAATTTTGTTCTTTCACTGTTTTCCACCAGACTCAGGAACAAACCTGTTACTGGTATTTGATAGGAATTCCCAGCCTGGTCTTCATTGCAAGGGGCTTGGTAAACCTGAACAGCAACTGAAATGCTAAAAAGGTATGGTGGCTTTTTGATGAATAATTTTTCAATATAGACAGCCACTGGATCAAGATACACTTGACCTATTTCTGGATATCCAAACCCAATCGATCCAACCTCACAACTTGGTACAGCACATGTGTTCTCCATGTCTTCAAACAACTCGAAACATGTTTGCATTTTATCTGAGGAATTAAGGCATAAAGGTGGAGGAGAATCAAACTGAGTCAATTCATCCTCTATTTTAAAATTCGCCCCTCTATTCAGCAGGTTCACCTCCACATCTACTGTAATATTTGGTATTTCTTCAAGGATTGCAGTGTCTCTTTCTTTTACTTGGAATGCCACCTCTGGATTAAAGGTATCTGAGTATTGCAAGAGAGCTACTCCTGGGGGTGGCCTTATATCAACAGGCATTGAATGATACTTCTTATTTACCCTAGCTGAAAAATATTGTACTGTCTCCCCAGGCTATCTATTTAAGTGTCCATACTCTTCTATGATAAGAAAGACATTTCCCATGATTACCCATCGACCTAAGAAAAATTGCATGAATTGATGAAAAATGGTCATGCTTACAACTGGAAGATTCTCAAACGCTTTTTTAGCTGTACCTTGTACTGAAAGAGAAATTGAGGGATGGTCTTCATCATGCAAATCTGATTGGTCTTTAATCTCTGAAGGAAATGCTGTTTGCTGAGGATGTTCTTGTGGATCTAGACAATTGAGCTCTGTTGCCTCCATTTCCAGATCACGAAACCGTTGTTGATTTTTAGTGTTGTCCCTGGGAAACACTCCAGCTCTTCCCCTTCTTCATGGAGGGTAAGCTCGCCTCCCTCTTCTTCAGAATAAGCGAGGAACTAGTTTTCCACATTCGGTCCAAAAACCACCATGGGTTGTTCTTCTTGGAGATTGAAGGGTGTGGGCCCTTTTTCTGTAATGGCTTCTTCAAACAACTCTTTAGGAGGGTCGGGCGGTTTCAAGGGTATAGATGTGGGCTTCTTATCCTTGGAAGGATCAGCACCTTGCTTTGTGGAAGTGGATGCAGTGGCCTCATGAGGGGCTGACTCTTCTAACAGCTTCTTCCCTTTACTAGCAGGACTAGGAGGGGTTTGTTCTCTTGATATCGACTCTTCATTTTGTTCTTGCCCTCGGGTTCTCTTTCCAGAGGACCTGAGGTCATACTTCTTGTGGAGTTGAGCCTGCATGAAATCTACGAACTGCCTGCAGCACTTATCAATCTTTTGATCCTCTAGAGGGACTTCCTCTTCTTCTTGTTCCCCTCTTTCAGGATGAGTTCACCCTCCTCATCATCAGAGTAGGCAAGGAATTGATCTTCTTGGCTATCTGTGACTTCCTCGGCCTGTTGCAATAGCTGCAGAGGGGGCCTCCAATATTGAGGATTAAAACCTCGGTTAGGAATCATTTGGTTGGAATGAGGAGGGGAATTCTTGGCCTTTAATTCAAGCTTAACCAGCTTATTTGAGAGGTTCTTGATCAGCTTGTTCATTTCTTCGATTTTATGCTCCTGTAATTCCCTCTCCTGATTTGAGGTAGAGGTCTCCTCCCCCTTCTTTCTTCTAGCTTCATGTTCTGTCTTCCCCTTGAACTTACCAGTAGAAGCAAAGTTTGCTTCTACCTCCAACGCATCAGTCTGGATCTAATCCAGAGATGTGGATCTTCTTTCTCTTAAGGTGAACCCAAAATCTGGCTCGAAAGCTCCTGCGAAGACCACCTTGGCAGCTGCTTGAGGAGGCTTTATTTCAGCAGGAAGATTATTATAAAGCTTATTGAACCTTTTTATAAATTATGTTACATCCTCATTGTGTCTCTTTTTAAGAGCATTGAACTTTGTGAGGACATATCCATGGTCCCTCTTTTCTCCCCATTTTATTGTGAAGAAAATCTCCATTTCTTCCCAAGTAGTGATTGCGTGATCAGCAAGAGATTTGAACCACTTTCGAGCCTCTCCATCCAAGGATTGGACGAAAAGCCTCAACACCACATCTAGGTGTTCTACATTTACATTCTCAGCAAAGGTGCAAAAATTTTCAATATGCCTCTGCGCAGAAGAACTATCTTCCCCGATGAACCGAGGCAACCGCTCTAGATAGTCTTGCGGCATATCATTTAGAGGTTGAGGGAGGGCCAAGGGGGCATACTTGTTCAAAAGGAAACTTGGCACAACCATCTAATTTAGAGGTGGAGGTAGATGGTAGATCTGAATCTGGTGAGAGGCCTAATGAAAGCCAGGATTACTTCTTATTAGGACTATTTTACAGTGGAGTCGCCAAGGTGAGGAATATGCAACTCTCAACCCTTCGTGCTCACCTAATTGAAGGGTGAAGATAATGTCGTATCCCAGGGAAAATATTTCTTCATTCGTATCCCCAGCAACAGCGCCAAAAAGATGTTGTAGCTCATAGAGACAGCCTTGACTTGCAAAAGACCAGTGCCTAGGACATCTTTAGAGGTTAATTATGGACAATTATATAAATGCCTCTGACAGAATATGGGTCAAGAGAATAATGGTTTTGGTGGTTCAAGAATGGAGAAGACCATTTGAGCCTGATTCATGTGAATTCCCCAAACTGTGAGAGGGCTCAGGAGGCTGTGAGGCAGATGGCTTTTAGATGGGCCAAGTATAAAACAAATGAGCAGAAGCTTTTAAGAGTATGCAGAGGCGTTGGGAAAGAAAAGGAGAAGGAACCCACAACAGACAGGCTTAAGAGGATTAAGAATCTGTCTCCCGTGAGCTCAGAGGAAGCGGATATGAATGAGATATGGACAACAACAAAGGTTCGTGGAGCGCAAATTAAGGGAGTGGAGCAAGCTTAATACATGAGCGTTAACACATAAGCATTAAACAAACACGAATTCATGAATAAAATCGCAGACTACCAGCAACTACATTACACGAACCATCAAAGCAACAGAGAATGAAATATGATTATACATAAAAAGGAGATTACTGATAACAGAAGGAAACATATACATACTACTCATTGCTCCATCTAGAATCCAAATAACAGCTCTGTATCATATTGAGTTTAAACAGCTCTCCCAAATATGTATCTCAGAGTACAGGGAACACAATCATACAAAACTACAGTAAAATTCTTCAAAATTCCAGAACCCTTCTTTCATCTTACAATTCCCTACATATAGAGTTCTCCTCTAGGGTTTACAATTGTAATCATTTATGATCGACCCATACTTATGAAATCAAAATATCCTACCTAACTTGCAGAGCGTACATCGAGCAATTACTTCTGTATGGAGAGAATTAAAACAGGAATGGATGAAACCGAGATTTCACCAGCAAAACATCACTATCTAACAATAAAAAGAAAAGACGAAGTTGACTAGAGGAGGCCAATTATGGGAGCCTTCAAATGGTATGGCGAGGAGTGGTCGTGAACAGGTAGGCAGTCTGTCTTCCATTACTTAATTCCACATGCTTTTTGAATGCCTCCACTCCCTCATTCTCATGATTTCCACTCAGTCCATTCTGAAGTGGTCAGTCGTACTGCACGCGCCTGGCTCTTTAACGGAGGTTCCCTGGATCAGCCGAACAAACCATGCCTGTGTTGTTGTGCCAAAATCCCATGCTTGTGCTGGAGATGAAGGGGAGATGATGGTGAAGCCTAAAGTGGGGCCAGAGGCACTAACACACCACAGGACAGTTTAACACTGCAAGGAGCAAGACAAAGGTCGTGGGAAAGATTTGATGACGTGGTGCGAAGGTCGGGCCCAAATCCATATCGCAGATCGCATATCAGAAGCCTTTGTTATAAATAGCGGGATGTAAGTGATAAGATTTGCGGGGAGCGAAGTGCGATTGCAGCAAGCGGGAGGTGACGTGGCAAGATGACGTGGACCAGGCCCACAGATCGCATATCACAAGATTTACGTGATAGCGATGGAGGAAAAACGGTAAGATTTGCGAAGTGCGATGTGTAGTGGCAAGACAAAGGTGGGACTGCCCACACGTTGCATGTCGCAAGTTTTATGTATTAGCAGTGGAGGGTAAACATTAAGAATCTGTGAAGTGCGATATGCAGGCACTTAAACGTTGGGAAGTGCGAAAAGGCGAAAAGGTAAGGGGAAGGTGGAAACAAAGGTTTGCATGCGCTTTTGGTAATGCGGTAAGGTTGGATGGGTCCCACCAAATCGCATCGGCGGAAATATAAGTTTTGACCAAGTCTTAAGAGGTAAAGGTTAAAACTTGTGGGGAGCGAAATGCGATAAGTGAAGAGGTTGGGAGCGCGAAAAGGTAATTGAGTGTCGATAAAGGTTTTGAATGGAAAAGAGTGGATTGTTTACGATAAAGACTCGCACGGGAAGGTAGGTCCCTTTATATCGCATCGGCGGAGTTATAAGTGGCAAATGGTGTTACGGAAGGGTTTAGGGTCTTGCGATGCGGGAAGTTAAGGAAGGGGTGAGGTGCGGTCTATGCCATATATGTTGATATATATATATATATATATATCAAGCAGCCTAAAGTAGGGGCAGAGCATTATACCTTATCAGCAACACTTTCCCCTTTCTACTGAACTAGAAGGCAGATTGATTCCTTTGACACTCTTTGACAATTAAGATTTCTCTTCCTTTCTCCTTCTCCACTTTGTGTGCGATCACAGGCCAAAAAGCCAAAAACAAAAATTTGCTGCACTAAGCACTACTGAAGTTGAATATATTGCAGCTAGTATGGCTTGTTGTGAATCCATTTGGTTGAGGAAGCTCTTTAGTGAGCTATTTGAGCACGTGTTGGATACCACCGTCATTTATTGTGATAATCAAAGTGGGATTCGTCATTAAGAGAATCTCATGTTCCACGATCGATCCAAGCATATTGAAATTAGGTACCATTTTATCCGAGATATGGTACAACAGGGAGCAATAAGACTCCAACACATCAGGACGAATGAACAAGTTGCTGACATCCTCACAGATCCTTTGGGAAAGGACAAGTTCTTAGCCTTCAAAGAGAGACTTGGAGAAGTGGAAAGACCCTCCCATGAGGGTCCCAATTGAGTTGGACATTAAGCTCTGGGAACTCATGGGGGCCTAAGGTATTTCTTTGAGATATATGAGCACATGGTGAGTGGTTCACCTTCCCATGTGGAGTACAACCCCAACATGTGAACATAGGGTGACTGGTTCACCTTCACCTATGGAGTACACTATATGAAAATAGGGTGAGTGGTTCACCTTCCCCTGTGGGGTACATACCCCAGCATGTGAACATAGGGTGACTGGTTCACCTTCCCCTATGGAGTACACTATATGAAAACAAGGTGAGTGGTTCACCTTCCTTTGTGGAAACCCAGCATACATCCTACCCTTGTAGTCTAGAACTCTTGGGAAGTACCTCTCATTTGGCCAATGAGTTGGGAAAAGTAGTTAGGGTTAATTAGTACTACCGACGAACACGTCAGGTACTACTATATTCCCAATGACTAGGATGCATGATGTTCAACTGCTTGATCACTAAGGATCAAACCTGGTAGGGGTTCTATCCCTAGACATGAGGACTTTCCTCTATCATTTTGGCAAGAGTACCTCTTTCAATCCTTTCTTATTGGACTATGATATCAATCTTCAGCAAAGACAAGACAAGTTGCAGAGATGGCACATGATGGACACGATAGCATAGCCATGGATGAATGTTAACAGGCAGAATTCCTCCCTAGTTGAGAGGGAGTGTTAAAGAGTGCAACTAGGGGCTAACTCCCCTTCCTAGAAGCGTTATATATATATATATATATATATATATATATATATATATATATATATATATATATATTTAACTAATAATTAGTGTTGAAGAGTCATGTCTCTAAGAACATGATCATTCATTGAAAATAGCTCATACTCACGTAAATAACATATTTACCATAAGTTACTACCCATCATAATTTAAGCAAGTATTTGCGTAAAAGATGGGATAAGGAAAAAGATGTAAATAAATATACTTACCAGGAGTTACTTCCCACCTTTATTTACGGGTTCTCCAACACTTAGAATTTAATTTACAAAGATACATGATCCAATTCACAAAGAAGCGTGTCTCTTGGGTATCTTGAGTATAAAATTCACTTGAAACTTTTCATTTTATACAATTCACTAATCATATCAGATCTTCTAGTACTTATTGTTGATGTTCTATCTACAATTACTGCCAATGATGATCTAAAGTGAATGCTACTGAAATTTTAATGTGATTGCTATTGGAATCTAAAGTAAAGTTGTTATTGGGCTAATAAGACATTGAAGTAATTGTTGCAAGCATAGAACATACCATAAAATTTAACAAGCTATGAATGAAGAGTTGGATCAAATTGAAAATAATTATACTTGGGAATTGGTTCCATGACCAAAGGAAAAAAATGTCATTGGCACAAAATGGGCTTTCAAGAACAAGTTGAATGAGGACGGACATGTTACCAGAAACAAGGCAAGATTGGTCTACAAAGGGTATGCACATGTTGAAGAAATAGATTTCGAAGAGACATTTGCACTCGTCGCCAAGATAGAAGCCATTAGAATGTTCTTGGTCTATGCATGTTCAAGGAAGATCAAAGTGCATCAAATGGATGTAAAATCTACCTTTCTGAATGGAGAGTTAGAAGAAGAGGTATACATAGAACAACATGAAGGATTTTGGCTCACTGACAAGAAAGATTATGTTTGCAGGTTGAAGAAGGCATTATATGGTCTCAAACGGACTCCTAGAGCTTAGTATGCTCATCTTGGCAAGTACTTGCAGAAACAAGGGTCAAGAGAGGAAATGTTGATAGCAATCTTTATGTAAAGGTTGAGCACGACATTTGATCATCATTGAAGTATATGTGGATGACATCATTTTTGACAACAATGATGACAGGTTAAGCAAGAAGTTTGCATCATATATGCAAAGCAAGTTTGAGATGTCATTGCTTGGTGAGTTGACTTTCTTCTTGGGAATTCATATATCTCAGGAAGATAAGGGCATATTCATTTGTCAAACCAAGTATATCAAAGAAATGTTGAAGAGATTTCATATGGAAGATTGCAATCAGTCAACACCCCAATGGTGACAAGTTGCAATTTGAGCATGGATGACTTATCCAAGGATGCGGACCAGAGGATGTATAGATCAATGGTTGGCAATCTTCTATATGTGATAGCTTCCAGGCCAGATGCGATGCAAGCAATTGCACAAGTAGCATGTTTCCAAGCTGCACCAAAAGAATCCCATGTTGTTGCATTGAAGAGAATATTTCGATATCTCAAGGGAACAGTAGATTTTGGCTTGCGGTATCCAAAAAGGAATGACTTAACCATCATAGCCTATACAGATGTAAATTGGGCAGGAAGCATTGACGATCGTAAAAGCACCATTGGAGCAGGTTTTTATCTAGGTTGTTGTCTTGTTTCATGGTTGAGCAAGAAGCAGTCATCAGTCTCCTTATCCACAACAGAAGCAAAATATATAGCAGCAGCAGCTTGTTGTACTCAGGTCCTCTAGATGAAACAAACATTGCAGGATCTTCAGATGAAGTTTGGCAAGCCCATTCTGATGTTCTTCAATAACACTAGCGCCATTAGCATCTCTAAGAACCTTGTCATGCATTCAAAAACAAAACACATTCCTATCAAGTATCACTTTGTTCGAGAGCGGGTTGCAGAGAGGAATATCAAAGTGGAATATATTGGGACAAAGGAACAATTAGCTGACATCTTCACCGAACCATTACCGCGTGAAACAATTGAGTATCTTCGACAAAAACTTGGGATTCTCCCAAGTGCACATTGAAATTCTCTGTATTCAGCAAAGCAAAGAAGGGGAGCAAAGGTAGGTTACAGGTACACAGCAGTAAGCAGGTTGTCAAGGGGAGTCACCATTTGCCATTGATGTCAAAGGGGAAGAGAAAGCAAGTCAGGAATATCATAGGCATGGAGTCAGGGGGAGCAATGATTGCAGGGGGAGTACGTGTGTTGCCATCAATGCCAAAGGGGGAGATTGTTGATATATGGTTGTCATTGATGTCAACCCAAGCAACACCTAGAGATGCCCCACCTTTTGTCGACCAAAATGACAGAGCAATTCATGATTTTTCGAGTCCAGGCCATCCTAGTTGGATTCTCCTTGTTGAACTGATTCTGATGGTATGCGACACGCCCCGAGAGCCCTCGTGGTTTGTGAGTTATGCCCATTTGAAGAAGGACCCAATTTGTGGGCAAAAACCCCAAAGGGTGTTGAGGTGGCAGCATTTCTTTGGCCAATGCAACATAAGGCTCCTTACCAAAAATCAAAATAATATACCTTGTGGCAAAAGGATTATTAGTGAATATTTACTCTTATAATTAAGGGCATGAGAGGATTTTTGCTTTAAGAAGGCAAGCTAAAAATCAAATTGAAGCCCTCAAGGGGTTTCCCTCTTCAAAATTTAAATTTAAAATATGAAGTCTCCCTCCAAAATTGGAGCTTGTCGCCTCTTATGGAGCCCCTCAAATATCTATAAAAGGAACGCTTGTTAGCTCTTCTAAGTAGGCACTTAAACGATTATTCTTTGAAGCTCTTAATTCATTACTTCGGCCCTGTGGAGTAAAGTTAACATCAAACGAGAGGCATTGAGGAATTTTGGGTCTCGGTCAAGGGTTACATATTATTTTTGAAGGAACAGCATGCCAATGAGATTCGGCCCTCATTAGGGCAGCATATTCTAATATCATATATTATTTTTGTTAATGGTTTTAAAGGCCAGTAAAAGAGAATACCTTTACAGGGTTATTTGTCTAGGTGAGTGTGATTTGTGGTACATAATTTCTGCAGACCTAGCCGCAGTCTTGAAGAGCTTGTCCCCACGCATTGGAAGGCCTAATCGTCTCCACGCATTGGAAGGCTTCTTCATGAAACAATTCGGATCTCTGTTAAAGCAAGAATATAAAAACAGTTCAGACCTTTTACCTTGTCTCAGACCTGCGGATTAGGGCATTCCTCAGTGACAATTTTCGGTAACCAAAATCAAGGTCTGTAACATGGTTTGATACAATTTCTTTGCTAATTCTCAGTGAAGTTGTGGCTAAGACAAGACAGAGTATTTTGCCTTGAATCAGTGGCAGTTTATCCTCAATTGAAGTTCGGATAGACTTGAAGCATCTGTAGCCTTTGATCTCCATTAAAGGGTGGCAGCCTATGTATCATTAACAACAAGAGAAATATTGAATTGAAGTCCTCTGGCCCTTAGATAAGCTCAGCTTCTGCGGTTGTGTATCTGTGACTTTGTTTTCAAAAATAGAAGCCTATATATCTACTTGTAGTTGTGTCTGTGGTCCTATCAAGGAGTTAAGCCATCCTCTGCAAAATGATTTGAGCAAACCATTTTATACTTGCATTACAGTGGCAATGTTTGAAGTTTATTTTAAGTACTATTCTCTGCGGCCTTGTGAAACTGTCATCTAGTATATGTTGGTGTTTCTCCTTGTGCATTGATGCGCTATTCCACAGGAACATTGGACACAATATATATATATATATATATATATATATCAATTCCTACAGCTTAGATCAAGTCGACTTGTGCAAGTTCTAGGCACTGATGTCTGTTGGAAGGTTTTGAATCTTGATGATGATCAGTTATGGAGGTATGTAAAAACCCTAATCAGCAGGTCAGAATTTATGATTTTGTTGTAGACTCATCAAATTATCACTTGAGCAAATGCTTCAATATATTGTCCGAATGTACAAGGGAAGTTTTATCAGTGAGGTCTGTAGCATCAAGGTTTGACAGTGATATGAAATCTGTAGCAGTGTTTCATTTGCACAACAGCTAGGGTCTTCAGTTTGCAGACGTTTGATGTATGTATCAGCATTTACCAGCAGTTTATTGGCACTAATTTCAATGTCATCTACAGTAAGGGCAGAGTGTGCTACTTGGGCATCTTGCAGTAAGGGTTTCATGTCTAATTATTGCAGCAGTTTGAAGTAGCAGAGGTTTGGCAACAGTCACGTCATTATTACAGTATCATATCATTCTAAAGAAGTAGACATTCTTCAGTGGTTTTGTATATTGCAGCAGTCTGGAAGTTATAATCACATGGTTCATGTCTTGTAAGGGATTTCTGTCATTTTGCAGTAAGGATTTTTGAAGTGAGGATAATTATCATTCTCATATCAGTACTCTTGTAAATGGGTCATTGTCACTGGAACAGGAGCCCATATTGATTTGTAGAAGTTTACTCATTGTAAGTGGGTCATTGTCCCTGGTACAGGAGCCCAAAATAGTTGATTTGATTTATTATCATTTTCAGGGAGGTTGGGTGGTGCTAAGCAGGTGGTTGAAGCCACCTTTGGGTTGGGGCCTGAAAACACGTCAACGCGGTAGGTTGCTGCTAGGGCAAGTTGGATCTTGCTAGGGTGTTGGAGCATCCTTTCAGCATTAGCAGATAAACCAGGGCGTTGGAGCATCCTTCCAATTGGAACTGGAAAATTGAACGTTTTTCTAGAGTACTAGGGAGTTGGGGCTTCCCCTTTTCAGTTGGAGTTGAAGCATTAATGTACTCATAAATTTTTAGAGAAGCGTTTGGTGGTTTTTGACCCGGATGGGGTTTTCCACCTAAAAGTTTTTGTGTCTACTCTCTACTGTATTGTTTTTCCACGATACTAGAGTTTGGGTTAGAATCTTACAATCACTAACGCTACCAATCCAAGTATCACAACAAACTACTTAGAACAGCAAAACAATATACAGCAATAAATCTACTAATGCACAAATATAGACAACCTTTTACAAAACCCAACTTCGCTATATTAACAATATTTAATACAACAGTCTAGGGCTCCCATACCAGGGATATTGGCCCTCATACATCCACAAGTACAAGAATAAAAAAACAAGATACTCTGACGATCTAGTTGATGTAGTCAGCAATCACATCTCCTCTTGTCGTACCCTAAACACACTAATGGTCCTTATGCTCCCAATTTGCAGCTTTTGTCTCTATCAATGTACCAACTCCTTTAGATCACTGAACTCGGCCCCAATCTACTCTCTAGTTCATCGTTAGTCCATCAACGCCTCAACACATAGAGACTCTTGTTGAGTTGTTCACTTGTGAACAACTCTCAACTACCCACTATTGCTCCTCAGCGCCTTTGGGACTTCTTCCCTCTAATGTCTTCTTATGTTGCTCTGATGAAGACAAACTTCGGGCCAAAGAGCTGCCACCTATCACTGCTAGAAGTCCTTCTCCAACAATGAACTTGGGCTGATGTAATCTACTCCCTTGACCTCCTTCCTTTGTCCTTCAAGAATCAGTCCTGAGCTTACCGAACCTTCACGCTTTCTTCCAGTTGTCAATGTCCTTCTTGGCAACTGATCTAGGGCTACTTTGAGCACCTACCTGTTGCCCTCCAACAACCACAAGATGCCCAATACACCTTTGTCCAATTTGGACTCCTATATTCTAGCAACAAATCCAACTTAAACACATCATCAACATACCTTCTAGGATTGGTGCATTGTTGTAGCTTTTGTGACCTGGTTAGGGCTACTATTAGTCCACATCAACCCTGGTTTTCTGCCCCAAAAATTCACTCAACAGCTACGGCTTGCCTCCATTTCTTTGTTGCCTTAATTTGTTGCCTCTAGCTTGGTTCTGCTATGGGAAATAGGCCTTTTGGCCCCTCCAACTAGCCTAGAACAGCACTGCAGTACCTCTTCAATTCCCACAGAGCTTGCGGCCTACCAAAACAAGGAGGAAACCACCCTAGACTTGCACCAAATAGCCCAAATCTGTCTTGGCCTACTCCTACTCCTACTCGGACCTACCAAACTCAACAAAAGACCCACAAAAAGTCCCTTAAACTCTTCGGCCTTGTCCTCCTTGAGTTGCAGCTGCCTCAGATGATGAGTTACTATGAATTGTTGCTTCTTGGAAGCTCCTTTGGGGTCTACACTCACTTGTATTTATACCTTTTTGTGGGTGCAATGAAAAACCCTTGAAAAGGCACCTTTAACACAAGGTCGACTTGCTTTTGTGTCACTTTTTTCCCACCTAAACATATACAAATTATTATCTCTCTTTGTAGACCTTTGATCTTGGTGTTCTTCGCATCCCCTAGTTCCTTTTAGGGTCCTCTACGATCTTCAAGAGTCAAACATCAAAATCTCCTCATGGTTTTGGCCCCACACCTTTGGGTACAAAACCTCAAGCTTGGATTCTAAGCCCACAAAGCACATTTATGGTGCTCCTTCCTCCAAATCCTAAACCTTCAGGCTTGGAGCACCTCCCAAGCTACCAATTTCAACATACTGCTTATTTGTGTTTTGAATTGATGCCAAAGATTAATTAACGTTCTGAAAAGATTAATAAGTTACTAATTTTTTTAATTATAAATCTTCCGAGAGGTTCCAAAATATCTTATGTGATTTCCTGGAAGATTTATAATTAAAATGTTATGGATCACAGAAGCTTGCACTCTCAAGTTACTAATTGCTAAGAAATATTGATTCAACCCCCTCTTAGTATTTCCAACAAAGTCCAAGCTAGATCATTAGGAGAACAAGTATGTTCTCAGGGGGGCATATTGCTTTGTAATTGATTCAATTGCTCAAGATCAATAAAGTAGCCATATCAAGCAAGCAAGTTTTCCCTGTTGGGTTTCCTGAGAAAAATAAGTGTGTCAATTTGTGTGATGTGTTTTTATGTCTGTGTTTTTATTCGCTTGCTTATAAGTTGTTAAGAAACTCTGTATCTTGGTGAAAGTAAACTAGTTTTCAGTTTTTAGTTTTTAGTTATTCATTTAAGTAGTTCCAGAGTTTCATGGAAATTTAACAATGCATGCCCTAAAAGGGCCTATGCATGGGTGACATCAACACATTCTTCCTTATGGCTAGCACGTGTGGGCAATCATTTGCGTTTTATCATTGGCTATTAGGGCGGCTTGTAACCTAACTTCTTTTCGCATCATTATTTTATTGTTTTAGGGGGTTCGTGACTCCTCATATAAGTAGAGGAGAGATCATTTGTTGTAAATCATCATCACATGCTTGGAGAATTCGACCCCTTGAGCTAATTCGACCTTCTTATCTTGTGGACAATTCAGATCTATGAATGTATTTTGACATTGGAAGTTGACTTGTTTATCTTTGGAGCTATTCTTTGGATCAAATGGTTGGAATCTCTTTGCATGTTATCTTGTAAGTGTACCCATTGTTCAATATTTATTTTCTCTATGTCTAATGTATGGAATATGTTGAATCTAGTTGAGAATGTATTGAATGGCATCTAGATGTCACTATTGCATGCATTACTCATGAATAACATGTGAATGAATATCCTAGTGGTGAACTTTTACTAGCTCTCCCATAAAATTCCTTGATCCATTGCACAGATAATTGTTTGAGTTTTGGTGCTAGGGCATCAAGATTTAGGCCTCCTTAGAAATCTTTTGGATTTCCTATCAAATCATAGACTCCATACTCCCAAGGGGCAAGGTAGTGGTCCATCTTGTTGGTGATCAAACACACTTCTTATAAATAAACTTTTCTTTCCTTAATTCTGCTCCTTTAAGTCCAAACACACTAGCAAAGGCTTGCTATGAATCCCTAGGCAAGGTGTATTTCTGGAATTGAGGAGCCTAAACATCAATGGAATTACATTTGCCACGAAATCTATTCTTTTTTGTGGGCATCCACTTCAATTTTCTCCATAATTTTCCTTGCCCTAGTTGTTTTCCCTATGGTAAACCCTAGTTTTGTTTTGCTTCAACTTAGGGGTTTGTTTGACGGTTTCATGTACTTTGATCTTGCTGGTATACATTGTTGGAAATCCTTTCTCTTTGCCTTGACCTTTGGCCATCCCAACACTCAACCTACTAATCAAACCCTAGGTCTTGTGCCTCAACTAATAAACCTCTATCAAAAAAGAGAATTGCCTCCTATTGGAGCCTTGAGCCTAAATTGTGACTTTCTTGTAGAAGGCCTCATTGTGTCAACTTGTACCCTAACCTTAGAATACTCATTAGGTGACCTCCTCACATACCGGGACTCCTCCCATAGGTGAAAATCCGTAAAGAGCAAGGGGTTTTGGCTGTGGTGACAATAGGCCATACTCACTTGGTCTAGTGTTAGCCTTGTAGGGTGCCTCTCTCCAAGGCCTGCTAAATTTTGCGACAATATGAACTTGATTGTGCAATTAATCAGTAGATCAGTAATCTGCTAGGAATTAAGTGTCAGGTGCTAGGTTTGTAGGAATTCTAACAATCAGCGACTATCCACAGCTAATAGAAATGCAATGTTGCATACAGTGACTATTATCTCAAACTGACAATCGTGAGACCGCAATTGTCTGAGGCTGCATTGCATAACACAGACTTCCTTCTTCTCACATATTCGATGTAACTAGCAAAGATCAATCTTAACCCCTGTCGTATCAAGCAGTAAAAGGGATCAAATCAGATGTGCAATATTTTCCTCAAGTTTTGTACTCTAAAAAACATTTGCACCTGAAAAGATTCGATCCCTCCCTCTTGACACTTGACAGATCCAAAGTTCTATACTAGTATTTATTTTCGTTTCATGTTAATTTGTTTTTCTTTAACTGACATGTACCAGCATTGCCCATGTTACATTACGTGACAACATCTATGTCATACAGGACTGTAAGCCCCTCTAAGCACAACCAGAATAATGTTGAAATACCCTTACTGGCCCCATCACAGCTATTACCAATGCAATCATAGATCCCTTTAACATAAAGTTAAATTGGCCCAGAACATCCTCAATGGCAACTTTATCAAACCAAAGTCCAGGAGTATCACTTCTATAACTGTATAACATACTTCAATCTTTATAATGATAATCTAATTTGAAAGTCATGGCTTGGCGAAACCACAAATTGATGTCATACCTAATGTATTGTTTGGGTGGCAGGGGAACCCTATCCACTAATCAATTACTCGATAAATGCAATGTAGGCTATAAATTAAATTCATTTTCTGCTTTTTCCAGAAAGCGGCAGGCCATAGCACATATTTCCTTTGGACAAGGTGTCAGGTGTGAAGGGTATATATTCTGCCAAAATTCCCTCAGACTAGGATATAGAGTGAGTTCAGGGTGATAACACACTGAGAGTGGAACCATCATCCACTGGCCAATCTTTTATATTGATGAATTCATTTTTAAAATTGAAGCAAATTATTAAATAAATAAATAGGTATCCAAAAGAATTGAAATTAGCATGGATCTCAGAAAAAGTAGAGTACCTGTGGTTCATTGCGACCAAGATAGTCGGCGAGGGCTCGAATTGCAGAGAGCGTAGCTGCTCCAGAGCCAATTCGGGCACCCTGCGGATCGGGCACGGCCATTGTAATCGTTGTGTCTGCAATGCGTTCCATTCTTTTGGCTCTACTCAGCTGCCATTCGTAGAGCTCCGCCTGCTCGGGACTGGCAGCTGTTAATACTATGGCGTCCCATGTAGGCACTCTCTGCGGATGCCTCACTGACAGTCTCAGATGGTACCACGAATTCGATAGCACGTCCATTGGATCTGGCTTCCGCAGCGCTGACACAGCCATTGCCACGGCCAAAATGACGAAATTTTTACACTGGTGGGATGCGAAAGAGCTTGGACTGCCTCTCACTGTGTCTAGATCGGATATCCCAGCGTTGACATGTTTATATACTGCATAGTCTGCATAGATTCCTCTTCATCAATTGCCAGGTGTTCACTGTCATTTTGGTCAAAGGAAAGAAATAAATCGGCCGCAGGGCACCCAAATTTTTTTGGGGTGTTGCATATCTAGTTAATATAGTTAATATATTTATTTGAATTGCCTTGGTTTTTGTCAAAAGAGTCTCCCGTCACTAATCGGATAAAGCTAGTTTCACAATAAATTATTTTTTTTAATAAAAAAATTCAAGAAAATTAAGTATAAACATAATTTTATTATGTTCTATCTAATTTTAATTACATGTGAACAAAGTTATATCGTAATTCAATAAATTAATTTTGCCGTAAATCTAAATGGTGTTTTGAAATAAAACAAATTTTAATAAAAAAAATTGGATAAATAAAAAATTTAATTTTTCTATAATCAAATTTCAATAACTTAATATATATATATATATATATATATAAAATAATATCTAATTACTTTAGAATAATTGTAAATTAAACTTTTATATAAAATTGATTAAAATTAATAAAATTATAATTAACTTTATCTTTTTTAATTTGGAAAAATGCTTTATGATTCCCTATAATTTTTAAAAAAAATCGGCATAATTAATGAATCTATAATTAACACTATATTCTCTTTCTTTCTATATTTGTTGGTATGTGCTTTATATTGTACACCTCATTCTCGAAAGATATTGCTTAACATTACATTAAAATAAATAAAATCATATTATATTAAAAGAATTAAAAAGTTTTTAATATTAAACATAAATATTAATAATAAATAATTTTTTTAATATTCATCATAAATAAAATAAAATAAATAAAATCATATTTATACTAAAAGAAATTAATATTAAATATAAATATTAATAATATATAATTTTTTAATATTCATTATAAATAAAATACTTTGAGTATATTGTAAATTTATATCGAGTTTTATATATAAGGATTAATAAAAGTTTTGAAGTTATTTTGACTTGTACATTCTTAAAAGTGAGACTTTGTAGTTGAGTTAGTAGATGTTCCTCATACAAGAATTTCGTGAATGTAGTAATTACTTTGGTGAATCACATAGAAAAAATATATTTAACGAGAGACAAAGTAATTGATAGTGAATTTTTTCTAATTTTATTTATAAGTGTTTTTTACTTTTAGTATATGGGAGATGTGTAATTCTTTCATTGCTCATTATGGAGTGTACACTCCTGAGATTGCAATCTACTATGAAGAGAATATAAAATTCCTTAATATTCAACACACACACACACACATATATATATATTATTTTATTGTTAGGCATAAATAAAATAAATAATATAACTCTATATCAACCCATGGGCATAGAATAAATTGTGACATGGTGTTTTGTTAAAGCTCTCTATGGTGAAAAGGTCACTCGTTCTCGTGGGAAAAAATC
The DNA here is from genome assembly GCA_034641835.2 of Pinus albicaulis. NCBI lineage: Eukaryota > Viridiplantae > Streptophyta > Pinopsida > Pinales > Pinaceae > Pinus > Pinus albicaulis. The sequence continues at coordinate 436,404,682 of CM076584.1, forward strand.
CAACCATGATAAGGGATTTTGTGACCCTGGCCAAGTATGATCTCCAGGTGATTTTGACGGCTTAAATGTCCCTAAGTGATAGTTATTTAAACTACATGTTAAATGTGCAAGTCATCTCAGGACTCACATTGTTATAGCATCATTTTTCACCTTTTTATACTCGATGCTCTGAATTATGGCCTTGGGCAGCCCTTTCCCTTTAGACTTGGTCATTTATCTAAAAAATATTATTTTAAATTCCATATGCGACTCTACCCTCTCAAAAGCGCGTGCACACGCGGGTCCATCTATACCCAACCCGCATATATAATTTGAAATATGAAAAAATATAAAAATATCTATTTTCTAGGCGGGGTTTATGAGTTACACCAGAAGCCTACTTACAGGAGCTTGTGGCCTAACTATATCTCAACTAAAACAATTGTTTTGGGGTAGTATAAATACACCTCATGGGAAGGCCTAAAGGAGAGAGAAAGAGAGGATATTGATATTATAGCCAATTAGTCCCTAATCAAGTCTGATTTATCCCTGTGCCTTCTGCACTCTCGGATTGTGGAAACCCTTGTTTCCTCACAGAGATGATCATCCCCTTTATATGACATCTATGTGTATGCATTTGGAAGAGGATTGTTGAGGCTTGGGCTAGACAAATCCAAAGGACGGTTTCGCTTGGAGTTGTGGCTGAATCAGGTGGTATTCCTCCACATTTCTTTGCAAACATCAATAAAGAAGCTTTGTCATGTTCTTGATAGTTATGATTTTATTGTTTTAACTCATGTTATGATCCTATTATGAATGATTTCATGTTTTATACATATATGCTTATATAATCTAACGCTAATATCTTGAACATGCTTTGAACTATTGTTAGTATATATGTTTTTCTTGAATGAGTTGTAGGTTTTGAAGCATTGGAAGAAGCAGAGGGTTTAAACCCTACCAGATCACCTTCAAACGTAGGACCTACACGTATTATTCCTTCATCCCATTTTAGTAGTTTAAGCATTAGGACTGCTTGTTTGCATGTTTCTTGTTGTTGAATGTCCTTTGCTCTGTTGGGGTTTCCAACCTAGACCCTAGGATGTATTATCCCGCAACACATTACCTAACAAAAAACAAAAAAAGGTTATATCAATTTTATATAGAGAAATAAAAAAATTTGAAAATGTTCTTCTTCTTTTTTTACTGTCGTATTTCAATGTTTTTATTAAATAAAATATTTGAATATTCATATTAACTAATATTTTAGTATCAACTTCTTATACAAAGAGATCCAGACAAAATATTTTAATGTTGATCATAAATAAAATATTTTAATATTTATATTATGTAAAATTATTTTATATTTTATATCAACTAGATATTTTAGATAGAAAGAAAAAATAATTTAAATTAGATTAGCATAAATCTATTTTAATTGAAACACTAAAAAAAATTAAATCTCTTGAAGTGTAAACTTATTTTAATATATAAAAATTACAAAAACAAAAATTACTATCTCAAAAAATTAATTTCTCTAAATACTTAATAAATTCAAAATCAAAATACGTCAATACTAATTAAATTCATATCACTTAACTTTAATAAAAAAATTATTCAAATAATTTTAACCATTAAATGGTATAATTTTCTTTTTTAATCTACATTATTACACAACACCATGATTATTAACTTACCTAATGTAGTTTTCATTAAAAATTATTATGATATTTTGAACTATATTTTTCTATTATTATTTCAAGGATATAAATCTTATTTTCACATGGTTTTATTTGAAAACTGTCTCAATAGGTTTCACTATATTCTTTGATCTTATTTCAAACGTGAATTTAAAAACAGTACATGTTTAATTGGTTAAACTATAAAAGTATGTATGAAGGTGAAGTAAATAATGAATAAGGTGATATAAAAATTATCCATGACTTTATATCGCTATATAAATATTACATATAATGTTTTTTAAGAGATGGTAAAATAAAAATGGTTTTATTGCTATTAAGTTTAACAAGCAAAATTAATTAAATTAGTGGAATTTTGGTGAATTTATTTGATAAGCCAAGCCAAACACGAAAGCTAATGATGTCATAGTTTTTTAATTCTATTGAAATTGTTTCAAGTTGGTTATGAAATCACAAAATATTCAAAAAGGTTTATAATTAAAAAAAAATCACTTTGAATGTAAAAATGGAATGTTGCCTTGAATGTCAAACTTGACAATGAGAGAGGACAATATAGATTAGAGGACAATATAGATTAGATTAACTTTGGGAGGATGTTGGGAGTAGTGTTGTATATAGAACATAATTTTTTTTTTAAATAATATTTTCATTTTTATTTGTTTATTTTTATCTTCATCTTCATAATTTTAATATGTTAATTTTAATATCATAACACATTTGATATGTTAATATTTTATTTATGTCATACACACTTAAATTATATAAATTTATATATTCATAAATAATTATAATAGGAGTATAATATTTCAATAAAATATAAAAATAAAAAATATAGAAGAAACATATGTAAATTAAAATATATATATTTTAATCTCCAAAATTTGTTATATATATATATATATATATATATATATATATACACACACACACACTTTTTTTTGTTCTTTTAAATGTGATTCATGGACTCTGAAGATTCATGAGAGATTAACCCAGGACCTCCCAATAGCAAAGGTATTTTAACAACAACGACTCAACCCATTGAACTAACCCTTGAGTCTGCATATTTATGAAGAGCTATAATAGAATTGTAATATATATATATATATATATATATATATATATATATATATATATATATATATATATATATATATATATATATATATATATATATATATATATATATATATATATATTATCCATGATGGGGGTGTTATGAAGGGAGGAGAGGGTCCTGGGACTTTGTTCACACCACCTTTGTTGGAATAACTATGCATTAATAAGGGGAGTGTGCACTTGGCGTCTCGCACGCATGAGTATGTAGCCTGCCAGTTGGCGAAGGGTATATGAATTGATGGGAATGGAGGTTGGAGGAATTTGCAAAATCTAGGATATGGGAGTTGGGAATCTCTCATTGTCTTGTTTCAGTGGTTTTTCAGTAATCCACCATGGTGAGTCTCTAGTAAAGAGGGTGAATCCCTAGTTGTTATGGTGTAGTATTTTATAGGTCTTGATGGGGGGTGAGTTCCCATCTCAAAAGGGAACACTAGAGTTTTGAGGCTCCAAAATTTGGTCGTCTGGTGAGAGTTTCTCTGCTTGGACGTGTCCATGTGAGGAGAAGACATTTTTCTATGGGAATTTCTTGTTAGCGTTTGGAGGAGGTAAGTCTTGTGCACGTTTATCGGTCTCGTCTTGTTTGCATTTGAATGCCTTGCATAGTATTTATGGAAGAATGGGATTTTGGGGTCTAGTGTTTCAGTTGTTGATTATGATTTGCATTTTGAGGGTTGGGGTCGTTGTAGGCTTTGTAATATCATTTTGGCCTTGGATGTTGGGTATGTTTCTTCTCAAAGAAGTCGAAATTGGGATTTTGAGTCCAAGGATGGTCTGGGTGTCGTTGTTAGCAAAGATTTTCTTTTGTTGTGGGTCGAATCTGGTTAACAATCTTTGATGTTTTGAGTTTTGTAGTCTCCCTGTCCTAGGGTATTGTATAGTGTACTCAATGGTAAAGGGGATCGAGTCTTTGGTCATTAAGGATTTTTTCATCTACTCACTTGGTGGTTTTTATGTCAGAAGTCAATTCTTGTGTCTGGTGTTTTTGTGATGAAGTTATTTGGTGGTATCTGGGTCTTGTCAAGTTTGAGTCGAGTCGAATTTTTTGTTCCTTTGTAGGTAGAGGCGACCCTTTTAAGGAAATTGAAGAACCCTCCTGTGATTCTACAATTTCACCCAAACAAAGAGGGAGGAACAGAAGGGGAGGAGGTGGCAGACCGCAGCCAAGCTAACTTGGTGCTAATATTTTTGCTCATGACTCCATGGAAACCTATTTTAATGCCATTCCTCCTTAGACTCATCAAGATATTCGTGAGTTGGAGATTAAAGTAGGTGAAGAGAGACAATATATCTTGGACTCATAATTGTTGGAAGATATGTCAAGTTAAGTTCTAGACCCGGGCAATACGAAGGAAATGCGCAAACAATATATGAATTCAGTGGCACTCCACCAGCAAATGAAAATGCTTTTAGGGTTGGTTTTAAGAGACAAATAGGTAGTCAAGTTATAGCATCTTCACCTCTATTGAAGATGTGAAAAGAATGTTGAGGAACCTGAGGTTTGTGCGGACAATTTAGTGACCCATTTGATGCATGTGGAAAGCCACATACTTTGTGATTCAGAAGGAGGGGAACAATTGGATCGTTGGGTCCTAGTGCACGGCTTCTGCCAACATCTATTAGAGAATGATTGGCACGGGTAAAAATTGGTGGGTTATTTCTAGGTCACTCATGTTGGTTTTGATGAGGTCAGTGGCAGTCTGTTTATCGATGAATGACGACAACTTAGAAGGTTCACGACCATGTTTTTAAAAAAAATTCTTCTAGTCTCAATCTCTAAAGTTAGTTTTTGTCTCCAAAGTGATATAAGGATGATGCTTAGAGAATCATGTGAAGCTTTGGGTAAAGCAGGGTCACTTTGTTTGTTGGTGTTCAATGTTTTTCATGCGTTGACCGATGACTCTCCTGGCGCGATGTATGAGTCGCCTCCTTATGGTCTTTTTGTGGTGGACGTCTCAAGCCTAAAGCTTTGCCTCTCGGCTTTGTCTGGGGATCCTCTGTTAGTCCTTAAATATTTAAAATGTTCTTTTTGTCTATGTCGAAATTGAGGAATATGTGTTTGGTTCAGTTAATAGTTTCAGTCTCTATGTGGTGGCAGAGGTCGAGATGCTCTTCATCCTTCTGGCTGACCAGATACCTATGATATTGATCCAGGTGGATATTGGTAGCCACCCGCCTATTCCACTTGGGACCCCACCATTGTTTCTTTCAACTTTTCAGGTTCCTTAATTATAGCATAGTTTACTATTTTTAGCATTTTTTCCGGGTCTTGAACTTCTGCAACCATTTTGAGGCCCTAAACGACGTTTTTTGGGAAAACCGAGAGCAACGTGGGCCTATATATTGATTTTTCTCACTCAAAATTTGTAGTCCTCGAATATATCTTTCTAGCGAGGTATGGTGCGCGTCAAACAAAGATTGTATGCAAAATATACGTTCCCAAGAAGTTGACGTACCAATTTACCCAAATGGTTTTGGCGCTTCATCTCCTAGGGTTAGGTTTTTTTATGTTTATGGTTTTTCATTGTTTCTCAATAATAAATAGGCCCTCGAGCCTCATTGTAACACAGTTCAGAGGCCTATAGCCACCACATCTCTTCCCAGAGATAAGCTACCAATGCCCTAGCTAGTTTATTCCATTTTCCCTGTAAACAAATTTCAGTTCTTTGATATTAATGAAATGAAGTGTTATTTCCGTTGCATCTTTGTATTTATGGTTATATGTGTATTATGTTGTGTTCCTGCATAAATCCATATCAATGGTATCAGAGCGGTCTACTCTTTCTCGATCCTTCTTTGCATCTCCCCAACGAGGTCGAGGTATAAGGAGTTAGGGCTCGATCTGGTTGAACCTTTCTAAGGTCGGCCTCGCAAACCCCGAGGGCCGCCCATGGGGGATGAAAAGAAATATGAGAGAGCAGGAGATCCTATCAAAATATTGCTTTAGGATTCCCTCGAAAAACAAAGGAACGCGATGATGGATAAATTTTCGCATATCCTTCAACGACTACCCACTGGCGGCGCATCTGCATCCAGTAGCCACTATGGAGGCGCGACTCCCTTTAAGGTACAAGTAAACTTTGAAATTCCCATATTTGAGGGCCAAATAGATGCAGACGTTGTATATAGATGGTTGAATCTATTAGAAGGATATTTCCCGGTTCATGACTTTTCCGATCGGGAGAAGATTATTTTTTCACTCCTTAAAGCTACCCCCCATGTCAAGGACTAGTGGGAAACCTATTGTGAAAAAAAGGACAAGACAAAACCCTCTATGTTCTCAGTCGTACCCACTTGGAATTATTTCCGAGATGCCATCAAGGAACGATATTAACCCATGGGGAGCAATGAGGACAAGTACATACAATGGACTATGTTGCTGCAGCAAAGGGATCAAGATGTGCATGAGCTGACGAATCTGTTCCATACCCTACGCACAAAGTTGGGCATCAAAGATTCAAAGAAACATTTGGTGTTAAAGTACCGCAGTTGTCTGCACATATACATTCAGGGGGAAATGGAGTTCCTTGACATCTCCTCGCTTGGTACAACATACCAGTATGCTGCCAAGATTGAGTAGAAATTCAAACAGAAGAAGCGAGACTTTGGATCTATGAATCAAAAGCAAGGGAAAGGTGCCCCCAAACCGCAAAACAAAGGACAAAGCCAAGGCATGGTGGACCAAGGCAACCTGCCAAATCTGCAAGCAAAGAACAACACCGCGAAGCCAAAGAAGGACACGGGAAAGTGGTGTGAGTTCCATAAGATCTCCACTCACAACACAAGTGAGTGACGGACCAAGCAGTTGCTGGTGGCCAAGATGAGGGCGTTTGAATCAAATGCATGCTCCGACTCTGAATCAGAACCCGACAAGGGGAATGAAAAAGGGAAGCGGATTATTGATGCAGAGCCCAACGCCATCGTTTCCACTGCGAATATCTATGAGGAGTAACTAGAAGATCTAGAGGAGGAGGAGCGTCTCTTCCACTCCAAGATGTGGGTAAAGGGTTCCATGCTACAGTTCATTATCAACAGCGGGAGCTAAAAGAAAATCATTTCAATGGCTTCACCAACACAACACACCCACAGTCGTACACCATCGGGTGGCTTCACCAAGGACGGGATCTCCGCGTCAGCCAACAGTGTCGCCTTCCCTACAACATCAAGCCCTTCATAGATGAGGTATTATGTGACATTGCTCCTCTTGATGTTTGTGATGTATTATTAGGCCAACCATACTTGTGGAAGCGACATCTTGTGTATGAGTCTTGGCCTCTCATTGTTATTATTACTTTGGGAAATAAGTTATGCATGATACCAGAGGTACCACCGCCTGCCCCCATCTCTTTAGTTACTGCAAAACAATGTAGTAAGCTCATTTTCAAAACCAGGAAATTTGTTTTCCTGATGATCCGCCCCTAGGGAAAGAAGAATATTGTGGCCACGACTTCCAGACATTTCTCCTATGCACGACAACAACAAATGGACAAGGTCGTGGAGTAGTGCGAGGACATCTTCACCTCACCCATAGGGGTACCTCTGCACTATCAGGTCAAGCACCTCATTGATATGACCCCAGGTGCGTCGCTGCCCAATGGACCGATCTATCGGTGCTATGTTCTGGAGAACGATGAAATCAAGAGGCAGATTCAGGAACTGTTGCAGAAAGGTCACATACGGTCGAGTTCCTCGCCCTGTGGGAACCCGATCATGTTGGTACAGAAGAAGGGTGGGACTTGGAGACACTGTACTGGCTATCGAGCGCTGAACAAGATCACTGTCCGAAATAGGTACTCGATCCCACAGATTGATGGCCTTCTGGACCAACTCAAAGGGGCGAAATATTTCAGCAATATCGAATTGAAGTCTGGGTATCACTAGGTACCAATCGAACCCTCTGATGTGTGGAAGACTGCCTTCAAAGCCAAGGAGGGCCTTTTCGAATGGTTGGTCATGCCTTTCAGGTTGACGAATGCTCCTGCAACCTTCATGAGGTTGATGGACGACATCTTGCGGCCATTCACCAACTCATTCATAGTAATGTGCTTGGATGACATTCTAATATTCAACCAGACTTGGAAAAAGCACCTCCACCACATCCGACAGGTCCTCCAAATACTGCGGCAACACAAGTTGTGTGCCAATTTGGAGAAGTGCACTTTTGGCATGACCCATGTTTAGTATCTGGGATACATTATTGATGAACGAGGGTGCATGTGGATCCAACCAAGATCCAAGCCATTTGGGATTGTGTAATATTCCAAAATTAGCTTTGCTAATTGGAATATTTCATTTTTGTTTAATTTTGCCGCTTTAGCTAGAAATAATAAATAAAGTGAGAAATAAGAGGGGTCACCTCACTTTATCCACCTCACTTTATAAAATAAAGTGTTTTTCCTAGTTGATTGACGTTATAACTTAGAAAGGAGGCCTTGGGGGTCCACATGTGTATGAGGGGAGGCCTCACGCTGACCCAAGGTTAACTGCGCAGGCTAAGGAGAGTGAAGGACGCAGTCAAGGTTTTGGAGGGAGTTTAGCACTATAATAGGTGGGGTTCTCACCTCATTTGGGCATGCATGATTTGATATTGATATTGAGAGCTAGACTTCTGTCTGCTTCAGCACGCCGGTTGTTTAGTCGGTCTGCAGCACTGTTTAGTGCAACCGAGTGTCTCCGTTCGGAGATCTCACCCTTAGCCTCGGGGGACTTCGAGTGCCTGCCCTGGTAAGGTTATTTTCTGGGTATCACCCTTAGCCTCGGGGGACTTCGAGTGCCTGCACTGGTAAGGTTATTTTCTGAGCATCATGGTTCATCCTCGGGCCAAAGGTGAAAAAGACTTCGGGTGGAGATTTTGAGAGAGAACCCCTTCTCGAGACCGCGTGCATCCGGTGAGATGTGACGCCGATCCGGTAGGCGATCACGATTCAAACGAGAGGACTCTATCCGAATAGTGAGGACGCAGACCCAGCTAGAGGACGCAGATCCGGAGAGTTAGCATCGCATCCACCCTCGGAGGACGTACATCCCGAGGAGAGCACAGGCATCCGGCCCCTAGATCCGAAGAGAGATGGGCAGCAGATTCTTAGTTTTAGAGGACGCAGACTGGAGAGTTAGCATCGTATCCACTGAGGACGCAGACCGAGGAGATATTGGCAAATCCATCAAATCCACTTAGATCTGGAGAGATAGCAGCAGATCTAACCTTGGAGGACGCAGATATGGAGTGATAGGACGCAGATCTGGATAGGGAGGACTCAGATCCAGCAGATCTGGGCAGAGAGGACGCAGATCCAGTCAGGGAGGACGCTGATCTGATGAGAAGAGTCTTGTGTGTGGGGTTTGGTAGCGTTTTTCAGTGTTTCCAGCCTTGAGGAGCTTATCATCTCATCTGGAGGATTTGTGGCCAGCGTTTCATCTGTCTTCTGCGCTGTCACTAGCAGAGACAACGTTTTTATTGGAGAGGGTTTGGTTGGTGGTGGAGCATCAGTTTCACATTCACTGGGGTTTGTTTGGAGGATTGAGATCAGCCATCTTTCTTGTCTTCAGCTCATAGTTCCAGTGCTTTCCAGCAGCAGTTCTTCATAGCAGATCTTCAGCCAGCTAGGACGCTGTCCATATCTGCAGCCATTATTTGTTCTGAGAGGGTCTCCACTTGCCTAGGGCAAGGATAGGTGCACTCATCCTGATTATCTTGTACTCCTCTATATGTATTCTCAGATTAATAAAATGGCTTAGTTTTCTGGCATTCTATGTGTACTTGTTCCATGATCTGGTTCCAGCATTGTATTTTCTATATCTGTCTGGCATACTTCTGTGTATTACTGGTTATTTCCCTTTGGGGATATTACAGTGGTATCAGAGCATAATTCTGGCTCAGCCTGTGGTCTATGACATCGGGAAAGAGATCGTATAGAGGTTTTCTAGAATTTTTGAGCACTAGCAGTTGCATTACCAGAAACGCAGTTGGAAAAAGGGCCAAAATAAAAAGGGTCAAATTTTGAAGTTTGGAATTAGAAGAAACGTTTTCTGGGTTTTTCTGGGTTTTGGACAAGGATCACCTTCCCAAATTCCTGGAATTTTCTGAGTAGTTTTCAATGAGTAAATCGGAGGTCGAAGTTAAGCAGCAGTATGGTTTTGCAGCAGCCGTGCAGTTTCTGAGGAGCCTGTAGACGCATAGCAGAAAGAGCTGATGGCAGTTGATGATGATGAGAGGAGATTTAGAGAAATGCTCCTCCAACACATGCAGGAGACGTCACAGAGGATGCAGGAGATGTCACAGAAGCTCTTGGCCATGGAGATCAGTCAGAGACTCGCTGCGCTAGCGGTTAGGCAGCGGGAAACCCCAAGGGGTTTTCAGATTGATGAGGGATCGTGCACATCCCACCATTTGCCGGAGCATGTTGCCACTCAGCATATGGCATCACATACACCCACACGTCCTACCATGCCCACATTCTTGCCAGAGGACACAGGGACAGCAGTACAGCAAGAGATAGATCCGGGTCGGATGGCTGACATTCTTGCAGAGTACCAGGCTTTCGGACCAGCGTTCATGAAGGCTCTCTCGTTCAGAAAATATATCCATATCCAGTATGGCATTAGACTCCGTGATCATCACCAGGGGCACCATTAGAGTCCTCCTTGACCGTGCCGGTTGATATCGTAGTGGAGGAGGTAGAGCCCTACAGGTAGAGCCATCCCGAGGTGATGGCGGAGCATGTCAGAATCTTGACGTTGGTAGCCGCTGACAGTTGGGTGAGAGTATCGGGAGATATATCCATTATCGATGAGGCACTAGGAGATACAGAGGTATCGGATGATGGTCGCAGACAGCGGTATCATCGGCTTCGGACGGACCTTCGAGTTTTGAGGGAGAAGGCCGCGTCAGTACGGGAGACCATTTTGTTGCAGGACCAGGAGCTGGAGGGTATGAGAGTGACTTGTGCCAAATCGGCGGCCAAGTTGGTCCGCATTGGGGAACAGCTGGATTCCCTGATGGTACAACCAGAGGGCACGAGGGAGCGTCAGATCATTCCCCTTGAGGCATGCATGGATGGGACTAGCCGCGTTAATGATGTGCTAATAGAGAAGAGGCGGAGCCACTAGTCGGGTCTCATATTGACTTGGATATAATGGCATGAGACGATTAGGTTGCACGAAGAGTCTGGCGACCCATGTTGAGGTTGGATGGCGAAGATTTTGAGTTGGTACTAAGTGACAGGACTATGGATGAAGGAGGGATCAGGAAGATCCTCTTTGGAGATGCACTTCGACACACCATGGGGTGCAATGACTTTCTTCCCTTCTCACAAGAGCAGATAGAAGATGGGGGACATCTTCGGATGGATAACATCTCTCATGTTTGTGTTGGACATCCCTTGAGCCATACACATCATGATAGGAGGGTTTTGCCTACCACCTATTTGATTCTTAATAGGGTCTCATTGATCCTTGAGAAGTTTATATTCCAAAATCCCATGAAGTACAAAATCAGAAATTTGATTTGGGAGGATGGTAGCCCTCATGAGAGGAGTGACCGGATGAGGAGAAGGAGGCATCCACAAGTGATTGAGTGGATGGGGATGATGAGCAAGGAGCTAGGAGGTTACTTGCAGATCTGTGCTACCAGGCGACGGGAAGCACGCATTGTAACCAAATAAACTCGGATGGGGCCATCTCTTGGCAAACACTCTTCCTAAGAGTCGGAGGGTGGAGGAAAGATGGCTGGGTACTTGCATCATTGAGCAGCATAGAGTATGTATGCATGGTGTTGATATGATACTCATTATGTCTTCATCACATGAGTTGTATGATGGAAGTATGGGGAGGCAACAAATTGTTTGGTTGCTTGGTTTGTTTCTGGGAGAGCAAGGGCAGATTTGCTCTCACACCTTGCATGATGTTGCAGGAAGAGGGGATGGCACTATCTCCTTGATCTTTGATGATGACGGGGAAGCACTTCCATCTTGGGGAGTATTCCACACTTGTTGCAGCAGTATTAGAGGAGTCTTTGACAAGGAGCATGTCACAGAGCAGAGTCTTGTATTGACAGGAGCTTATTTGCATGAGCTCCCAGCGTTGTCACCTTGGAGCAGAACATTATGGATGAAGTGTGCGCAGCAGAGATATGGTGGATCTATAACCCATAGGTCCCAGGATCACTTCATATTTGTTGCAAAAAGAGGAGGTAATGATGATAGAGACATCTATGGCATATTCTTCTTGACTTGGGTTTCCAAGCATGAGGAGGATTATCTTCTTGCAGCACATGGTTCATTCTTCTTCATAGCATGCCAAAACACTATGGAGGACTCATTTATGGATCCATGTACCATCTTACTTCCAGCATATAGTCAGATTTGTATGGGAGGCTTGATTATGAGAGAGACACATGAGTTGAATGTGCCTTTGAGTATTTTCTGCACTACATGTTCTAATAGGAGCATGGGAGGAGGCATGGCCACCACTACTACATATGTGTTCTCTTTTGAGGTAGGCCATGAGATTGATATTCATCCATTGTACAGCTATGGGCAAGTGTTTGGCCTCATGTTGTTGTCATATTCAACCATTTACTATCCATTATTAGATGTGATGAATCTTGTACATTGCTTGCCATGTAATTTTCTGAAGTTGCAGTGGATGAGACTACGTTGTATACTTGTGAGAGATTGTTTGCATTATGTATCCTCATGTAGAACCTTCAGCAAACATCTCATTAGGGTGATCCATGATGACCATGTCATATTCTTCATGGATGGTTTGTTTTGGGCCAGCTTGTTCTTCATTGATAGAGGAACCTTCTATGGTGGATTGTTTTTCACTTTACCATTGGAGGGCAATGATTTTGCAGCCCAGGATCAGCATAGACTCTACACTTGTCATGAGTGGAGAGAAGGACAGCATGGGGTAAGCTATGATGCTTGCAAAGTTCATATTTTCAGCCCACCTTCATTACCAGAGCTTGAGGTGGAAGGAGATTTTCAGGAGTTGCCTTGTTGGGAGGTGGCTCATTTTGTCTGGATGATTGCTTGGAGATGGAGGATCCACAGGAGGGAGATATTCCTCATTATATTTTCGACTCCATGCCTTGATTGGAGAGAGGTGACGAGTTGGTTCACAGTTGATGGGCCAACTTACACAGTCATAGATGCAGAGCAGCAGCGGTCATGGTCTTCAGTGATAGCCAGAGGCAGTGAGCAGTCCGAGCCACGGGACTTGGGCTATTATTGGCCATGGTGGCGATGGGACCCGGGCGGATTGTTGGTTGGCTGGTATCATGAGAAATCAGTTTGGGATCCTGGCATTGAGATACCCCTTCGTATCAGGATGATGCAGGAGATAGAGAGGTTTCAGTGGGACCCAGGCACATTTTGCAGTATCGGTGGGGAGCATCGGCTAGAGAGTAGGCTTGTTCAAGCATTGCTTGAGAACAAGCAATTTTTGCCGGATGAGGATGCCACTTGGGAGAGCGAGCAGACTTTACAGCATCCATCACTTCAGTTGCTTGAGGACAAGCAACGTTTTGCCGGGGGAGACTGTAATATTCCCAATTAGCTTTGCTAACTGGAATATTTCATTATTGTTTAATTTTGCCGCTTTAGCTAGAAATAATAAATAAAGTGAGAAATAAGAGGGGTCACCTCACTTTAGCCACCTCACTTTATAAAATAAAGTGTTTTTCCTAGTTGATTGACGTTATAACTTAGAAAGGAGGCCTTGGGGGTCCACATGTGTATGAGGGGAGGCCTCACGGTGACCCAAGGTTAACTGCGCAGGCTAAGGAGAGTGAAGGACGCAGTCAAGGTTTTGGAGGGAGTTTAGCACTATAAAAGGTGGGGTTCTCACCTCATTTGGGCATGCTTGATTTGATATTGATATTGAGAGCTAGACCTTTCATGCATGATTTGATATTGATATTGAGAGCTAGACTTCTGTCTGCTTCAGCACGCCGGTTGTTTAGTCGGTCTGCAGCACTGTTTAGTGCAACCGAGTGTCTCCGGTCGGAGATCTCACCCTTAGCCTCGGGGGACTTCGAGTGCCTGCCCTGGTAAGGTTATTTTCTGAGCATTATCCTTCAGTTTCAGTGGTAAATAGCAGCAGTTTTCTGGTGGAGATTTGGAGAGGAGAAAACCCCGAGGAGACTCAGATCTCAGAGATATGAGGCGCAGCCGTAGGGGAAGGACGCAGATCCAGCAGGAGGACTCAGATCTGAATAGTGAGGACGCAGATCCGCAGAGAGGGATGCAGATTCGGAGAGCATCGATCCACTCGAGGACGCAGATTCAGGAGATATTGCGATCCACCAGATCCGAAGAGATAAAGGAAGCAGATCTAGCCCAGAGGACGCGGACCGGAGAGTTAGCATCGATCCGTGCCTGGAGGACGCAGATTCGAGGAGATATTGGTGGGTCCACCTCTTAGACCGAGAGATGTTGTGGATTTCAATCCTGAGGATGCAGATCTCGGAGTGATGTGACTTTTCATCCGATAGGGGAGGACTCGCATCCACAGATTCGCAGAGGACGCAGATCCGGGCCGTGGGAGGACGCCGATCCGATGAGCGCAGTCTTGTGGGGGTCGGCATTGCTGTTTCCAGCCTTGAGGAGCTTATCATCTCATCTGGAGGATTTGTGGCCAGCGTTTCATCTGTCTTCTGCGCTGTCACTAGCAGAGACAACGTTTTTATTGGAGAGGGTTTGGTTGGTGGTGGAGCATCAGTTTCACATTCACTGGGGTTTGTTTGGAGGATTGAGATCAGCCATCTTTCTTGTCTTCAACTCATAGTTCCAGTGCTTTCCAGCAGCAGTTCTTCATAGCAGATCTTCAGCCAGCTAGGACACTGTCCATATCTGCAGCCATTATTTGTTCTGAGAGGGTCTCCACTTGCTCAGGGCAAGGATAGGTGCACCATCCCTGACATCTTACTCCCCATATGTATTCTCGCATTAATGAAATGGTTTAGTTTTCTCGGGCATTCTATGTGTACTTGTTCCATGATCTGTCTCAAACATTGTGGCTTGTATATCCGTCTGCATATTTTTGTACATCGGTTATTTCCTTTTAATATTATTTATCGCCAAATTTGAATCATCTGACAGAGGTTTGTTTTCAGGGTCTTGCTAATTTCTACCACAGGTTCGTGTTGGGATTCTCTCATATCACTTGGCCCTTGAGTCAAGTCACCAAGGGAGGAGTGAAAGCAATTTTTTTTTGTCAGAATCTCAACAGAAGGCGTTCGTATAATTAAAACATCGCCTTTGATCTGCCCCAGTGCTCACATTACCAGACTTGCAACAACCATCTGAGATCGAGACAGATGTCTCTGACTATGCTATTGGGGCAATTCTTACTCAACAGGGGAATCCAGTGGCATATCACAGTGAGACATTGTCCGACACAATCCACAAGTATCCCACTTATGACAAAGAAATGTATTCCATTGCGCAGGCTTGTCGACAATGGAAGCATTAAATTTTGGGGAAGGAAACGGTCATCTACACAGACCACCGAACCTTGCATTTCATACAGACACAAGAGAAGTTGCAGAACGATCACCATTAGAAGTGGTCCACATATTTGCAACAATTTCATTTGAACATAAAGCACAAGAAGGGCAACACGAATAATGCTGCAGACTGCCTCAGCCAATCATGGCACTAATCATCGTTCTCAACTCTTGTGGGCATGAGACTTTTGATTGGTTGCTTCTCTACAAGAGCGATCTAGAATTCGGCCACACAATACAAGACACTCTTAGAGGGTACACAAGTTCCAAATTTTCACCTCAAAGATGCACTGTTATGTCACCTAGGACACATTTGTGTTCCTTCAAGCAAGCGTGCCAAGATGATTTGGGAAGAACACTACAGTCGAGTCGTTAGGCATTTCGGGGTCGAGAAAATAGTGGCAGTGTTGCAAAAGTATTTCTATTGGCCGAACCTTCAATAGGATGTTGGGAAGTACAACATATCATGCACTACTTGCGCCATTTCCAAACCAACCATCAAGAAGCAAGGCCTCTATACTCCACTACCTACCCCTAGTCGACCTTGGGAATCCATCTCCATGGATTACATGTCGGGCTTTCCTTCTACTAAGCATGGAAACGACTGTGTTTTCATGGTCATCGATAGATTCTCGAAGATGGCCATTATGTCGGCTTGCAAGAAGAATATCATAGCAGAATCCACTGCTAAACTCTTATTTGAATGAATGTGGGTGCACTTTGGGATCCCACAGTCTATCATCTCCGATCGGGATAGCAGGTTCCTCAGCAAATTTTGGTCCAGCCTTTGGTCAATGTTGGACACCAAGCTCACCAAGTCCATAGCTGTCCATCACCAAACTGATGGCCAAACAAAGGTCGTCAACAGGATGATTGTACACAATCTATGCATGTACAATTCAAAGCATCCACGCACATGGGATGAGAGCCTCCCCTATGTACAACACAGTTATTGTAGAAATTATATAAAAGATGCATGTATATATCCAGATTCTCCTGATCTAACAATATTTTAGCAGGTTCCTCAGCACATTTTGGTCCAGCCTCTGGTCAATGTTGGACACCAAGCTCACCAAGTCCATAGCTTTCTATCCCCAAAATGATGGCCAGACAGAGGTCGTCAACAAGATGATTGTACACAGTCTGTGCATGTACAATTCAAAGCATACACGCACATGGGATGAAAGCCTCCCCTATGTACAACATAGTTATTGTAGAAATTATATACAAGATGCATGTATATATCCAGATTCTCCTGATCTAACAATATTTTATCTTCTTGCTAAATACAGAATCCGTCCACTGTTAATATTTTGTGGAAATTAAAATCAATTGCAAACACATGAAGCAATAAAAAAAAATCACACATAACACAGTTGTTTAACGGGAAAGCCTGAAGCTGAAAACCCCAACTATCATATATTATGTATCATGGAGATCATGTAACAATCTCATACAAAGCTTAGTACATCAATCTCTCAGTACAATCAATCGTCACACACTAATCAGAAGAAATTTGCAAATCCATGCACCGATTTCTTGCCACCTGCTAGCCTGCCTCCACTGTGCAATCCCCACTGAAGAATAGCTCTGAATGAATTTGAATTACCCTTGCTTTGACTACGCAATCCTCTTTGGCAACTCCAATGTGTGTGTGGTGCAATCAATGCATCACTATAGTCACAACAGATAGTCCATCTTGCCCTTTGACTTATCTCTCTACTAGGTTTCCACTGGAACTGGCATGCACTGTAGTTAACTGTTGTATTTGTTCAGTTGATTAATGAGTTATTATTTGTGAATTAATTAACTAATTAATTCACTCCACTCTCACTAGTGTATCATTCAATTAGACTAGACACAACTAAATTAATCCAGTTTAACTCCACAACCGAGTTGCTAAACTGAATACAACTCCATGAACTACTCTTCCAACTCTGTCATAAATTTTCCACTTTATTTCTAACTGAGTCCTCCATGCATTAACCACTAGTAAACCCTAGGAATTGTGTAATTTCTTCAGCCCACTGATTTTCCAAATCTGTGCACTGAAACTAAGTGCTCCAAGAGAATAAGTTGTTTTTTATTGTCAGATTATTATTAAGAGCTAATAATAATCGACACTTCTATTTTTAGATCGAAGATCTATAAATAGACTTTGCCTAATATTCTAAAAATAGAATTCCATCTATTTTTCCAACTTGACCAACCATGCACAAATAACATCCTACAACTTTTGTTATATGATCACCATGTCTAAAAATACACTTGCACCAAAGATAACCTGTGGGCCCACTCAGTGAAGGCGACTCATTTTCACTAAGCTCATCATCTTGTTGAATTTCAACACTCCCTCTCAACAAGATAGGGATTATCCTTCACCTTGATCCTACCTTTATGGTATTCGAATTTTCTCCTGGTGAGCGCCTTCGTCAGAATTTCTGCATCCTGATCCTCCATAGGAATGTACTGAAGCAACATGATCTTCCGCTGCACACAATCTCTGATATGATGATACCAAATATCAATATGTTTAGATCTACCATGAAACACAGGATTAGCCGAGAGTTTAATGCAACTCTAATTATCACAATGAATCACCGTGGGATCTAAATGTGAACCGAACAAACCAACCAGATCTTCCTCATCCAGATAGCCTCACATGCACCTTGACTTCATCGCTTACAAACATTCTACTCGCTGAATCGAGTGCCACACGGATCTTTGTTTCCCGTCGTACCAAGAAACAGTTGTAGATCCGATACTGAAAACCCTCCTGATGTGCTCTTTCTGTCCGTTCGGCTACCCACCCAATCTGCATCCGTGAAGCCATGCAACTTCACCTCATCCATCTATCTGTACCATAACCCATACTCAGATGTGCCCCTGAGATATCTCAGGCCCTGCTTGCCCGCCTTCAAAAATAGCTTGGTAGGCTTAACCATCGCTTGACTAAGTTGTTTCACCGCATAGGATATGTCTGGTCTTGCATTAACTAAATACATGAGCGAACCAATAACCTGACGATGCAACAAAGTGGGCATCCACTTACCTCTGCCGATGTAGCATCCTCTTCTCCAATTTCCTGAAGAGGAGTGTCTGATAAAGTTTGGCAAACTTGCATGTGAAACTTCTCCAGTGTCTCCCAGGCATACTTGCCTTGAGACACAAACAGTTCACCTTCCCGCTGCCATATTTCCAATCCAAGGAAATAATGAAGGAGGCCCAAATCCTTCATCTCAAACTCCTTTGCAAGATCTGCCTTGCATGAGTGTATCAATTGCTCATCATCCATTAGTATTAAATCATCAACATAAAGAACAATGATTAAAAGCTTACCCTCCACCACAATTTGGTACAGGTTTAACCTTCACTCTCGTAGCTGTGTTCCAGAAGAATAGTTGATTCATGGTGTGTTTAAGCAATTTGTGTGCTGTTTGCCCATACAACGCCTTTGAGCCCGCACACATTCAACTCGCTAGGTCAGAGATCCCAAATCCTTCAGCCGCTCAATGTACACCTCTTTCCTCAATGATCCCATAGGAACGCAGCTTCACATCCATCTGATTAATGTGCCAACCCATCTGCATTGAGAGAGTAAGGATGGTCCTTATGGAATAATACTATGCGACATGTGCAAAGGTTTCTTCATAATAAATCCCCTCGATCTGTGAGAAGCCCCAGGAAACAAATCTTGCCTTATACTTCTCGAAGCTCCCATCAGCAGCTTGCTTTACCTTGTAGATCCATCTTGAAACTACCACTAATTTACCAACCGGCCTTGGAACAATCTCCCAAGCATTGTTTCTGACAATGGAGTCATACTTCTCCACCATGGCATCTACCCATGTGGGCTCCTACGCTGCTTTTCAAAAGAAGATGGCTCACACAACAGACTGCCTACTGGGTAGCCATGTATCCAAAAGAAATCGATTAGGTCATTGTCTCTGCTCCGCACCGAGATGTGGTGGGACTCCTACATTCGTGCCACACTGCTTCTGGCCTCTCGATTTTAGTGGTATGCTTTCTCGCCTTCTGTATGATGTTTGGTTCTGCATGAGTGGACGCCTCCACTCCATGAATCTCATCCTGTGGCTGATCTACATCCAGAGGCCCATCTTTGGAAACAAGAAGTTCTTCTTCCGCATGCAAGTGTAGCTCCCTCTCAATCGACAACTTCATGGCTTTCACCTCATTGAATTTTATATCCCGTTGCATAACAATCATCCGACTATTTGGAAAATACACACGATAGTTATGGGGTGTTTCTATGCACCCCACAAATATCCCAAATTCTGCAGTCGGCTCCAACTTCTTCCTGGCATCCTTCTTCACATGAATGTAAACAGGTGAGCCAAAAATCTTCAAATGAGAAATATCGTTTCTTACCAAGAGTGTTTCTTCTGTGTGTACTGATGCCAAGCACTCTATGAGGACAATGGTTTTGCACATACATAACCGCAAAGTATTGCATGCTTCCACCCATGCGTACGCAGAGGTCTGTCATGTAGCATCGCCAGGCAAGACCCACGATCATTCATTCTTCCTCTCTCGCGACCCCATTCTCGCGTGGGTTATGAGGCTATGAGTTCTCTTTGAATTCGCCCGAGATGTATTCACCACCATTATCGCCTCCGTAAAGCTTTCACTTGCTTCTCCGACTTCTTTCTCCACGAATGCTTTAAACTCACACAGAACTTGATAATGTTTCACTTTCGTATGAAGATAAACATCCAACATCTACGAATAGTCATCGCTTATAACACAATACCGTGTTTTTTCTGCTGAAGCACCCAGCATCCACACACTGTGAAATTTCCGTGATCACCACATGGTTCTCCTTCTCATGAAAGGTGGTCTTCAAAAAATTACCCATAGTACATCCCTTGCACTGATCTAACTCCGCAAGAGTACCCTTGGGAAGTCCAGTGGAAATCTACTGCAAAATCTTCAAAGTGCCATGGTGAAGATGGCCCAATCTCCTGTGCCATAATTCGCCCTCATCCCGGCTCACCACTTCTTCTGCTTTGCCCACCATTGCAGCGCAGCCATCTACCTCCAGCTTGTAGAGATTCTTAACTCGAATCCCTATCTTCTTGGTTTGATGTTGTGTAACCAGCTCCAAAAATAGAAGAAAAGAGATATCAACGCCTTAGAAATAAGCCACTTCGAGGGGGCAACCTCCAATACATTACATGAATGAACAATTCTTGGATGATACAATTTACAAAACCTCCTTTCTCTATATAAGAGTCCATGTGGCCATAATGTAATCCTAGTGGGCCACAATGTAATCCTAGCCGACCTAACAATAATAATTTAAGGGCACAATAATGACAAAATGGGGGTTACAAGGGTACAATAATAACAATAAGGGGGTTACACTAATAACAATATGATCATACTAGTAATATAGGGACCTAACATGCCCCTCTCCTCCAAAAAAAGTGTTGTCCTCAACGCTTGAGTAGCTCTGGGTGCTTCTGTATAAAATTCTCATCCTCCCATGTAGAATCTTCAGTGGGTAAGTTCTTCCACTTGATGAGATACTTTGAAATTGATCGATTCCGTAGTCGTCGAGTTCTTGTTTCCATGACCGCTTCAGGTTCCAATATGATTTTTCCTTCCTCATCAAGTTCTGGCAATATTGTTTGAACTGGAAGATTTTCACCTATAACCTTCTTTAAACATGAAACATGGAAAACTGGATGTACTCGCGAAGAAGCAGGAAGCTCCAATTTGTATGCCATAGTACCAATCTTTTGCAACACCTTGTAAGGACCATAGTACTTGGCGATAATTTATTATCCTTCTTAGCTTGCTTGAGGGACATTTGTTTATATGGTTGTAGCCGTAAAAATACCCAATCTCCTACATCAAAACTTCTCTCGCTGCGATGTTGATCTGCCTGTTGTTTCATTCGATTTGTGCCAAATTCAGGTTATCCTTTAAGAGTTGGAGAACTTCTTGCTGATGCTCGATGTGATCTTCCACTGCTTGAACCTTCGAATTTTCCCTTAAAGATGATGTGATGGATGGTGGATGATATCCATAAAGTGCCATAAATGGGGTCATTTTTGTCGCAGTATGGAAGGAAGTGTTATACCACCATTCAACGAGAGGTAACCACTTGACCCATTGTGTTTGTTTATCAGATACAAAACAACGAAGATATCCTTCCAAACATTTATTTACTATCTCAGTTTGACCATCAGATTGAGGATGATAAGATAAGCTATGAGCTAATTGAGTACCCAAACAAGAAAATAACTCCGTCCAAAAATTTCCAGTAAAAATGGGATCTCTGTCGTTCACAATAACCCTTGGGTTTCCATGTAGCTTTTGAATTGTGTCCATAAATGTAGTAGCAACTATACTTGCTTTAAATGGATGAGATAATGCACAAAAGTGTGCATACTTGGTAAGTCCATCAACTACCACCATGATGACACTCTTTCCTTCGGACTTAGGTAAACCTGTGATAAAATCCATTGAAATCTCCTCCCAACGTTGACTTGGAATGGATAAAGGTTGTAGAAGACTCGGGGTCTTAATTGTCTCAACTTTATTTTGCTAGCAAACCAAACATTCTGCCACAAACTTTTGAATATCAGATTTAAGGCCATCCCAAAAAAATTCTTTCTTCACCCTGTGGTAAGTTTTTAAAAATCCTGAGTGTCCTCCTAAAGGAGAAGTGTGCAATTCCAGAAGAATATTTTGTTTTAGTTGGGAATTATTACAAAGATATAGGCGATCTTTGTACCATAAGGAATCATTTTTCCAACTAAATGTATCAGATGTACTAGGATCTTGCTGCAACTTTTGAATGAGTGTCCATACATCTTTGTCCTTCTTCCTTTCATCTCTTGCTTCAGTTATCCAATCTGGTTGGATAATAGAAATGGCACAAAGCAATGCTTCCACCTCTTCATTCTTTCTTGAGAGTGCATCTGCAACAACATTAAGCTTTCCTTTTTTTTAGATTATTTCAAAGTCATAACCCAACATCTTTGTGACCCACTTTTGTTGCTCTTCTGAAGATAGTCTTTGTTCTAAAAAATGTTTAAGACTATCATGATCAGTTTTTACCTTGAAGTGTCTTCCCATTAGGTAAGTTCTCCATTTCTTTAGTGCATGCAGTATTGCTAACATTTCCTTCTCATAAATAGGTTTTTGTAAATACTTTCCTTTGATTGGATGACTTTCAAAAGCAATGGGTCTTCCTTCCCGCATTAAAACAACACCAATTCCATTTCCTAAGGCATCACATTCCACAATAAAGGTTTTTGTGAAGTCTGGCGTAGCTAAGACCGGTGCTAGGCACATTACCTCTTTAAGATATTCAGAGGCCTTAGTTGCTTCAGGAGTCCATGAAAATGCATCTTTCTTCAATAATGTTGTTAGAGGTGCTGCTATTCTCCCATAATTCTTAACAAACTTGCGATAATACCCTGTTAACCCGAGAAATCCTCGCAACTGCTTTATGGTTGTGGGGACTTTCCATTCTTAATGGCTTTAATTTTGTTAGGGTCTACTTTAACACCCTCGTGAGATACAATATGACCCAGATATTCCACCTCTTGTACTCCAAAGAAACATTTGGATTTTTTGGCATATAATTGTTTCTCCTGCAATAGTTTGAGCACCCTGTCAACATGTTCAACATGATCCTTCCAAGACCTGTTGTAGATTAGTATATCATCAAAAAATACTAGAACAAATTTTCTAAGGAAGGGTTTGAAAATGGAATTCATCAACCCTTGAAATGTAGAAGGTGCATTGGTAAGGCCAAAAGGCATGACCAAAAATTCATAATGACCTCATGAGTTTGAAATGTTGTTTTTGGAATATCTTCAGTCTTCATTCTAATTTGATGATATCCTGAACGAAGATCCAACTTGGTAAAATAAATTGCTCCATGTAATTCATCCAATAATTCATCAATCACAGGAATGGGAGATTTATCTTTAATGGTGAGCTTATTGAGCTCCCTATAATCCGGACACATTCGCCATGATCCATCCTTCTTGTGTACCAATACTACAGGAGCAGAGAAAGAACTTTGACTAGGTTGAATTATACCCACTTCTAACATTTCTGCAATCATACGTTCAATTTCGCTCTTTTGGAAGTAAGGATATCTATAAGACCTGATGTTTGGAGGAACACTTCCTGGAATCAAATGAATAGCATGATCATGATCAAAAATAGGTGGGAGTCCTTTGGGAGTTTCAAACACCTTGGAATGATTGTCCAAGACTTGTTGGAGATCTGCAGAAATAGATGATTTTGATGTTGGAACTTCTAGTGAGCATAATTGTGCACTTACGCCTCGCTGTTCTTTCTTTAGAAGCTTTGTCATGACATTAGAGCTTATTATCCTTCCTGGCTTCCCCGCAATACCCCGTAATTCGACTTCCTTTCCTTCTGAAAAAAATTTCAAGAAAAGTTCTTGAAAATTAAAAGCTACCGTCTCCAAAGATTGTAACCATTGTACTCCTAGTACAACATCAGCACCTCCCATAGGAATGGAAAGCATTGGACTAGTCAATACATATTCCCCCATGGTTAGCTTAATATTATGGCATTTTCCAGAGAAATTTATAGTTCCTCCATTTGCAACCATCACTTGACATTCTGGTGCTGGGTATAGGAAACAATTTAATTCTTTGGCTACCTTAAAATGAATAAAATTATGGGTGCTACCTGAATCAATCAACACTATTACCTTTTTCTTCTTGATATGTCCTTCTATCTTGAGAGTTTGAGGAGTGGTAATTCCTGCCAATGCATTACACGATATGGTCAGATTCATTTCTTCCTCTTCTAGGGTTGGTTCCTGGTGTATATCCTCTTCTTGTTCATTTTCTTCTTCCTCTTCACAATCTATGTAAAATAATTTCTTCTCAGCACACTTATGACCTTAGTGTATTTTCTATCACAACTGTAGCAAAGCCCTTTTGCTCTTTTTTCTTCCAATTGTTGTGGTGTCAACCTTGTAGGTTGTGGAAATCTAGGCGTAGCAACACTTCCTTTTTTATAGAATTGAGTGGTAGGCTTCCTTGTCGCCATAATTTTACATTCAACTTTTCTTGCCAACCTGAATGCCTTCTCCAATGAATCAGGTTCCAAAACGCGAACTTCATGTTGGATGTTATCCTTTAAAGTGCCTATGAAGAGATCGATCTTGTGTTCCTCTGGAATATCAGTTACCCTTATATTCAATTTTTGGAAGTCCTCAATGTGCTGCCCCACTAAACCCTTTTGTTTGAGATTTATCAATTGGCTAAAGAAGGTGTTGCTCTTTGTATCCTCATAATGTGCTATCATTTCCTCCGTAAAAATTGACCAAGTGACAATTTTTTTACGGAGCAAAGCCATCGATACCATACAAATGTATTTTGTTCTAAATGTAAAGTTGCAATGCGTACCTTTTGTGTGTTTTGCACATTATGGAGATCAAAATATTGCTCCATCCGTAGTATCCATGTTACAGGATCCTTTCCATCAAACTTCCTCATATCCATTTTTGGAATATGGTGGTTCTTCCCTCCAACATTAGAGTTTATGAAATCACGATTAGCATTTATTTTGTTCTCATCATGAGTTTCCTCTACTATCTTTTCACCATTAGGAAACATTTCTTGTATCAACTTTGTCAAACCTTCCATGTCTGCTTTTAGATCATTCTTCATGTTTTCCATGTTGTCTTTCATGTCATCCATCTTAGCTTCCATGCTAGCTTCCATGCCATCCATCTTAGCTTCCACGCCTTTCTTCAAAACTTCCATTTCATTTTTTTTTGCTCTTTGCGAGAGTGAAATTTGTTGCACTTGCTCTTGTAATTTTGATAGATCATGTTGCACTTCTTCATCTTCATGAGTCATAGTAGAGCCTTCTGAAGGCTTAATGGGTGTTGAATTATTTTTACGGGGCATATTTTAGAACCCAATATTGATATCTATTCTACAATATGCCCTTGGAATCAATTCAAATTGATTCTTCAAACAAGACTTATGCAATTCGCAAAAAAAATACACACCTTTTTCTTGCTTGTGAGGAGCTCGATATTGAAATTGGATTATCTCTGTACTTGAAGCACTTCAATATTTTAATTTTGGTACTGATGTAGCCCTTTGAATTATCTTTCGAATGCCACAGGTCTGACTTGATTTGGATTCTCCAAGACAAAGTTGTGTCCAATCTCCCACAATGACCTAATTATGGACTGGTTCAGTACAACGAACTTGTACGACTTGCCACGTGTTACTGTTTCATCCTTCGGCTCTGAAATTGATATCCAAGAAACTACAGTCCGTGTATGCCCAGTCAACATGCAGGTACAACCAGCAGGTGGCATATAATAGGAATATTCCCTTTTCTCAAATCCAATCTGATTTTGACACGTGGCGCTTTCAGGGCCGAAGATTTGGGTTGTACGAATTATACTTGGACCGTTGGATGGAGATGTACGTGTTTTATTGTGCACTATTGGATGGGTGACACGTGGAAATCTCGGAGGCTGCCACGTGTCCCCAGAAGGTTAGTGTAAAATTTATGTGAGGTCCGGGGGTTTTGACCCCGCGACCTCCGGCACGCTAGCAAAGACCTCCACCGTCTCTGCTATACATTGTTTCTTACCTTATAAGTCCGCCACGCCATTTTATGTTGTATTGGTTTAATATTTGGGGGAGGGGGGGTGGGGGGGAAGGACCGACAGAGGTCCCAACCCGCTGGCGGCCCCATTGGAATTGGTCACATGCAAAATGGAAACGATAATATAAAACTTAACTGGTGCCGACCCCCTTACCTTGCGGTCATGGTTTTAAAACTCCACATAACAAATGGAGCGGAACCCGAAGTCATTAAGGTTCCAAAAACCGTGACATTAAATACCATACAAACTACGTATGTGGCAGTGATAGTTTTCTGCCGGAGGTTACGTTATATGGAAACCTCCACATTTAAGTTTATGTCACAGGTTCATATGTGACCACATTGATCGCCGCTAGAGTCCTAGTTGAGGATTGCTGCCAGTTAAGTTTTATGTTATCATTTCCATTTTGCATGTGACCAATTCCAATGGGGTTGCCAGCTGTCTGCGGGTTGGGACCGCTGGCGCCCCCCCCCCCCAAATATTAAACCAATACAACATAAAATGACGAGGTAGACTTATAAGGTAATAAACAATGTATAGCAGAGACGGTGGAGGTCTTTGCTGGTGTGTTGGAGGTCGCAGGGTCGAAACCCCTGGACCTCACATAAATTTTACACTAACCTCCTGGGGACACGTGAAAGCCTCCGGGCTTGCCACGTGTCACCCATCCAATAGTGCACAATAAAAGCACGTACATCTCCATCCAACGGTCCAGAAACAATTCGTACAACCCAAATCTTCGGCCCTGAATGCGCCACATGTCAAAATCTGATTGGATTTGAGAAAAGGGAATATTCCTAGTATATGCCACCTGGTGACTGTACCTACATGCTGACTGCACATCCCAGTCACTCTTGTCACAAAAATTTTAGCTGTTTAGGAAAACAAATAGAACGCGATATCTTCCTCATATGACATCGGTTTTTCGAACCGTTCACAGTGCCAGAATCGCAATGACGAGACCTATCCGGTCGCTTAGGTTCGGTACAGTTTCAAGAACTTTCAATTTTGAGAAAAAAACATGATCTCTTGATCACACCTCCCCATTGGGAAGCTTTTGGACCCCAAAATACTTTAATTACCTGTTCATAAGATGAGGTACATCTCCCTCACCTTTTCAACTTCCATCCACCTTGCCTTACTTGGTTCACTGCCCTTGAGCCCAAATCGAAGATAATCGACACTTCCCCTCTTGGAGGTGTGTGTCCTCCTGTCAGGGATGGTATCCTCCTTGAGCTCATCCATAAATTCTGGCGATAAATCTTCTATAGATGGCAGCTGAACATCACTCCCTTGATCATCAATCAAAGGAGACTCATACAAACGTAAATTTTCCACATTGACAACGGAATACATTTGCATATATGATGGCAAGTCAAGTTGAAATGAATTATTACCAACTTGTTTGATGATCTTGAATGGACCATAGCGAATAGGCTTGAGCTTTTTACCTTCTCCTTGCATCCTTTCTTTGCTTATGTGTAACCATACCTCATCACCTTCTTGAAACTTGTGATCAACTCTATGTTGGTCATGCCTCCCCTTGTATTTTCTTTGACTCTTCTCAAGCTGTTCTTGAACTTGTTGATGAATAATCTAAATTTTCTCAATGAAATTTCGAGCCTTGTCAATATCACTATGCCCATCGACTGCAACATCCTTCTCAAAGACGAAGACTAATGGCGATTTCGGCAAACACCCAAAGCAGGCTTCAAAAGGTGAAGTATTTGTAGAAGAGTGCTTTGCCCGGTTGTAAGTGTGCTGAATGTAATGCAATTTTTCATCCCACAACTTGGGATGTTTGCTGCAATATCCTCTCAATAGATGCACAACAGTTCTGTTCACCACCTCGGTTTGGCCATCAGTTTGCGGATGAAAAGCAGTTTTCTTTTTCAACTTTGTGTCCATCATCTTCCAAAGATTGGACCAAAAATTCCCAATGGACATGGAATCCATGTCACTAACAATAGAAGTTGGCAATCCATAATGAACCCATATATGTTGAAAATAAAGTTCAAAAGTTTGTTCAGCAGTAATGGTTTTCTTACATGGCGTAAGTATACACATTTTACTGAATCTATCCACAGCTACATAAAGATAATCATATTGTTTTCTTGACATAGGTAGACCTCTAAAAAAGTCCATGGAGACACTATCCCATGGCCTTGATGGCACCGGTAGTGGTGTGTACAACCCAAGCTTCCTATTGCTAGGCTTGCTTGTTGCACACATAGAACAACCTCTTGTAAAACGTGACACACTATCTATCATGCGAGGCCAATAGAAATACCATTGTAGATGCCCCACTATTTTTCTTTCCCCAAAGTGTCCATCAATAAGAGACGAATGAGCCTTTCTCATGACACTAAGTCTCTTTCCTTATGTTATACATATCTTGCCCAAATGAAACAAAATTTTTTTATGCATGTGATAATCATTTTCCTCAACTTGATTCCCTTCACTCAAACTAGCATACACATCCTGAAAATCAGCATCATGTTCATATTGTTCTATATAACTCTCATGTACAATAGAATCATTTTTAAGTAAAGTAGAAGCACTTATAATTGGCCTTGAAAGCATATCAACAACTTTATTGAAAATACCTTTCTTGTACCTTATAACCAAGTGAAACTGTTGAAGAAATCCCATCCACCTGAAATGTTGTGATTACTGCAATTTTGTTTGCGACTGCAAGTATTGTAATGGTTGGTGATCGGTATGTATAATCATCTCTTTACCCATCAAGTAGTGTTTCCACTTCTTGACGCTTTGTACCAACACATACAACTCTTTGTCATATGTAGGATAATTAGTTACAACACCATTGAATGTTTCAGAATGAAAAGCGATAGGCTTTCCATGCTGCAAAAGTACTGCGCCCATGGCATAATCACTAGCATCGGTTTGTATCTCGAATGGATGTCTCAAATTCTGTAATGCAAGGACCAGAGCTGAATTGATATTGTCTTTTAAAGCTTAAAAAGATTGCTGCTATTTACCTCCCCATTGGAAGTCTTTCTTCACACTTGTCACTGCATGCATAGGAGCTGCTATGGCAGAAAAGTTAGCAATAAACTTTCTCCAATACTGAGCTACGCCTAAGAAACTTCTTACCTTGGTTACTGTTTTGGGAGTGGGCCAATTCACAATGGCTTCCACTTTAAAAGGATCAATTCTCAACTCGCCTCCTCCTACAATGTGTCCCAAATAAACCAAAGAAGTCTTTCCAAATTCACACTTTGAAATCTTAAGAAATAATTGATCTTTCTTCAAAACATTAAGCACTCTTTTCACATGCAAGACATGTTCTTCTCTTGTTTTACTGAAAATGAGTATATCATATAAATACAAAATCACAAAGTCATCAAGAAATGTATGCAAAACATTATCCATAACATGCATGAAAGTCGTTGGTGCATTACACAAACCAAATGACATAACCATCCACTCAAACAGTCCTTGTTTGGTTTTGAATGTAGTCTTCCATATATCACTTTCTGCAATTCTTACTTGATGATATCCACTTCGTAAATCTAACTTAGTGAAAAAATTTGCTTCTTTTAGTTGATCTAGCAAATCATCTATCCTTGGGAGTGGGTATCAATTCTTTACCGTTATCTTGTTCAAAGCTCTGAAGTCTACACAGATGCGCCAAGTCCCATCTTTCTTTGGAATCAAGACTATGGGTGAACCGCTTGGCGAAGTGCTTGGCCTTATGAGTCCCTTGTCCAACATGTCCTTTATTTGCCTCTTTATTTCAACATTCTCCATTATCGACATGCGATACATGTCGATGTTTGGAAGAGGACAATCTTGTTGCAACTGAATCTCATGTTGAATCTCCCTTTTTGGAGGCAATCCTGTTGGCTCCTTAAACATATCATGATGTGCGACAACTACATCATATAAATATGATTTCAAATTAGGATCACAATCCTCAAATGATTCATGTTTAACATCATCTTTAGGCTTAATCATTAGAAGAAAAAAATTCTTACTTGAATTCACCATCCTCTTTACCTGTCCAGCATTTACCATTGAAATATTTGACTTCTTGTGATGTGCTCTAACAATGAAATCCTTGCCATGTTTGAATAAATGGTATTTGTTCTCATGGCGATGGAAGATTTCTTTCCTATCATACAAGTAAGGACTTCCCAACACAATACCTATAATATCAAGCGGAACCACGTCTAATTCAACTGTGTCAACAAAATGTGCAGTTATTGCAAAGCGCAATATGCACTTCTTTGAAACCTGTAAATTTGCATCCTTACAAGTCCACCCAAGTGGATATGGTTTTGGATGTGGAATGGTCTCAAGATTAAGTTTATTGAACAAGTCTTCAGAGATTAAGTTTGCTTGTCATCCACTGTCAAACAGTGTGTCAATCTTGGTATGTCTGGATATGACCCTCACATGAAACAGTTCAATTCTCTCTTCTTCATTTGGAGCTTGTATGTGATAGTTTGATGTACTAGTACTGGGTTTTGTTTCAATTTCTTTCCCCTTCATGTTCTTCAATCCCATGGCTGTAATTTTAGATTCATCACCTGAATCCTCTCCTAAGTCATGTTGAGTTGTAGCTACAGTTTTCTACTTCCCTTTGTTATTGTTATACTTGGGTCTCTTTTCAGGATGTAATTTCCAACAATTTTTCTCTTCATGGCCTTCTCTTGAAAAATGTTTACAAACCACTTTTTCTCCCTCTTTCTTGAAAGATGCATTATTTTTTCCCTTACCTTTTGATGTCTTCTCTTTGTTTTCCCCCTTAAAAGGTTTCTTTCTACCCTCATCAGTAATGTTTTTCCCTCTAGCTTCTAGATGTGTGGCCTGAACAAAAACTTCATCTAAGCTTGTAGGGTTAAACATGAGAATAATATGTTTTAGTTAGCTATGTAAGCCTCCTATGTACTTGAGAAAATTATATTGGCTCTGCAAATATACCCCGAATAAGAGAGCTCTTCTCCTAAATTCTTGGGTGTATTCTTGCACATTCTGTCCTTTCAATTGTCTAAATTTTTTCCAGTCATTATGGCTTTCTGCATATGAGCTAATGGATAAAGATGTTGTTTTATTGCACTAATGAAATCAGTTCATGATAGAATAATATTACCATGCTTTTTGATCTCCTCCTTTGTCTTGGTTTCTCACCAAACAAGTGTTTCACTTTCCATCCTCAATGAAGCTAGTTGGATTTTGGTATCATCATCATGAAGGTTCTGAATTCTCAAATAACTCTCCAATTGCCTAATCCAATTATCAAGCTTTTCTGCATTGAATTCACCATTAAACATTGGCAATTCAAACTTAACATCAAGTTTTAGAAAAGGAATTTTACCAGTGTTCTTTGACTTGTGTGACTGGTGTACTGAAGATGAAATAGAGGAGGATGATGATGAGGGTGAGGATGGTGACTTTCCACTGCCTCCATTTCCTCCATTGCCCTTCTTTGATTTATCTTCATCATTGTGACCTCCTAATGAGCCCTGAACTTCCTTGTGAAGTTTGGATCCTTCTCCTTCTAGTCTCTCATTCCTTTCTTGATAAAGGACTCTCACCATTTCAGTCATGTCAAGGAATGCTTTCCTGAACACTCTTTCTTCTTCTTTGGGATCCACCTCTTCATGGATTTCTCCTTCTCCCGGAGGCACGCTTAATGCTACTTTTGCTTATTTTGGAGGTGAACTAGGTGGTGGATAATGTGGAAATATCGCCCTCCTTTGTTGTGGCTCATTTTGTGAACCTCTTGCTTCCACCAATTTGCCTTCTCCTCTCTTAAGCTTGAGCCTAGTAAGCATGAAAACCCTTGAAAATAGTTAAACAAATATTTGCACACAAAAGCACCAGAGATTAAACTCTAGCTTTGATACCAACCTGATCTGAAATGAGTGTACTAGTTTGTTGTGCTAAGTGTCCTTTCAAAATTAAAAACATGTACAATTTGTCTCCATTTTGTTTTCTTAAGGAATGAGTTTTTTAACCATGAAACATAGATAAATTTGAGAGTTTTAAGCATGAAAATAAGCCTAAATAACATTGTACAACAGTGTATAATAGAGAAAT
Organism: Pinus albicaulis; assembly: GCA_034641835.2. Classification (NCBI taxonomy): domain Eukaryota; kingdom Viridiplantae; phylum Streptophyta; class Pinopsida; order Pinales; family Pinaceae; genus Pinus; species Pinus albicaulis. The sequence goes on from CM076584.1 coordinate 436,436,708, forward strand.
AACATCACACATAAGTTTTACACAGTAGGCATGATGAAGTAGTTCACCCCTCCTGGGCTACATCTGCTGGTCCAACTCCCAATGGCATGTCCCTCTTTATCATTATGCTCAAAATTGAAAATACACGTGTTTAAAAGCCTCTAATGGTTGTTTTCTCTACACCAGTGGCTCCAGAATGCTCAAATTAGTCTATGTAGACACTTGTTTCACCCAAATTGGTCGAAAATTGACCTCCCAAAGCCTTTTTCCTAATATCAGCTAGAAAGCCTCCACTAATTATGGAGAACTGCAGTTAGTTTAGAAAAATTCCGAAAATTAGGCCCAACACTAAACTTTCGCCAATACAAGCCATCACATTAAATTTGTGGTTAGGGGAGGGGTGGTCACAAGCCAACCCCCCTTACCCCACGGTCACGGTTTTAAAACTCTACATAACAAATGGAGCGGAACCGGAGTCATTAAGGTTCCAAAAATCGTGACATTAAATACCATACAAACTGCGTATGTGACAGTGACAGTTTTCCGCTGGAGGTTACGTTACATGGAAACCACCACATTTAAGTTTATGTCACAGGTTCATATGTGACCAAATTGAGGTGTGATTAGGAGATCATGTGTTTTTCTAAAAATTTAAAGGGCTTGAAACTGTACCAAACCTAAGCGACTAGATAGGTCTCATTGTTGTGATTCCGACGCCGTGAACAGTTCGAAAAAATGATGTCGTATGAGGAAGATATCGTGTTCTATTCGTTTTCCTAAACAACTAAAATTTTTGTGACAGGAGTGACTGGGATGCCCAGTCAACATGTAGGTACAGTCAGTAGGTGGCATATACTGGGAATATTCCTTTTTCTCAAATCCAATCATATTTTGACATGTGGCACATTTAGGGCCGAATACTTGGGTTTTATGAATTGTTTCTGGACCATTGGATGGAGATGTACGTGTTTTATTGTGCACCGTTGGATGGGTGACACGTGGCAAGCCTAGAGGTTGCCACGTGTCCCCAAGAGGTTAGTGTAAAATTTATGTGAGGTCTGGGGGTTTTGACCCCGCGACGGGGGGAGGGGGACTGCCAGCGGTCCCAATCCGCTGGCTACCCCATTGGTATTGGTCACATGCGAAATGGAAAAGATAACATAAAACTTAACCGGAAGCAATCCTAAACCATGACTCCGGTGGTGATCAATGTGGTCACATATGAACCTGTGACATAAACTTAAATGTGGCGGTTTCCATATAACGTAACCTTTGGCAGAAAACTATCACTGTCACATACACAGTTTGTATGGTATTTAATGTCACAGTTTTTGGAACCTTAATGACTCCGGATTTCGCTCCATTTCTTATGCGAAGTTTTAAAATCGTGACCGCGGGGTAAGGGGGGTTGGCCTGTGACCACCCTTCCCCTAACCACAAATTTAATGTGACGGTTTGTATTGGCGGACGTTTAGCACCGAGCCTAATTTTTAGAATTTTGCAAAACTAATTGCAGTTAACTGCAACTCTCCACAATTAGTGGAGGTTTTCTAGCTGATATTGGGAAAAAGGCTTTGGGAGGTCAATTTTCGACCAATTTGGGTGAAACAAGAGTCTACCTATACTAATTTGAGCATTCTGGAGCCACTGGTGTAGAGAAAAAAACCATTAGAGGCTTGTAAACACATTTATTTTCAATTTTGAGAATAAATACAAGGAGGGACATGCCATTGGGAGCTGGACCAGCAGATGTAGCCCAGGAGGGGTGAACTGCTTCATCATGCCTACTGTATAAAAATTACGTGTGATGTTATTTCTCTGTTATACACTGTTGTACAATGTTATTTAGGCTTATTTTCATGCTTAAAACTCACAAATTCATTTATGTTTCATGATTAAAAAACTCATTCCTTAAGCAAAAAACATGGAGACAGATTGAACATGTTTTTATTTATGAAAGGAAACTTAGCACATCAAAGTAATAAACTCCTTTCAGATCACTTGTTTCCTTTGTTATGTTGGTGGTGACGTGAGTTTCATCTACTTGGGAGTGCTTGTCCTTTTCTTTTGTGATATTAGTAGAATTTTTGTCTCTAGTGATATTGGGACACCCTTATCTTGATGATTAGTTATGTTGATAAGTGATTTAAGTCAATGTTATTCGTCTTATTCTTGCATACTAAAAAGCGCAGGGAGGTCTTCGAACTGGTGGTTGTTCTTTCAAACTCGACCCTCTAGGATAACAACTATGCAGGTATCTTTTTTTCTTTCCTAGTATTGGTTTGTGATTGTTGGTATCCCGGTAACTTCTTTGTTTGGTTCTAGTACGATGGTTTTATGTTTATGCTTAAAGGTGCACAAACTATTTTAGGTTTTTTTTACCTCCTCTTCTGCAAGTCCAGGTTAACTCTTGTTTTAGGGAATTGGATTTTTGTAATATCAATTGGGAATTCCCTTTCTTTTATTACATTTCGAAATGTTGCGAAAAAAGTCTTTGTTGGTCATTATCTTTGGGTGTGGTTCAACGAACGGTCTGAGTCTATGGAGTTTTAGTGTGGTGCATTATGAGTGGGGTTCTCAGAGTTTTACCAGGCTTATTCCCTTGGCATGTTGGGATTTTTACGTCTCCCTTGAATTTGGGCCCCTTCTATGGAGTTTGGGGGATGAATTTTTTGTGTTTTGGTTCGCTAGTTAAGGCTTATTGTTTTTTCCCTATGTTTCTTTCGTTGGCTGTGGTCCTCTCTTGGGTTGTTGGAATTACTCTCTTCTCCCAGCTACCATTCCTCCTCGCCAGAGAATGGCAAGACAAAGAGGTGGAGTTAGCAATGTTGGTTCTCAACATCGTAGGTTTTTTTCTTGGGAATCAGTTGCATCCCATTTTAATGCAATCCCTCTAGAAGTACGAAGGGAAATTCTTCAACTACAATTGAAAGAGTTTGGTTATCACCCTTACTTTTCTGATTCAAAAATTGGAGGCAAGTGTTTGAAATAGCTTCCAAACCCAGGAAAGTTTAAGAAGAAGATATTGTACTTTTTTCATTCTCTCTTTGTTCACCAACAACTGGACACTCTCTTTCATATCATTTTTGAGAGACAAATAATTTTATAATTATACGTTTTTTTGCTGGTCAGGAGGATTTCTAAGGAATATAAGATACTTCCTTGATGATATTGATTGTTGTCTAAGTAGGGTGGAAGGTTATGTGGTGTCAGACTCGACCTTAGAGGACTTGACTGATCCTCCTAGAGGCCCTACTTCCCCTCTTGTTGATAATCCTCCAAATTTTACAGTTATCTCTTCTAATAAAGGAAGGTCACTACCTTTGATGTTTTTTTTTTTTTTTTTTCTTCTTGTGTATAGATATTTCCGCAACTACTGATGTTTCTCATGGCTCTCCTAGTGAAGATATATGATGATTATATTTTTTGGGACTACACTTGGTTTTTCCTCAATGCATCTCTTGATAAACTATTCTTAAAATTTGGATATTGCGGCACACCTTCTAGTTTGTGGAAAATTCCTTGGATAGGTCACTTTATCCCTTGCTTTTGAAGGCTCGAAGCAAATACTGGTGGATGGGTTCACGACGGATTTGTTTGTTAGTCATCGTTGGGGTTTTGGCATGGAAGAATTATGGTGATGGACCTTTTGGATATAACTTACATTTCTTGTTGTACTCTTGGTCTATGGCATATGTTTATTCACTGTTGTTGTTACTCTTACTTGAGGTTTTGGATGGCCTAGTCCAGACCTCTTTCCTGAGGCATAGTTCTAGTCTCTAGCTTTTTTATTTCAGTTTGTGGGTAGACGACACTGTGTGTCATGAGTGTTGATGTTTATTGTAGTTTTAAGAATACCTACACTACCATGTTGATATCTCTTGCAATGTTTGGATATTTGATCTCAATGTACAATCTCTTATATTAATGAAAATCCTTTGCACCAATTTACAAAAAAAAAAAAAAATTATTGAGGGATTATTTTATAATATTAGTATAATATTTTAGAAATTTTTATCCAGATTGTATCATTATATTGTTTTTCATCTATCTCGATGCATTCAGAGTGGAAAAATTGGAGGAATAAACTCACAAGACCGTTTTTACTTACATGACCTAATTTGGAAAAAAATGGTTTGAAACCTTCCAGGAGCATTTTGAGGCATTAAACAATGTTTTTTTGGGTAAAACATTGCCACTTCAATGCAAACCTTTTCATGTTTTTCTACATGTAGAGACATTTCCAATGGTGCAAGAAGCACGTCAATCATATCCTGTATGTGAAGGTTATCCACTCATAAGTTGACCTTCCTATTTTCACCACCATAATTATAGAGGATGCCATGCCAACCCCCATTATTCATAGAAGATGGGTTATCCACATGATTATGATGTAAAAGGCTCTAGAAGAGTCTATATTTTAACTTTGGTTAAGAGACGAGGTAGTCAAACTTAACCACTAGTAGGCTATCGCGATGTGTTATAACCGAGCCACTAGGAGGAAAATGGATTCCATTCTTTCAAGTTCATTTGTTCTATAATTGAGGAAAAATAGCCGGGAGGTATAGGGGGTAGAGAAAACTGAGAGGATTTGTGCATTGTAGCAACCCACGAGCCTTAGGCCATACTTATTTGTACTTGCAACCATATTTCCATTTAGAGAAAGAGAGCAGAGTGACCTCACCTTCCAGCTATATTTTTCTCTAGAAAGGGTTCCAAGAGAATATCTTGTGTTTTATGTGCATGTGAGCTATTATTTTGTCATTCTCTATTTTCTACATAAGTTTTATTTGCATGCATTCACTATTTACAATACAATCTACATATCTATAAATCTAATAAAACTGTAATAATGCAAAATTTCAGATTTTAAATATAATATTACCAGATCTGTCATGAAGAACTATCCAGTGGAATATCCATGGAAGTTTACGGATCATATTGGTATCAGAGGAGGTTTCTTTGGGTATTTTGTGGAGATTTGCAGGGGACCTAAAAAAGAGGGGTTGAAAATCATAAAACCCTAATCATGGTCGATGAATCTATGAATGACCCTCATGATCATGCAGAGGAGATATTTTCGTGGTTGGAACAACAAGTCGCAAATATAAATATCAATGTAAATCTCCTCATGGCAGCCCTGAGCAATAATCTTGGGATATTTGGAGAAGATGCGGTTCAAATGAGAGGACAAATCAGAAGGGGGATCGAGAGGTAGGGAAGAAATGAAGAATTAGGCCAAGAAAGAACCTGAAAAATATCAAAACAGTTCCAACGTCGTGAATCAATCACAATCCCTATTTAAAATGGAAGCAAAAGTCAATATAAATCCATACCATGGTGAGATCAATGATCTAAAGTTGAATCACTAGTTGCAGTAAATAGAACTTTATTTGAGTGTCCCTCAAATTGATGAAGGACATAAGATTTCATTTGCGTGACTAAAATTAGAGGGACATGCACTAACTCGGTGGGAAAGCCACATAGAGACCATGCGGTTGGAGAGAGAGCCTCCAAAAACTAAGTGGGAGGACTTCAAAACTCTCATTAAGTCATAGTTTGACCCTATTGGGTATGTGGCAGACAAGTGGATCCGTCGGTACTAATTCAGGAAAAAGTTAAGAAAAATCATGCAGAAATACACCACTGAGTTCATAAATATCGCCATAATGTTAGGTATCTCCCCAAATAACCCATATGTACTCCTCCAGTATTTGGGGGGTCTTCATTGCCATCTATGGGAGCAAGTGATGTTATTCAAGGCTAAATTGATGGACAAGGCTTGTGTATAGTTACAATACCCAGAGAAAATATGCTTAAAGAGAGTGGAATCAAGTGGATCGAAGCAGAAGGAGCAATAGGATGCTTCTAATGGGGGGAAGAAGAAGAAAAAAGGAGGAAAAGATAAAAATATGGAAGCCACAACAAACCAGTGAAAAGATCCCAACAATCATTGGAACATTGATGCCCATGCGGAGGATAAGAGTTGGAAGTTACATCCATAGCTAAACCCGAAGAGCAAAAAGAAATATAATAAGAAGAAGAATCTCAAGGCCATTGATTCAAGTAACCAAGTTAAAAGCAACTCAAACGTGGATGAGAATATTTCCTATACATCAGGAAAAAAGGAGGTAAATCTGAGTAGTGTTTAACAACATGAAAATTAAGAAGAGACTAAAATATTCCATATAAAGATACAGGTCAAGAAGACAAATATTGATACTTTATTTGACTCAGGATCACAGGAAACTATCATGGAATGAAAGTTGGTCAAGAAGTTGGGGTCAAAAGTTCATGATCATCCAAACCCATATCCAATAGGATGGGTATATAATGACCTCGATTTATGTAGGAATGAAATGAAATACATATTTAAATAGAAACACCGAGTCCCGTTTTCCAAAAAACATCGTTTAGGGTCTCAAAACTGCTTTGGAAGTTTAGGACCTAAAAAACAACAAAAAATAGTAAATTTTGCTACAATTAAGGAAACTGAAATAAACAATGTTGGGGGTCTAAGTGGAATAGGTGGGTAGCCACCAATATACACCTGCATTAGTCCTCTCTCCTTAGGAAGCAATGGTCCCCATTATGTTGAACACCTACATGAGATGGGGAAACTTTTGCTAAACTTCATCCCTGGTGAGCCACTTGCCTTGGTGCATGAGTTGGTCAATTTTGACATCCTGATACAGTTGGATATTTTGTTAGCGAGTGTTCTTAATCTGTAGGTCCTTGATCCAATCAGTTGTGGCGTGTTTCATGTAGTTTAGGTTGAGCTCTATTGGTGTTAGTTTTTCGACAATGTCTGATGTGTCCAATAATGGTGGAAAGTATGGTCAAAGGCAGTCCACATTGAACATTGGGTGCATGCCAAGGAATGGGGGAATGTTGAGCTCAAAATTATTGTCTCCCACAACATTGGTGATGGTGTAAGGCTTGTATTAGAGTGGTTGTAGCTTCTGATTGGCTCCGTAAAGGTATTATTTCTGCAAATGCATCCAAACTTTGTCGCCCACCTGAAACTTATATGGCACATGATGTTTATCTTGTTGTTGTGTGTACTTGTCATTATATTTATCCAAGATGTTGTGAACCTATTGGTGGATGTGTTGGATGTGTTCAATAAACTTATTTTATTTATTAGCCTCATTTTTTACATGTTTGGATTCTGCTTGTGTAGTCGCATGAGGCATGGCAACATCAATCAGACACAATGGTTGCAATCCCAGACTCACTTGAAAGGGGGTTGTGACACGTCAAGCTATGGAGAGCTTCATTATAGTTGTGTTGCACATAGGGAAGGCTCTCGTCCCATGTTCGTGGATGCTTGGAGTTGTAAATGCGTAGTATGTGCACAGTCATCTCGTTGATGACCTTTGTTTTACCATCAGTTTGGAGATGGAATGCAGTAAACTTGGTGATATTGGGTTCCAAAATAACTAGAGGCTCAACCCTAATGTGCTCAAGAACTTGTTATCTCAATCTGATATAATGGTATACGAGATCCCAAAATGTACCCACACATGTTCAAAGAAGAGTTTTCCAGTGTCCTCTATTTTGATACTCTTCCTTGAAAATTTGTCCACGAAACACAAATACATAGTCATTACAATGTTTTGTAGCAGGGAGGCCAAACAGATAGTCCATGGAGATGGATTCCCAGGGCTGGATGGGAGTAGGCAGAGGAGTGTACATGCCTTTCTTCTTGATGGTTGGCTTGGTGATGGCACAGGCAGTGCAGGATCTGATATATTTTCCAACATCCTACCAGAGTTTTGGCTTATAAAAATACTTATATAGTACTAGCATCATTTTCTCCACACTAAAGTGCCTTACAACTCTAATATAGTTCGCCTCCCAAATTAGCATGGCACGCTCACTTGAAGAAACACAAAGGTGGCCTAGGTAGCATAATAATGTGTCCTAGAGGTGGAAGTCTGGAACTTGTTTTCGATCCACTAGCATCTAGTATCTGGTGGCAAACTCTGGATCATTTTTGTATATTTGCGGCCACCCAGAGGTTTCGTGGCCATAAGAGTTGAGAACAATGGTCAATGTTGCAACCAGGGGCCGACTGATTCAATATGCAACATGATTGGTGCTACCCTTCTTGTATTTAATGGTCAAATTGAATTGTTGCAAATATGTGGACCACTTTTGATGGTGATCATTTTGAAACTTCCCTTGTGTCTATATAAACTGAAGAGATCAATGATCGGCATGGATGACCGTCTCCTTCCATGGAATGTAAATCTTACATGATGGAAGACATATCCTCATCACAGGTGGGGTATTTCTGAATTATATAAAAAATTCTCTCACTATGATAGGCCACTATATGCCCTTGCAGGGTAAGAACAACACCAATAGAATAGTCAGAGGCATATGCCTCAATTTCAAATGGTTGTTGCATGTATGGAAATGTGAGTACTATTGTATAGCAAAGGAAATGCTTCATTTCAACGAACACCTTCTATTGGACCCAAACCAGAAAAAAAAATTATTTCACTCTGCCCTTGGTACCTTGACTCAAAGACCAAGTTACTTTGAGAGAATCCCAACACGAACCTCCGATAAAAATTAGAAAGGTCCAAAAAGTTGCGAAGCTCTATTCGAGTGGTTAGGGTTGGGAAATCCCAAATGAATTGGATGTTAGACAGAGCAACATGCATACCTTGCTCATCAATGATGTAACCCAAATATTGGAACTGGCTCCTTACAAAGGTGCATTTCTCCAAGTTGGCACATAGTTTGTGTTGTCTTAGGGTTTGAAGGACCAACCAAATGTGTTGCAAGTTCTCCTACCAATTCTTAATAAATATGAGGATTTTGTCCAGATATAAAACCATGAAAGAGGTGGTGAAGGGCTACAAAATGTCATCCATCAACCTCATAAAAGTTGTAGGGGAATTTTTCAACCAGAAAGGCATGACCAACCACTTCAAAAGGACCTCCTTTCATTCGAAGCTGGTCTCCCATACATTTGTGGGTTCTATTGGAACCTGGTGATAGCCAGACTTCAAATCGATCTTGTTGAAGTACTTGGACCCCTTGAGCTGGTCCAGAAGGTCATCAAATCTGTGGGATTAGATACATGTTCTTGAGTGTGATTTTATTTAGTGCCTAGTAATCAATTCAGAGTCTTATGATCCAATATTCTTATGTATAAGTGCAATCAGGATCCCACACGGTGAGGAACCTGGTCAGATGTACCCTTTTTGCAGCAATTCTTGAATCTACCACTTGAATTATTCATTTTCCAGAATATAGCGGTGGTATATTGGCCCATTGGGTAGAGATGCTCTAGGGTCATATTGATTGAATTATTGACCTGACAGTGCAAAGGTACCCATGTGGGTGAGGAGAATATGTCCCTATATTCTTCCACGACCTTATCCACTTGCTTCTGCTGCGTGATGGAACCCTTCTCGGGGGCTATGGATGTAGCAAAAATCTTCCACTTATTTTGATAGTGAATCAGAAAGAAAATGAATTTCCTAGTCTAAGAGATGATCTTACTGCATTGCTTAGCTGAGATCAAAGAGATGGCGGTAGGTAGGGCTACCTCTGGTATCTTGTATAACTTATTTCCCAAAGTGATAATAATAGTGTGAGTCCTAGACTCATACCCATCATGTCATGTCCACAAGTATGGTTGGCCTAATAACACATCACAAACTTCAAGAGGAGAAACATCACATAATACCTCATACATGAAGGGATTTATGTTATAGAGAAGGTGGCACTACTGGATGATGAAAATCTTGTCCTTAGTGGATCCACCCGATGGTGTATGGTTGGGTGTGTGGTGTAGTTTGTAGGCCCAACCTCTTAGCGACCTCTGTTGAGATGAGGTTCTTTTCTCTCCCACTTTCGACAATGAACTTCAGCGGAGACCCCTTCACCCACATCTATGAGTGGAAGAGACACTCCTCTTCCTTTGTATATTCGGGCTCAATCTTCTAGAACTTGGTGGTGGAAATAGTATCGTTGGGCTATGCATCGATAATTTTCTTCCCTTTGTCATTTCCCTTGTCTGGTTCTGACTCAGAGTCGGAACATGCATCTAACACTGAAGTCTTCAACTCAACCAGCAGTGACTACTTAGCACGACACTAATTTGTGTTGTCAGTGTAGAAATTATACAACATGCATGTATATCTTGGATTCATCTGATCTAAAAATATGCTAAGGTTAAATACTGAATCACTTCTACAAATATTTGCGGAATTAAAAACACAATCGCCAATTACATAATCATGAAGAAAGATCAATCACACACAACACAGATAATTTCCCAGGGAAAGCTTATAGCTAAAAACCCCACTATATTCTATTGTATATTATATCATGTATCATGAAACAATTACATACAAAACTCCAATCACAAGAGCTCTCAGTACATTAGCTAATTGTCTCACACTTTCATACAAAAATTGGCAAATCCCTTGCTCAATTTACTGTCTCCAGACAACCTTCCTCCACTGCGCAATCCCTGATGGTAAAGAACCCTGAATAATGGATTCCTTGCCTACCTTGACTGCGTAAATATCATGAGCTCATCCAATGTGTGTTTTCTTGCATGTGTGCAAGCGGATAGTTTCACAACTGATATTTATCTTCCCTTTCACCTAGAACTCAACTGGGTCTCCACTGGATCTGACATGCATGTAGTTAATAATAGTAAAAACATCAGTTGCATGTGAGATCACTGCATGTGAATTAATTAATATTTAATTCACTTGATCTCTCACTAGTGTATCTGTAGTTAGAACTAGCACAACTGACTTTAACTCACTTAACTGAGTTAAACTGATTTACAACTTGCACAACTCATGCACCACTGCACTTCCAACTATGTTACAACTAGAATCACTCAATTACAACTAAAGTCAACCTGCGTGTCCCACCAACCAACCTCTTAACTCAAAATTCACTTAGCTAACTGATTTTCAACTTCAGTTAACTATTTTCAAGTTCTCATTAAGAATAGATTATAGTTTAATGTCCATCTAATATTAAGGGATAATAAAAATAGACATGCATCTATAAATAGAAATGCATATGTAAATAGACATGCACATACGTCTATAAATAGACATACACATAAAAATAGCCTGTGTGGGCCCCACCCTAGTGTAGGTGCTTAATTTTCACTAGGATCATGGATGTTTCTTCCGAATGCCAATTTCACTGTTTCTTGTTGCAAACTTCAACACTCCCTCTCAATCAGAAAGGAATGTCCTTGCATGCGACATGCAACTCATGCATGCAACACTTCTCTAGTGTTTCTTGCACATACAACCTTTGCATGCAACACTTCTGAAACTGAATAGCCTCCAAACAACTGAATCAATATAATGCATCTGTCATCAAAGTCTTCTGACTTGCTGCTAGCTACTACACATGTCTATTGGATCCTCTACGCTGCTGACACTCTCATCCATGCACTCTGCACTTGTTGCCAACTCTGATCTGTGCTCCAGTAACTGACACTGTCACTTTGATTTCATGTCCTCATGACATCTGGCTGCATTAATCCAACTGATCTTGCTACTGCTACTTTGTGGGCTACTCTTAGCTAGGTTTGATTCATGATATCCACACCATCTCAATGAATCCTGCCCAAAATTTCTTCTTGGGATTATTCATGCATGTCACCCCACCTCTAATCTGGTGGTATAGCTACATGCACTCGCTCTGTCAATCTGGCTCGAAATTTCTCTGCATGAGTGGTTGCTCCCACTCCATGATCCTCCGCATGTGGCTGCTCCACATCTTGAGGTTCACTCTTACCTGCATGCAAATCTAGTTCCCTCTCAAGGTCAATTGCATGACTTTCTCACACTTCCCAATGGTAGGAAGCTATCCAGAAATCATATCTACATCAAGTCTATAAAGATTCTTAACTCGAATCCCAATCTTCTTGGCTTGCCTTGTTTCTTTGTGTCGCAAGAAAAATTTTCCTTCACTGAAAACAACATCATAGCCTCTATCCTCTAACATTGCAACTGAGACTAAAGTTTTATTCAAACTTGGTACATGCATTACATTTTTTAATTGAAAGAGTTTACCTGATGCCCTCTAAAAGTAATGGTACCAATCCCGGTAGCACTGTACTGTCCGTCATTTCCCAATTCAATATGCATATGGAGATCCTTCTCCTCCAAGTCACTGAAAAGTTTCTTGTCTCCCGTCATGTGATAGGAAGCACCACTATCCAAGTACAACCCTGATCCCAATGCACTTGACACCATGCATGCGATCAATGAGAAGTAAAGCTCAAATTGCGAGGTAAGGGCCTCACGAGCTACAGCTCCAACAACCTTCTTTTTCTTATTCTTTTGTGGACAGTTTGTGGCAATATGTCCATGCTCGTGACAGTGAAAACACTTCACTTTGGACATGTTGTGCTCCTTGCCATCTTCACCAGCCTCAGATTTGGAATGGATTTTCTTCCCCTTCCCCTTCTTTTCCTTGGTAGCCAAAGGCCAAAGCACAATCCTCTTCATCATCATGCTTTGATGAAGAGCCATCTCTAGTGTTCCGCCTGAACTCCTCGTGCACCAGATCCGACCACAGTCGTTCCCAATCCGGCAATTTTTCCTGTCCATTGACAAAGTCTTCATAACTGTGCCAAATATCAAGAAGTCCTAGGAGAGCCAAACTCACCAAATCATCATCAACAACAATTATTAATATACTCCAAATTTCATTTTTAAGTATATCGGAATAGTGTCGTTCTTTTCCATCTTGATCTTCCTGAGTTTATCTTTGAGCGCCAATTTCCTATGGTCGCTGCTGCTTTGGAGTAGATCCATCAAAGCCTTCCAAATAGCATATGGTGTGGCTTTCCCATGGAGGATTAAGATAATGTGGTCTCGTACTCCCTCCAACATGATCCTCCTTGCCCTTGCCACTTTATTTTTCCACGCATCAAGATTTGCAACATCTGCAACATCTGGCTTAGGAACATCTTTGTCAATGTATTCCTTTAAGCCATTTTCTTCGAGTACTGCCTCCATCCCGTCCTTCAAATAAATTTAGTTCGAGCTGCCCTCAAGTGCATACTATAACCTCAAGCCATTGAAATCCATTTCGATCTTGAATCGACTGTAGCACCAAGACAATCTTTCTACAAGTTCGAATTCTATCCAGTCACAAACTCAACTCCTGCTTCACTTCTGCAATTTCCTATGCTATGATACCATGTAGAAATTATACAACATGCATATATATCTTACATTCACCCGATCTAACAATATGATAAAGTTAAATACTGAATCGATTCTATAAATATTTGCGGAATTAAAAACATAATCGCCAATTACATAAGCATGAAGAAAGAACAATCATACACAACACAGATAATTTCTTGGGGAAAGCTTATAGCTAAAAACCTCACTATATTCTATTGTATATTATATCATGGATCATGAAACAATTACATACAAAACTCTAATCACAAGAGCTCTCAGTACATTAGCTAATTATCTCACACTGTCATACAAAAATTGGCAAATCCCTTGCTCAGTTTACTGTCTCCAGACAGCCTGCCTCCACTGTGAAATCCCTGATGGTAAAGAACCCTGAATAATGGATGCCTTGCCTGCCTTTCCTTCCTTGACTGCGTAAATATCATGGCGTCATCCAATGTGTGTGTGCTTGCATGTGTGCAAGAGGATAATGTCACAATTGATATTTATCTTCCCTTTCACCTAGAACTCAACTGGGTCTCCACTGGATCTGACATGCATGCAGTTAATAATAGTAAAAATATCAGTTGCATGTGAGATCACTATATGTGAATTAATTAATATTTAGTTCACTTGATCTCTCACTAGTGTATCTGCAGTTACAACTAGCACAACTGACTTTAACTCACTTAACTGAGTTAAACTGATTTAAAACTTGCACAACTCATGCACCACTGCACTTCCAACTCTGTTACAACTAGAATCACTCATTCACAACTAAAGTCAACCTGCATGTCCCACCAACCAACCTCTTAACTTGAAATTTACTTAGCTAACTGGTTTTCCACTTCAGTTAACTATTTTCAAGTTCTCATTGAGAATATATTATATTTTAATGTCCATATAATATTAAGGAATAATAAAAATAGACATGCATCTATAAATAGACATGCACATACATCTATAAATAGACATACACCTAAAAATAACCTGTGTGGGCCCCACCCTAGTGTGGGTGCTTAATTTTCACTAGGATCATGGATGTTGTTTCCGGATGCCAATTTCACTATTTCTTGTTGCAAACTTCAACAGTGAGTGGGTATCTTTGGGAACTCACACCACTTTCCTGTATACTTCTTTATATTCATGGTGTTGTTCTTTTATTTTAGCTTCGATGAGTTTTCCTGAGTCACCCCACCTTATATTTGTCCTATGTTCTGCTATTGGGGGGTGTCTTTTCCTTGCTTCAGATTCACAAATCCAAAGTCTCGATTATTCTGTTTAATTTGTTGCTCGATCTTACAACATATTGTAACACAACACCAACCGAGGAGATGTCCAGGAAATCCATATCGTCCTGGATGTATTTGTGTAGACAGTCACAGTACTTGAGTACTACATGCCACTTGAAGATATCCAACCTTGTGTGAAGGGTATGAAAAATATTTGTGACTTCTAACACATCTTGGTCCCTTCCTTGCCACAACGTGGTCCATTTTATGTATTTATCTTCATAGATCCTGATAAGGTAATATTGTTCCTTAACAACATCTCCGGAAGAATTACAAGTGGGTGTGGATGAAAATAGTGAGGGCTCCTTCTCGTCCCTCTGTTCACAGTAGGTTTCCCACCAAATTTTTACGTGGGGGGTGACCTTGAGGAGCACAAAAGTAATCTTTTCCCTATTGGAAAAATTATGGATCGATAAATATACTTCCAACATATTTAACCATTTATCTATGTCCTCTGCATCTATCTATCCTTCAAATATAGTAATGTCAAGGTTAACTTGTACCTTAAAGTGGGTGGCGCCTTCGAGGTGGTTGTCGAATGAAGATTCTTTGCCCACTAATACCCGCCGAAGGATCTGGGAAAAGTTATCCATCATCCCATTCCTTTATCGCTCAAGGGATTCTTCGAGAATTTTTTTGAAAGGATATATTTCTCCCTCGTCTTTTTTTTCTTCTACCATGGGAGGTCGTCGGGGTCGACGAAGTCGATCTTGAAAGGGTTTAACTAATTCAAGTCCTAACTCCCTATACCCCAACCTCGTTCTGAACATGCACAAAAAAATAGAGAAAGAGAGGACTACTCTGATACCATTGATCCATATTTATGCATAAATAAATATTTTAACAAAAAAACAGAGTCTACATTGAAGACTAAAATTCGATTCATTACTAACAAACACTGAGAATTATTTACATGTAGAATGGAAATAAACTAGCTTAGGAAATGGTATCTTATCTCTCAGAAGAGATGTAACGACTGCATGTCTTCTGAAATGTGTTACAATGAGTTTCAAAGGCCTTTTTATTATTGAGAAACAATGGAAAACCATAAACACCCCAAAACCTAACCCTAGGAGATGAAGCACCAAAATTTTGTGGGCCCCATTGGGGTTAGTTTGTACATCAACTTCCCGGGGTTTTAACTTTGGCATGTGATTTCCATTTGACATGTACGATACCTCATTAGATATATCTATCTGAGGACAACAAATTTTGACTGTAGACAACTATAAATGGCTACGAGTCTACCTGTTTTCCAAAAACATCATTTAGGGCCTCCAAACGACTCTTGAAGTTTAGGACCCGAAAAAATGCCAAAAATAGTAAATTGTAGTAGTATTAATAAAAGTGAAAGGAATTGTGTTGGGTGTCTAAGTAGAATAGATGGGTGTCCAATAATATCCACCTGGATAAAATAAGGATGCAGAGTTGAAGGTAACAAAACAATGAAAAATTAGATTTGTTATCAGTGCAGATTTTATTGATGAAGTAGAACTAGATGTGGTTCCCCTTGATGTATGTGGAGTTGTGTTTGGGGTTACCTACATGAAAATAAAGATCTAATATACATGTAGGGATCCCACCAGTACCGACTCATCAAGGATGGAAAATCTTTCACCATTAATGCACACAAAGAAAAGTGGAAAATTTCACTGATAATTGCCAACCAAGCCAAGAAATTGATTAGTTCCAGCAAGAAGCATGCTTTATTGTTTTTAATAGAAGGCTTGTTTGTAGAAGATTTAGTAAGAGGAAAGGCATCCCTAGAGGGGTGTAATAAGAAACATAAACAACAACTGGAAGATTTTATACAGGTTGGTTCGAAATGCGTCGACCACGTTCTTTTGCATGTGATTATTACCGAAAGAGTTTCTACTAATTTATATTATGGATCACAGAAGCTTAGATTCCAAAAATACATGGATGTGTTCAGAGAGCCTAAACGACTATCACCTAAGAGGGAAGTGGAGGACAAGATCCAAAATTTTCCAAACTTCACATTTCCAAACATTGGGTTGTACATTCAGTCTATTATAGAAGTAAGTGAGGTGAAAAAATAGTTGCATCAATTGTTGGAACATGGTGTCATTCAGCCAAGTACATCACCATGTGTATCACCATTATCATTGTGCCAAAGAAATATGGAACTTGGCGGATGTGTATAGATTACAGGGCATTGAATAAAATCACGCTCAAGAACATGTACCCCATACTTAGAATAGATGATTTGTTGGATTAGCTGCAACAAGAAAAAGAATTCACCAAGCTGGACTTAAAGTTTGGATATCACTAGGTTCGATTCAAAAAAGAAGATACTTGGAAGACCACCTTCAAAACCAAGCAAGGTTTTTATGAATGGTTAGTCATTCCATTTGGCCTATGTAATGCACCAAATACATTTATGAGATTAATGAAAGATATACTGCACCCTTTTATAGATTAATTTATTATTTTCTATTTGGATGATATAATGTTATACATTGCCACTTGGGAAGATCACATCTCTCATTTGACGCAAGTGCTAGAGACATTAAAGAATAACATTAGCAAATATCAAGAAGTGTGAGTTTTCACAACAGTATTTGGTGTGTTTGGGGTAGGTGATAGATGGAGGAGAGCTAAAGATAGACCCTGCTAATATTGAGGGCATCATGAAATGGATGATTCCTACTAATGTTTGTGAGGTCAGGAGTTTCATTGGGGCAACACATTACCTAAGGAGATTCATAGCCTCATTTTTAGTGGTAGTCGCACTTCCCCATGCCATAACAACAAGTGGAAAGACTTTCCAGTGGGGAAAGGGTCATCATAGGGATTTCGAGGAGCTAAAGAAGAAAATCAGTCAAGCAATAGTTCTGGGATTACGAAACGTGAAACAAACCTTTGAAATGGAGATAGATGAGAGTGGGTATGTTATGGGAGCAGTCTAGATGCAGGGAGGAAGCCTTGCATGCTACCATTGCAAAGTATTTCATGGGGGAATTATTAATGCCTACGACAAGGATTTCTATGCACTACTGCAAGCTATGAAGAAGTGGAAGCACTATATGATGGGAAATGAGTCTAATATTCCACACAGATCACCAATCACTACAATATTTGCAGGCCCAGAGTAAGCTACAATAGACCAAACATTATAAGTGGATGGGGTTTCTCCAACAATTTCATTTGGTGATAAAGTACAAGAATGGTAGCAGAAACAAGTTTACTAACATGCTTTCAAGGCCACAAACATCAAATATCACAACTATGGGGACCGTTGTGCACATGGAGCCATTCACCCATGAGACATGCAAAGAGGCATATTCAAAGAATGAGGACTTCAAGGAGGTGTTTCAATAGTTGTAAAGTTAGAGTCATGTGCACAATGGTGACAACACTATTAAATACAATCTCTAAGATGGGTTACTCTACATGTTGGATAAGCTATGTGTTCCTAAAGGTGAGTGATTACAACTAATTAGAGAGGATCACACCTCCAAGGTTGCATGGAGCTTTGGTGTAGGGAACACCATGGCCAACTTGCATAGGTATGTGTATTGGCCCAAGATGAAAGAGAGGATAGCTAGGTTCATAAGGGGATGCATGCTTTGTTGTGCCAAAAAACCTAGCAACAAGAAACAAGGTCTATATCATCCCTTACCTGTACCCACTCGTCCTTGGGAAAGCATTTCCATGGACTTTGTGGGAGGTTTACCAACAACCAGGAAAGGGCATGACTACTTGTTCATTGTAGTTGATAGATTCAACAAGATGTGTGTTATGGTGCCCTATAAAAGACCATTAGTGGGAAAGAAGTAGCAAATTTGTTCTTTGGACATGTATGGGTGCACTTTGGGATACCAAGGAGCATCATTTTAGACATGGATACAATATTTATTAGTGCATTTGGACTACATTGTGGGAGAAGATGGACACGAAGTTGAAGAGATTTACAACATTCCATCTAAAGACAAATGGGAAGACATAAGTGGTCAACAAGACTTTGGTGAAAATTCTAAGGGGATATAACCAAAAACATCATAAGGCCTGGGATGAAAATATGGTATATATACAACATTCTTACAATAGAGAAGCCCATACTTCTACAGGAAAGTCCCCATTTGAAACCTATTTTGGATATTTTCTTCCTTCATCGTTGGACATTGCATATGGCCAGTAAGGAGAAGTGAGGGAAGATCTTATAGGAGATGCCTTGAGGGCTGAAAATTTTATAGAGAATATTAGGCAGACCCATCTATACGTACAAGAGGTACCGCAGAAGTCACAGGAGAAATATGAGTCCAAGCATGATCAACATAGGACAAAGATATCCTTCAAGGTGGGAGCCATAGTATGGCTATAGTTGAACAAGGAGAGTCTAAAGGGACCTGGTAAGAAAATTAAGGCTCCAAGGTATGGTCCCTTTGTGATAATTCATATTGACTCAGTTTACCACCATAAATGCACATTTACTTAGTTGTGAATGTAGATAATTTGAAACTCTATGATCCTTCCATGTTAGATAAGGATGATGAATAAGTACTACCTTTTGCGGAGGATTTGGCACCATACGCTCAAGAAGAGTTGAAAAAATATATAGTTTTGAAAAGTGGTCCAGAATACAAGGAAAGGGAAACATTACCTTTGGAATATTGGGTTGAATGTATAACTTATAGGCAAATATAAATGGTACACTAGAGAGAAGGTGGAGGAAAATTTTCCTCACCTCATTTAGCAGAAGTTTTTGGGACCAAAATCCTCCCAAAATGAGAAGGTGTGATCTGGATTGGATCATTATATATTTTTTTCATCTATATCGATGCATTTAGAGTGGAAAAAGTGGAGGAATAAGCTCACAAGACCGTTTTATCGACGAGACCCAGTTTGGAAAAACTGGGTCTGAAACCTTTTGAGACCATTTTGAGTTATCAAATGACATTTTTTGGGGTAAAAATTTGTCATTTGCAATGTGCACCTTTTCATTCTATTCTACACATAGAGACCTTTCCAACGACGCAAGAAGCATGTCAATCAGAGTTCGTATGCGAAAGTAATGCTACTAAAAAATTGACCTTCATGTTTTCACCACCATAATTCGAGAGGATCCCATGTCAACTCCCATTATTCATGGAAAAGGGGTTAACCACGTGATTATGATGTAAAATACTCTAGAAGAGTCTATATCATAACTCTAGTTAAGAGGTGAGGTAGTCAAACTTAACCACTAGTAGGTTATCGGGTTGTGTTATAATTGAACCACTAAGAGGAAAAGGGATTTCATTCTTTTGAGTACATTTGTTCCATAGTTGAGAAAAAATAGCTCGGAGGGATAGGAGTTATAGCCCACAGAGAATATTTGTGCACTGTAGCAGACCATGGGCCACATGCCATACTTTATACTTGCATCCATATTTTCATTTAAAGAAAGAGAGTGGAGCGACCTCACCTTCCATCTGGGTGTTTCTTCCGAAGGGTTTCCTAAGTCATATCTTGCATTTTATGTGTGTGTAAGATTTTATTTTTTCGTTCTCTATCTTCTGCACAAGTTTTATTTGAATGCATGCACTGTTTACAGTAAAATCTATAGATTTAGAAATCTAAGAAAACTGTAATAGTGTTAAATTTCAGATTATATATATAATATTATTAGATATGTTGTGGTGAACCCTCTAGTGAAATATCCACGACAGTTTACAGATCAATTTTGAAGTGACTATTTCAAAAAAAAAAAATGTTACAAGTCTTAAATAGAGGTATATGTGTAAAAAAAGAAAATATTGATATTGATTGTCTTTTCGATCCTTGTGATTGTTGTAACATGATCACCCATTTTTATAAGAATAAGTGCATTGATTAAGAATTTTTTAAGGATTATTTATAACATTATCATAATATTTTAGAATTTTAGAGTTATTATTTCAAAGAAATTAATTGCAAGCCCTAAATATATAGGTAGATGTGTAGAAAAGAAAAGATTGAGATTGATTCACTATGGGCATAGCAAATATATCTAATCCTAATCACTTACAAAATTGGGTTATACCAATGCAAAATGAAAATAAAGAAAGGTCAAGTTTAAATACTACTTTCTCGCCAATAAAATAATGATTTTGAATCCATAGAGCTTTAGGCTCAAAATTTACCTTTATACTTATTAGGCATCCATGTTTAGACAAGGCTAGGGAGATCTACACTGACACTTGGAAGGTTACAATATAGAAAAATCAAGTTCAAGAGCTAAGTATAAATGTAAAAAAATAAGAAGAGAAAAATGAAGATGACATGTTAAGGAGGGCTTGTTTGATAGGTAAAAAATGAATGATGGAATTCTTCATACCAAGGCTCACTTCCCACTATATCATGTTTTCTCCTTATGGGTTACATGACTAACAAGCGAGTCATCCATGGTTGTTGGAACTAGATATAAATATTTAGTGACTTTAGAAAAAAAGATTTCCTTCCCTTAAAACGTCTTAAGTAAAATAACACAAATAGATAAAAGTTGTAGATGAGCATAACCTCATTAAATATATTTTCAATTTAGAAAGATGCATACTTTCACGTTATGATACATGAAGTATCTATCAAAAAGAAGATAAGGAGAAGTTGACATCTGTGTTTGGCATTAATACTTATTCTTATAAGAGTTTATTGCTACCTATGAATAAGAGGGCCTTAGACAAGGGCCCAACACTCCCCGTAAGTTTTTGTAGCTTAAATAGTTTAGCATTGCTACTAATGCATGGTGAAGACTCTATTTTTGTGAACATAGACAAACCCTACTAGTATAGCTAAGCCCATTGTACCGTTATGTTTTTTTTAAAGAAAATAATGGTTTCACATCTCCTTAGATCATAATAATAATTATGTTGATTGAGCCAAACCTAAGCAATTTAAAGGATGTATATTATCCTCCCCACCTTGGATCAATCACAAGTGACATGTCGGGCCCTTAATGAACATATTGTTATATCAACCTTGAGCCATGAATAAACTAGTTTACCATATGCATCAACCTCAGGATGAGGGGAATTTTCTAATAGATGTGCCTTTGATATGTATTTCATGGGAAAAAACTAGGGTTGTAAAAAATATTATCTTAGTAATTAGTTGTCATTAAAGAAATTTGAAACAACTATGAAACAAAATATCCACTTTGTCATTAAACCACATGCTTCTCTTCATTAGTATCATTATATTGTGAATGTTTTTATTCTATCATTAAACCACATGCTTATTTCCACTAGGATCATTGAATTGTGAGTTATTTATATTTAACTACTTAGTTATTCCTCTAGATGAAACAAACCAAGGATACTAAGCATTGTAGTTAACCATGTTTGTGAGGGATCATTAACCATGCAAAGCTTATCACTAGTTAGTTTTGGGTGTTGTGCTAAGTGTGTTTATTTTATGAATTGGAGGTTTAAGATTCCAACCATGTGTAGTAATGTCAAGAATCCAAATTTTCAAAGTTCACATTTTTTGGAAAATTACACCGATTTATGTTCATTGTTTGACCATAGCAATATCTATAAGTTTCTAAAAATATAAATTGTAAGAATTGTTTACAAAATAAATTGAATATTGGAATTAGATCATTGCTTGTATTTAAAATTGTTCATTTTTCAATATAAATATTTAAAAATAAAATCGTATAATTGTCCCATCTAGGTTAACTATAGGAGTTGGGGTTTATAACCTCATAGATAAAATACAAGTGTTTAAGCAAATAAAAAGTTACTCATTTAAACAAGATAATGAAACTAACATAATAACACCAACCATAAAACAAAGGAAAAAATTTCTCTTTTCCTAGTCCCAAATGCTTTTCCCAGTTTATTTATTTTATTTTATTTTATTTTTATTTTTATTTCTTTATTATTATTATTATTTTTTATTTATTTATTTTTAATTTTTCTTTGTCAAAGTCTATTTTATATTATCATAGCAAAATTTACATTAAAAAACAGCTTTGTTGTGATACATCCACGCAACCTGGTAGGAAAAAAAGGCCATAAGTGTCTCAGGTGCATGCCAAGGCATACAGTGTCAATGGTTATTATCGGAACAAAACTAACAAAAAACCAGTGGATACATACCTTCATGGAGGTGGATTGAGAGGGCTTGCAGGTGGCCCAACAAAGAAACCAACATGGTTGTGCACATGATAGTCAATATGCTCGACCTGGATCTCTAGTGCTCGAAGGTGGTTGTGAGAGCACCTCAGCTGACGGCGCAGACTCTCTAGAGCATATGGAGTCTCTTTTTGCAGATGTTGAATGTCATTGATATAGGGAATGAGTTCATTACGATCCTCATATCTTTGTTCCCTCATGGTGTCCAGGATGAGTTGGATTTGCTGAAGTTGAATTGAGATGTCGTCCAGGGTGGTCGGAGCTTCCACTTTCCCAGGTGACTGCACTGGAGAAACCGCCATGGCAGCCACCGAATGTTGGCTCTTAGTGGATTCTGAGTTCGAACTTGGGTCCCGATCGGCCCGCGTGCTTCCATCCCTCGACGAAATCTTCCTTTGCGTGCACGGCCTCGATCGCGTGGCATGAGCTTCGCAACCCCAATCTGGCTTACCTTCGTGTTAAAACTCCAATTGTTGGCGGGTTGAGTAGTCCATAGTCTAGCATTGTTGTCCCCGAAGCCACCATTGCCCGTCCAACCACCCACTCCCAAACCAACACAGGAGATTGCCACCAAACCGTCGATGAATTCCTTGGTGCTCTCGGAGAAGAAGATGAACCACCGCCATCTGAAAGATGAAACCGCTAGAAAGCTAGGAGGGCCTATGAGCCCGAATCAACATTGCACAAAGGTCAACTCCTCTGAATCCGCAACCCCTTCCTCCAATATAGATCAGAAGGACCACAGAAGCCACACACCTAACAACACCTTTCCCACTGGTAAGCCAAACATAATTGTCTTCCTATCACCCTGTTGCTCCTCCATATCTTCGCTTCCAGGATCCCACAAGTCACGGAACCACCATCCCTAGTTCCCCGCCTCCTACGTCTTCCACTACGCCTCCTGTCATCGAAGCTCAATTTGAAGCTTGAGAGCCAACGTTGGTGTACAGAGAGAAGTCGCCTCACAAACATCCACCATCGCCCAAACCTTCATACTTCTTTCCTGCTCGCCCAAACACCTGATAAGCGCACATCGTCTGCCGTAAGACCTCATATCCCGAGGGCTCATAATGTTCAAGCATGGGAGTTAATGACTCCTGCTGGTGCGTGGCGTCATGCCTGTCTGTCCCGCGCTACCAGCTCATAGATGTCCATCAAACATGACACCACCATTGGGGAAAATGCTTTTACCAATTATATAAATGTCATATTTGAATTTTCCTACCTCATATGTAAACATGTGGGGAGGGCGGAAAGGCACTACAACATGGTGCAGTGGTTCAAGCTTAAACTTTTGCTATTGAAAGTACTTGAAAGAGTATCATGCTTAATGTTGAATTTCCATGTGTTACGCTACTCAATGCATAATAAAATGTTAACATCCTTTTTCTGTGTGTTGATTTCCATGTTGCCATTTGCATTAAATGTCCAACTCAATTATTTATGTCAAAGTTTGTGTGTTGTATTTGTATGAGATTGAGCTAGTATTATTTTGTGCTAATGTTGGTGATTTAGTGCAAAGTGGGATTGGGTACCCAAAACAATGAAATTGAAGAAAATCATTGTTGATTGTGGAAGTGAGTAGCATAATATTGTCATGCATTAAAGTTTTTTAGTGTATCACAATTAGAAAAATGATATAATGAATTAGAGAGTGATGTAAGTGTTGGAACAAAAGAGAAAAATATATATTATATGAGTTTAAATATCCCATGAGCATGTGGTATATAATCGCGAGACACATACATAGTTGAAATCTATCCACCAATACTGTTCATTCTTGAGTTTGAATGAGAGTGCTAGGTACACAAAGATCATTATTGATCTCGAAGGAAACACAAAAAGCACTTTCAAGTGGGGATTAGGTAGAGTTTCAAACAACCAAGTAGAGGCAATAACATTATTTTAGGGGTTGAGGATTATCGATGGAAAGTATATTAAAAACTACCTAATTGTAATAAGGGACTTGGCTTTAATCATCAAGTTGATACTAAGAGCCCACTCTCAGAGTGATGTAAACTTAATGGAGATTTTAAAGAGAATTACAAATAAAGTTGTCTAGATTCAAAGTATCAAGTTCTTCCACATCTTAAGGTTTCTCAATGAGGTCATTCTTTTGGATTGTGGCAAATCAAAATTAAAAAATGGGTAGGTAATTTTCCCCATCCCCTAAGTATCATACCATAGTTATGAAATAACCTTGCATGATAAACAATTAGCATGTCAATACACATGGAAATATTAGTTATTGTCTGCAACAATCAATAACCATTCAACCTATGGTATTGTTACACATTAGAAGCTTAATATGGGATCATACACATTAATTACTTTGAATGTTTAATTTTATTATAGGTGGGATATTGGTCCTTAACTTAGGCTTGTTGTTCAAGTATATGTGGTATTTTCTCAATATGTGGCTCTTGGTTGTATCTCAATTTGGTTCGAATTGGGGATTTGAATTAGAATTTTGCACTCTTGGATAATTTTTGTGGCAACTTATCCATGGAAGTTTTTTGGGTTTATGTTTTTCTAGCCTTCTTTTGAGAGGATTTGGTGGCTTTTTCTCTGAGTTTGATTTGTGGGGCTCATATTTCTATTGGCTTGGTGGTTCAATTCTACGTGGTTCAATGTTATGCACTAAAACCTTAAAATATCATAAGAAACCAAAGTACAACACCATGTACAACAAATGTGAAAGTAGAGCACAACTCCAATATAGATAAGAAAGATGAGTTATACAATAACTCCTTAAATAATAGGAGAACCTCCTCCTGTTACCCAACTACATTCATACATCCAAATCACTGTGAAATTTTCAAATCTGAAATCCTATAGCAATAACTGGAATTTATTTTTCTAATTGTTAATTATTTTAACAATTTATTTGTTATGGAAAATATCAAATAAATCACACTGCAATCTTCACAAATAAAAATGTGGAAATAATAGTGTTGGAAACTGAGAAAATACTAGCACACATACATAACAATGACACTGATATTTTTGGACAATGTCCCTAGAAAAACCCAACTTGGGAAAACCAGTGTAGCAGCTGAGGGTTTTTATTATTAAGCAGTAATGAAATTCTAAATACAATATGGATGCACAAATTGGAAATCCACCATAGGAGAAATTGGCTGATCAAGCTCTAAAATTGGCTCTGAATGGGCTCCACGAAACCACTGCATCAACCTCTGTGTCAACCCTGTGTAGGCACTATAACACTCTGCCTGGAACTGCAACTGATCAAGCCGTCTGCCCAATCTAGTCTCTTAGAATGACTCACTGTCAACTTTTGAAATTCTTCCTGGCCTCTAGCAACTGAATCGACCCTCTGTCTGGCCAAATTGAACTTTGCCTCTGAAGCTTTTGTGTTGCCTCTCCGCAACCTCACTTAGGAAACTCGACCCTCAGGTAGCTAAATCTATGAATCTGGAAAAAATTTCCTCCAGAGTCACTGTCTCTACTACGATCTTTGGCTCTCTGACAATTATTGTTGCCCTCTGGAAATCAAACTGTTGGTGTGTCTTCTCCAAGTTCCCATCAACTTCCTATTGTAATCCATTGTTGGAACACCAAATACCAAGATTAAAACTTAATCAAGGAGTAGGATCATCTTGGAGTCGATCCATGTGAGTTTCTAGACAATTCTCACCTTGACTTGAATAATTTTGATTAATTAACCAGTTTTCCTAAGTTTAGACTTAGGAAACATTAAAAATAGGTTAATAATCTAATTAAGTCATCGCTAGGTGGAATTTCCATAAACGATTTCTGGGTTTTGGAGATCTCATGTATTCTAGCCTCTCCACCAAATTCTGTGGCTAGAACACATCTAATTCTACTAAAACTAACACTCCCTTTTAACAAGGATTATGTTCTAGTGCACATCCTACCACAACTCTATGTATTTGTATAATCTCCTGTCACGCTGTTGATGTATGGCCACTATGATTGCCTCCCATTTCCCACCAAACAATGCACAAGTATGATGTTGCATCAATGTTGTTGCTGACCCTACATACTGCTGCCAACTCTGTATTTGCACTACAACTCCTTCTTATCTTTTGTTGTTGCAACTGCAACAATTGCAACTGAGAAGCATTTGAAATACTGAATCAATTGTCTTCAGTATGATGCATATATCTCCCAAGTCTCTAACTGCTATTATCCTACTCACTATCTCTGAAGAATCTGCGCTGTTGCTGACTTTGGACCATGCCACTTTGCACTGCTGCCAACTCTGCACTGCGCTCTCCAGCATCTCAATGCAACTAGTCTGCAAATATCACTCCAGAATCTAACTGCATCTCCTGATGTTAATCCACCATGTTACTGAATACTATAGGCCCTCATAGTCAGGTAATAATTCATGAGGTTGACTCTTCAATGGACCTTGCCCAAGTCTATAGCCTTTGGGGCTACAACTCCAGTTCACCCCACCTCACTCCTAATGGTATGGTTGCCCACATCGTGAAGTATTCCTCCAACCTGGAGGACAACTTGACGATCTCAACTGACGCTACCTATTGGTCCTCCTTCTCCTGCTTGTCCTTCTTCCAGAGAGGAAACTACATGCTGTAGTGACCGAGCTCACCACATCTAAAGCACTTGACCTTTGGCAGGTCCTTCATCTTCTTTCTCTGCTCCCCGTGCCCCTGAATAGGACCCTTAGATGTGAGGGAAACATTCTCCTCCTCCTTCACTACCTTCTATCTGCTACTACTGTTGCTGCCACTGATGGAGCTCTTTAGCAGAGCTCGTCTCAACTCCTCTTGCTGCAAGTTGAACCACATTTTGTCCCATTCTGGTAGCTTTTATTTTCCCAATATACTCTAGACAAAGACTTGCCAATCGTAGAAATCCTACGAGACATTGTTTATTTCCAACCTCACTAGATATGATGGTTGAGGCACTGCCCAAACAACTGCAAGATGGTCTTAGACCTCCTGAATCCTAGTGAGGAAGGGATCTATGCCTTCTCCCTTCTGCATCCTTATACATCTCATCTTTTCCTCCAGGAACATCTTCCATTTCTTGGAAGTACCCTGCTATATCATGGAGAGAGAATCTCACATCTCTTTGGCAGTATACTTTCCAGTTATGTGTGAGACTATATGGTCCCGGACCCCATCTAGGATCAATTGCTTCACCTTCACCATTTCCTTCCTGTATTCTTTTAGCTGATCTTCATCTTGGAGAAATAACACAACACAGTCTATGTAGATCTTCAGGCCATATTCATCCAACATGAAGGACATCCTAGCCTTCCAGATGACATAGTTGGAGGAACCCTCCAACCTATCCTAATCTCTATGTACGATTGTGGTCATCTCGAAAATTTTCGAAAACCCCCTCTTTCCTTCTTCTTGGTTGTTTCTATACTACTTACAGTCCCATATGGATGCGTAGATCCCTCAGCTCCTACTACCAATTTTCCTGGACAAATAGAACTTTTGAGGCTCGAAGTTCCCTGAGAAAATTTTTCTCTCTGTTGTGTGTGCTTTTCTCTTCCACCCGACGTTGGTTCTGTTGCTACAAAACCCTTTATTTCCAACCAAGTAATATTCTCAGCGAAAATATGAGTTGCAACTGCTCCCTTTGACTGTTGGAATCACTAACCCGGGAAACTCGACTTTTCTACAATCCTATAATTGAAAATCGAAATCTTGCCCCAACAATTCAACCTGCAGGTCTGAGCACTGTGCTGCCTCTAAGAATTTCAGCCTGTTGCTCCCTCTAAGTAGTGGAATTATTTCCTCCGCTTATGATCTTCCTGGCTGGTTACTTATGCTCTGATAACATATGAAAATTTCAAATCTAAAATCCTATTAGAGCAATTGGAATTTATTTTTCTAATTGTTAATTATTTTAACAATTTATCTGTTATGGGAAATATTAACTAAATCACACTGTAATATTTACAAATAAAAATGCGGAAATAGTAGCACTAAAAACTGAGAAAATACTAGCACACACACATAAAAATGACACTATTATTTTTAGACAAATGTCCCCGGAAAAACCCAACTTGGGAAATTCGGTGCAAGAACTGAGTGTTTTTATTATTAAGCAGTAGTGAAATTCTGAGTACAATATGGATTCACAAATTATCAATCCACTACAGGAGAAACTGGCCAAATGAGTTAGCGAGACAAATTTTTTCTCACCCGACACTGATCTAGCTTTGAAACTGGCTCTGAATGGGCTCCACAAAACCCCTGCATTAGCCTTTGTTTGAACCCTGTGCAAGCACCAAAACACTTTTCCTGGAACGACAACTAATCAAGTCATCTGCCCCAACCCAGCCTCTGGGTTGATACCTTCCAAAACTATTCCCAAACTCTAGTAATTGAATCGACCCTCTGTCTAGCCAAATTGAACTCTACCTATGAAGCTTCTGCGCTACCTCTACGCTACCTCGTTGAGGAAAATCGCCCTCCTGTGGAGACTCTTCGAATTTGGAAAAATTTTCCTTCGGACTCACTCTCCTTGCCCCTTATTGTCTCTGCTTCAATATATGGCTCTTTAGAAATTGTTGCTACCCTCTGGAAATCAAATTGCCATGGAAATCAAACAGCTGGTGTCTTTGGTGTGTCTTCTCCAAGTGCCCATCAACTTCCTCTTATAATCCATTGTTGGAGCACCAAAAACCAAGATTAAAACTTAATAAAGGGCTAGGATCATCTTGGATTTGATCTGTGTGAGTTTCTAGACTATTCTCACCTTGAATTAATTAATTAAGATTAATTAACCAATTTTCCTAAGTTTAGACTTAAGAAACATTAAAAAATAGGTTAATAATTTAAGTAAGTCATGTCTAGATGGAATTTCTAGAAACAATTTCTGGGTTTTGGATATCTCATGTATTCTAGCATCTCCACCAAATTTCATGGCTAGAACACATTTGATGCTACAAAGACTAACAATCACATGTTCATTGAATTAATAATGATTACATAATATCTATAAATACATATTCAAATGTTGCACATCTTACCCCTTTATTAGGAAAATCACTATGTTCGTGGGATCTTCGATAGACAGTGATCAAGTGCGTTTTTATTCTTGGACATGACCATGATGTAGCCTCACCAATGCCGAACTTACAAAAAAGAAAAGAAAATAAAGGGCAACCATTATTACATATACATTTAACCCCATATATGCCTCCCTTGGGTCATATCATAGTACCCTCCTTCCAAAAGGGTTCATCATCAAAGCTATGCAATTAAATGTACTAAAATATTTAAATATTAAAATAAGGTAGAGTACACACTATATACACCCAATGTGAGTGTGGAGAACAACTCGAATATAAAAAATAGAGATGAGATACATACCAACTCCTCAAAAAATGGCCTAATACATTCATATATCCAAATAATTTGTTCCTCAATAATGATTATATGATCTCTATATATAACTCTATGTGGCCATTTTATAGGGCTCACCACTATTACATATATGTTTACCCCATTATTTATACATTTAACTCCATATATGCCCCCCTTGGGGTCATATCCATGTTGCCTCCTTTTAAAAGCTTTGTCCTCAAAGCTTTGCAACAAATTTTGTTACATGTGATGAAGGATATTCTCATGTTCATTCTTTCTTGTTCACCAATGATGATCAATCCATCCAAACTCAACTCTTCTTTTATCTTAATCCTTGGTAGGTAGTTGTTGAATTTTTTTATTTGATTCCATGTGTTGTTGTTGTGACTTCTCCAATTTGTTGTCATTGTTGGTATCTAACAATATGCCATTGAATAATGATTTTATGATCCCTCTTTCATGATTATTGTTGATTATTCCACCTTCTTCCTTGGTAATGCCAATGTCAATATTCTTGTCTTTCTTGAAAAAAATTGTTTGTAATGAGGGTGTCGACATGGTTTCATAGGTGATAGTTTTCCTTCATTTTGCACACCCATGTCATCCATCTTCTTTTCAAGGACAATGACACCCTCTATCCTTTGTACTTCATATTTAATACTACCTGCTTTTGAGATAACTTGATCACATTTGAATTTAACATTTTCAAGTTGGAGCTCAACTTCTTCAATTTTTTCTTAGCCACCTTCTTGAATCTTGTCTTCCTTCTCCTTCTAAAGTTGAATGGTGATTTTGTGTCGATTTATTTCTTCCTTGTTCGATTATTTATTACATTTCTTGTTTGATATCATTAACATCTAAGGCTTATTCAACAATTTTAATTATTTATTTAGTAATGATCTTTGATTTTGCATCTTGTAAACATCTATCAGATTCTTAACATCATTAAGAAGTTCTTGGTTATGCTTACATAATATTTTGATTTATTCATCTTTATTTTTCAATTCTTTCCTTAACTCATCCGTTTCCAACTTTGTTTGCTAGTATTTTCTTGGTTTAAGTTATTAGCCTCTTTATTGAATATGATTCATTAAGGAATTGCATATTGGAAAACAAATTACCTTTCTTTATAAGATATTTATGTAACTCTTCATTATCCTTTTGTAATTTGGAAACATTTTCTTTTTATTAATTTAACAAAACTTGAATTTTATGCATATCCTTTGTTTTTGTATCACTTAGCCATTTATTAATGAAGAGCTTTTCAAACTCTTCACACTCAAAGCATTTGGTGTCCTTAACTATACCATACATACCTATATTTATCTTCAAAATATTTTTTGTTGACACAGGTCTTAAGGCTTCTTTCTTTTCACTATGAAACCATTCCATAGTTCAATTTCATCATCATCATCATCTCCTCTAAATATAGGTATTGCATCGATTCCTTATACAAGTCTAACACAAGCCCTAAAGTTACAACCTCAACATATTAACAATAATGATCACTGTTATAGGCCATTTTTTCATATCTGGTCAATAGGCATGCCAACCATATCAATCAACATTCGTGAACATGTTGTCATCATCCCTACACAAAGCCCTAAGCATGACATTTCCAAAATGTCAGAGTTTCTGGGATTAACTGCTCAAAATCAGTGTTTTTAAGCCCAACACACTTTGTCCCTTTAGACACCTTCATTTAATGTTGGTTTCTCCTTTTTGCATTAACGCTCATCAAAGTTGGTTTCTCCTTCTGCAGGTGTGCTGATTCTAGAAATTTGGGAAAATTAAATATATTTCTGAAGCTTCCAAGGGTTGTTTTAACCATTTACCATGGATAAGAACTTGAATCCTATCTTATCCTACCTTAGAGGCTTAACCTCATATCCCTTGAGCTCATCCTCCCATCATATGTGGATCTTAAGCCCATTATGGTAAATCTTAAACTACCCTACCTCTCCTATAAATATACTGTCATCCACAACATCAGGTTGTTTGATTTTGGAGATTGATTATGCCCTCATTTTGTTGCCTTGAACCTAAAGGAGATATCATCTTCATGCATTAGGGTGACATTCAAGTGTGCTTTGTGACAAGGAAGGACAAGTCAACTTGGGGAGATCCTTACAAGATCAACTACTATTCTTGGTTGTAAACTCTATCATATTTCTATTAATACAAAGAGTATCTTGTTTTCCTATATGTGTTGTATTATGTTTACCTTAATGTAATGCCTCACTGATTCATTGAATAAAGTAATTGAATTATGCTACGTAGATGGTGTAGATATTTGGCTTGTTTCGTTTGTATGTGCAAGTTTTAATTATAGCATCTGAAGCTACAATTGGAGCACACAAGCAAGGAGGAAAGAAAAGTGTGCGATAGATTCATAGTAGGTTTCTTTCCCATTCTTCAATTTATTTAAGGAAAAACTTTAGATTATTTTTATTATGTTGTTCTAGACCAGTCCACTAAGTCTAGGGAAATTACTTTTGTCCGCAATCGTAAATTCTGCATAACAAATTGGCAACTCCACTAGGTATCGATTTCTTCTCTTAATGGTTTCCTTGACTTGAGCACCTTTTTCACCTCTTGAAATAACCTTGATTTCCTTGCCCAAACCTTGATTGACCCTAGGAAAACCCTTCTCTAATATTGATTTGATTTTTTAGGTTGTATTTTGGCCGAATCTACCTCAGCGAGTCCCTTGGTTCCGAGACATAATGCTTCAACACACTTTCTCCTTCTTTGTACCTGCGTTGTAGAGCATTGGTGCCTATTTTGCACCTGTGCTGATCCTTTTAGGATGAAAAAAATTGATTTTTTTTCCTTGCTATGTGATTTTCTTTGGTCCAACAAGTTTTCCTTGTGTCTCTAAGTGTGTCTTTGTCTCTTTGAGGCCAATAAAACACTTTATTTTTTGTGAAATTGAGTGAATTTATCTTTGGTCATTTCTCAGAGGTTTACTTCAGTTTCGTAACATTTTTTGAGTGTTTTTGCTTTCATTTTTTCAAAATCTCCCCCTTAATCGTCAGGGGGAGGGGCGTTGAATTCTATATGATTGTTAATCACCTCTGAGTGTCATCACTTTTTTGATAAGATTTTGTTTCATTACTTATTTCTTCTTGCCAATTAGGATTTGTATACATAGATTGATTGTTGAAATTTGAAAAGTAACTTTTACATTACAGTTAAATTCTGTGTGGTTTCTTTTCATCGGCGATCAAGTTGCATTCTTATGTTTCTTTTCATTTGAAACATTAAAAGAAAACAAAAGAAAAACAATTATTTGCATTCAATATAGGGATTTGATTTTTATTAGAATAGTGAAGTTGAGGAGATTGATTGTTACATCACTTGTTTGTTGCATTTTTGATTGATTTCTTCTTCCCTTGCTTAGTTATGACTTTCATTGTTAAAAGGAAAATGAAAAGAGTTATTGTTGTCATATTAGGTGCATGATAGCTGTGTTTAGGTGACATCGAGTTTTGAGCCTTGAAATTGAAACGTAATTCAGGATAAACTTCTAAAAATTACTGAATCAACCTAAGGAGCATTTGTCACATTAACACAAACATCTAGAAGTCTAGGCTAGAGACGTGTTCCGGAATATTTAAGCGTAGGAGTTGTCATTTTTTCCAGTGTTTTATTCCGGGGGTGATATCACGTTCCACGTGCGTAAGTGTATAGGACCGTTCTCCACCTACCTTCGGGTATATTGCATGGTGCTACACACATGAAAATTATATGGGAATTATCTCATCATACAATTATGCATTAGAAAATACTACTACAAACTGCGCTTCCACGTACCTTTGGGTATATTTGGAAGCCCCCACTAGGTTTCTATCCTCACCTTAGGTAACCGAGTCGATCACCTTGTACACTGTGATACACCAAACACAACATTCAAGGAGATTTCCTGCCTGTACGTAATTCCTTGGTTCTCCAAGGTGGTATATTGGAGTTCATAGTTGCTTGGTAAACCCTTTTTCCTAGTTACCCCTTTGTTTTATTTTGTGTCTTTAATTTATAAAATCAATTAATTGATCATGAAATAACATAATCACTGTGGGAAAACTCCTTAGTAGATCTTAGGTTGAGAATAATGGCAACATTTCTCAAGTCCACCAGTCAAGTAAACCCCTTTGATGGGAATCGTGGTCCTTTTCCTCCTTTTGGAAATATTGGTGTTCCTTATATGGAAAATTTGACCCTTCCTAGATTTACCATTGGTTAACCAAATTGGTTGTTTTCAACCTCCTTGGTTCTGAATGTCAAAACTGTTTCTCAACCAAGTAGTCCACCATTTGAACAAGTTGACCCTAACGTTGACCCTTTGCCTTCTTCGCCTATTCGGTCTTCTTCCTCTTCGTCTGGTGAAATCATCGAAGTTAGTAACTTGGTGGATAAGAATAAGAATAAAAGGAAGATTAAGAAGAAGCAAAATAAGCAAAGGGACAACAAAGAAACCATTTCTACTAATGAAACTGATATTGAGAAACCTTCAAATCCTCGTAAAGTGAAATTCCATTTCAAGTTATGTAAGGGTGACCACCTTCTTAGAGATTGTCCTAGTATTCCCATGGTATTATAATTACAGTCCACAGGCTCACATCAACCTTTGCCATCAACTTTTGGAGATCATGTTGGTGACAAACCATCGACTAGTGATCATAACGTCCACAGGAAAAAGTTTAAATTTAAGTCTCCCTATATTTTATGTGAAGGGAATCATACTATTAACCTTTTTCCTTATATGGATGAAGCCTCAGAAGTGTTGGAAAACCTTACAACTTCTCAACCTCGTCTTTGGGTTGGTTACTGGAAGCTTTCCCCCAATCCTCCACTAGTTGAAGAAGTGATTGATCAGAATTTGAATCCAATCAATACCACTCTCTCTGAATGTGAATCCCATGAGTCCATTCCCGAACAACCATTGGTTGATAAAACGGTTGAACCAATTCCACCTTCTGTTGATCGTACTGTTCTCATAGAGAGTGAGTCTCATACCATTCAGGTTCTTCTTGTTTCTTCAGGTTCCAATGAATAAGGGGGAAAACCTTGCATTCGAACAACACAGGGGGAAAATACCGTCATTCCCACGACATAGGGGGGAAATCCTCCCATTCCCACAACACAGGGGAGAATTTATCCCATTCCCATAGTACAAGGGGGAAGTTCCTCCCATTCCCACAAAACCCCCTCCAAGTAGTATGGTTGGTTCCTTTGATTGGAGTCGACTGGAAGGATATCATCTTCCTCCTTATGTTCCTTTCTATATCATAGTACATGCTTATAATATGCCCGTACCAAGCACAGTCATAGACATAGGCGCGTCTGTGTATTTTGTCCTTAACGGCTTGGAAAGATTTAGGTTCTCCACAAATTGGGCCCATTACCCAGAATCTATTGGCTTTTAACATAGGAACCAATCAACCGTTAGGGATCCTTCCTTAGTTTCCTATTACTTTGGGAGGAAAGACTATCTATATCAATGTGATGGTAGTCCAAAGGTCTTTGGATTTTAATTTACTCCTTGGGTGTGATTATTTTTATGACATGGGAGATCTTGTCTCTTCACTCTTTCGTGTGACATGTTTCCTGCATGAAGTAAGAATTGTGACCATTGGCCATGTTTCGTTCATTGGCCCTAATTTTTCTCCCAATCAACTAACTTCCCTAAGTGGTCCTTATATGCAATTGGTATCTCCCCCGCCTCAGAATAATTATGCGGAAACCTATTCCATGCTCGCTTCTATTGATGATTTAGTAGGTGATGTAGTGCATCATGTACTGGGAGCAAAGCCTAATATTTATTTTATTCCCCTTGATATGAATCCCTTCCAGGGTGTTTTTCTTTCATCTAATGAGAACCCCTTGGAGGCCATGGCCTCTTATGGGCCATGATCAATGTTTTTGGAGCATAGTTATTTCTATTGTGTCAAGCTCGTTAAAAAATGAAACAAGGTATTTGAGCATGGTTATTTTCCTGTGTCAAGCTCATTAAAAAATGAAAAAAAACCCTTCTAATTCAAGTCTTTGACTAGATCTCGTAATTCACAGTTGAGTTTTTAATTTGATTTCGTAAATGAACCTTCATTCCATCTGCCTATAAGTAACCAGTAGTATACTTAGGTGAATGAAATGAAGCTTGGGGGCATGCACCTAGAATTGCATTATTATTTTGGGGGCATGAAAACCAATCTTAAGCATAGTTTTTCCTTGTTTCAAGCTTGTGTAAAAATGAAACTAATCTCAAGCATAGTTTCCCATGTTTCAAGATTGTGCAAAAATTAAACCATTATCATCCTTATTCTCATGATTTCCATTTTTTATCAGCATGTTTCTACCAAATGAACCTTGGTTTTCTCATTCCATGGTCACCAACTGCTTGGTCGATCACACACTTTCACTTGGTTTTTCACCCTTTCCTGAGGAACCGTTGCAATGAGTGCTATTAATAGCCAACCTCTTAACATATACATGTTTTGAGCAGTTCCATCATGACCAGAACCAGTTGCTACCCTTTATACCACTCGTTCCTCCAAGAGGAGTCCCGTTTAAGCTCTTTTCAGACTCCCTAAATATGAAAATATTACCGATCACTTGTAGTTTCGAACTCGTTAAAGTAAATGAAAAGATGTTTACTTAGTATAAGTTTAACCCTTTTCCAGACTGAGATAAACTATTTACGAAAATGGAATACCTTAGTCGAACATGGCTAAGAGGCTCTCCTGAGTATCATTTTCTGCCTTTTCAGATTCAAGGGAAAATTTACGAAAAAGAACCTTTGGAGTTTTATTTTTCACCTCTTTTTCAAACTCTCTAAACATGAAAAATGATCTAAGTTGTACCTTCATTAGACTCGTCGAACATGACGATACCAAACCACTCCTTCTCAGGGTTCGTTAAAAATACTCAGAGGGATTCATCCGAAGGATGAACTTACAAATCAAGCATATGTTATCCTCCTCAAGCTTGTCAAAAATAAAGAGGTACTGACTAGCAATGGTTGGAGAAATTAGGAAAATGGGATACTCCACCTATTATTCGAAGTGAGTATCTCTTGAACATGACACTCTTTCACTTCATCTTCGTGATTGTTGGGTTGGGAAATATGCTTTTATTTTGGTTCATCATACCATATCAAAGCCTCCACATTCAGTTTTGGGTCAATGCTGGAAAATCCATAAAGTGTGACTGATATGTTGAAGAAAAGTCCTTTAGTTAATATATGTTGCAATAATATTAAGCCTACCTTCATGTTTTTCGTTCCTGAACTAGTTCCGCATCAAAATCATTCTATCTCGAAATCTTGATACTCGTTTTGTGTCATTTATGAGGGATACATCAAGGCCCTCCCGCGACAGGTCGCTTCTTTTCAAAATCATCTCATTATCCAGGAAGTGGACTTGGAAATTCCCTTTGGTA
The DNA here is from genome assembly GCA_034641835.2 of Pinus albicaulis. Classification (NCBI taxonomy): domain Eukaryota; kingdom Viridiplantae; phylum Streptophyta; class Pinopsida; order Pinales; family Pinaceae; genus Pinus; species Pinus albicaulis. The sequence goes on from CM076584.1 coordinate 436,474,075, forward strand.
CCTTAGAGCTTGCATACATCAATGGAAAGTTTCCTTGCTCTCGACGACAGGTTTTCCATAGTGGCCTTCAACTAAAATATTATTTATGGTGTTAGACTTCAACTCATTTATTCACACCATACATATTGTACTACAATACCTTGAGATCCATTAACAACTTTAGTGGTTCCTCTCGTGTCTGTTAATGACACATCATTGGCTGGTAATCAGATGGAGTCTACCATGTTTGACTCCAACTCATTTATTCACATGGTTAGACTCGTACATTAGATGATCAAGTGAATGAGATAGAAGACCACAGATATAGTTCCATGCATCTGGGCTACAATTTTAGGATCAATACCAGATTACAGAGTATTATGGCTTTGATCATACAGACAACCATCCAATCAAGGGTCCAACCTTTTTTATCAGTGGATGATACTTCTTGATCATTGTACATGTAATGTTATCTTATGTGTTGAGCATGGGTATGCCTCCCTCAACGAAGATGTCACGATGAAAATATAATAGAACAAATGATGATCTCGACCAATTGTTCTTGATCCAGACTTGTCACAAGGTAAAGCACTTCAACCATCAGGTGTCACTTCTGACTTTGCACTTTAGGGGGAAATATGTTATAGGGAATTTTGTTTCATCTGGTCAATAGGCCTACAAAATGGATCAATCAACATCCGTGAAGATGTTATCATAATCCCTACACAAATCCATAAGCATGACCTTTCCAAAAAGTCTGATTTTTTGGGATTAACTGCTAAAAATCAGTGTTTTTAGCCCAACACACCCTGTCCCTTTCAACAACGGCATTCAACGCTGGTTTATCCTTTCTACACCAGCGCTAATCAGAGCTGGTTGCTCCCTTCTGTTGGTGCACTGATTTTATAAATTTGGGAAAATTAAAAATATTTTCGAAGCTTTCTCTTCCAGAAGCTTACAGGGGTTGTTTTAACCATTTACCATAGATAAGAATCGAATCCTATCTGCTGCTACCTTGGAGACTTCACCTCTTATACCTTAATTTCATCCTCCCATCATATTTGGATCTCAAGACCATTATGGTAAATCATAAACTACCCTACCTCTCCTATAAATCTACTGTCGTCGATAACATCAGGGTTGGATTTTGGAGGTTGATTATGCCCTTATGCTACTACCTTTAACATAAAGGAGACATCATATTCATGCATTAGGGTGACATTGAAGTGTGATTTGTGGAAAGGAAGGACAAGTCAACTTGGGGAGATCCTTACAAAATTAGCTATTAATCTTGGTTTTAAACTCTCACTTACTTCTATTGATACAATGAATATTTTTCTTTCCTATATGTTGTATTATGCTTATCTTCATATATTTCAATGCCTCGATGATTCATTGAATAGAGCAATTGAATTATGCTACGTAGATGTTGTAGATCCTTGGCTTGTTTTCCTTGTATATGTAGGTTCTAATTATAGCATCTAGAGCTACAATTGGAGCTCACAAGCAAGGAGGAAAGCAAATATTACGATGGATTCTAGGTAGGATTATTTTCCATTCTTCAGTTTCTCTAAGGAAAAACTTTATATTATTTGTCTTCTGTTGTTCTAGACCAGTCCACCAGGTCTAGGGAAAAAACTTTTGTCCACAATTGTAAATTCCACATAACAATCTCCATTAGCTATGATCATTTTCCTATATATTCTCCTATATTTCCTCTTTCCAATGACTTATGAATTGCCCCAATTGGATATCCCATACTAATAGTCAGTCTATTTGATATTTAAATATTATAAAAAATATTAATAATGAATTAAAGTAGTAATAATAGTAAAATAAAATATTGAACTAAAAATAACAAATAACTAAATAATAATTAATTAATTCCTCGTATGGGGCTATTAAGGATGAGATAAGGGGTGGGTGGGGCAAGGTCGTCATCACCTCACACAATGAATGAGATTGATGTGCTCGTTTCCCCTCATTAATTAGATGTTACGTGGTATGTTGCTTTCAGTTCACACAATTTGTGTTATGGTGGACATTAAACTCGAACAATCCTTCATTGCACATGAATATATATTCTCCAGGGAATTTACTTTCTCTTAGAAGGTACTTGAATTGATTCATTTTTGCTTAATGATGGATAACTCCTGCCCTTGGAAAAAATACTCCTTTGCTTGTAATTATTTTTTCACCCTATCTTTCTTACTAGATTTCACTGTGAGCAAATTTAGTTTTCTCCTCACCATCTATGAGTTTCAAGGTTGGCTCCATTATATATTTTTTGTTGGGTTCTTTCAATATTTTTTTTCCTTCCCCTCATCCCCATCCCCCTCGACCTTCGTCCCTCACAAGCCTTCCCCTATTTCAAATGTTACTCCTAGCTTCAACAATGACTCAAATTAGAGCACAATGAAAGCATAACAATGGAGGCAGGGGTTCTTCGAGAGGCTAGAGAGATAATTTTTGAGTTGAGTCCTCCATGAGATTATTCCATGACCATACCCCTCAAGTGATCTAGCAAGAGCTCAGGGACATGGAAGCTAAGGTGGTGAGCAAACATTAATACCACTTAGACTGTGAGGTCTTTGTTATAGTGGTGACCTAGGTTATTGACATGGGGCACACATGAGGCTATTGATATCAATATTTACACACCATTGATTTATATTTGCATGTGAAATCCTCCTTGGCAGAGTTCAAATTAAGAGAAATGGTGTTAAGAATGAGATTATTTTGATGTTGGACAACATTCAATTGCACATGGATGGCAAAATGGCTCGCATTGCAGTTAAAGGACATGGATGGCAGATGGATACATTGAGGTAGGAATTGTGCTAGTTTCAGGACCAGACACCCACAACCTAATATTAATGGTTCCTATTGAGGTGGCCACTTCAGTTTCCTCCTAGTTGTTATCATGTTTAAGCATTCTATGTCATTTTTGTTTGATGTTATCTATGGGCCTATTAAGGAAGTCAAGCTCTATTTAGGTGGCCTTTTTGAAATTTTCTAGGATATGATATGGTCATATGTTAATTTTGGTTTATTTCTAAAATTGAAAACACTCTAGACATATGGTTTTTGTTTTAAAAATGGTCTAATTTCCCTAGTGACAAACTAAAGGCCAATAAAAACCTTAGAAATATGTCATTTTATCATTGATCAAAGAACTTAGCTTACCAAAAAAAGAATTAATTAATATAAATTATTACAACATAAATTATAATTATGTTGCAAATTTGACATTAAAAAAATGGATTTTTAAAGTTTATTCAATTTAAATGTATTTATTATGAAGTTAAAAAAACATTTGAAGGAAGACACAATGTGACTTAAAACATTTTGCATTTCAACGCAACAACATTATTAATTCATCTCAATTGACACTAAATCAATGCAAACATGACACTTTATGAATAACATTGCTGCATAGATTGACTCATTGTGGCGTTAACATGGCACACATAACATGTAATTGATACAACATAGATACACAATTTTTTTTTTGCAATATTAAATGATGTACTATGATTCTATATTGACTCAAAAAGGATTTTGTGTCAAATTTTTGTAGCTAACATGAGGCCCATAGAAGTGCACATTGAAAAATACAACACAGAAATATGACATTATGATGAAAACTCAATGCAAATAATTCCATTCTCATTTGCATCATGTTTCACATTAGGAACCTTATATTTTTCCAAAATAATTACATTACACTACAACCCTAAAAATGATGCTACAACCATGTTGTATATAGGGTCTCCATCTAAAAGGAAAAAGTAATGTGCATATCAAGTGAAGGAAGGTGAATGGAGTATGGTTCAAGGTAACTAAATGGTGTGAAGAGGGAGATTACCTCTTGCCCTATGCCCCAATGTAAAGTGAAGTGTTGAGAGAGGAGAGGAGATAAGGGATACACATTAAAGTATTAAAGGTAAAATGATTGATTATATGCTACCACATAAGATACCCAACTTAGGGGTGAATAATGGGCTCTCCATGACCCCTTAAACTACCTAATAAAATATTTTTGGGTTGAAAATTATATTACCTTTAGGATTACTTCAATAGGGTTTACATTATGTTTGGGATACTCCATGTGACATGAGGTGCATAGTGTATAGAAAACCCTTGGTTGTTTCATCATGGACAAACACTGTGGAGTTGATTGCTCATTAATTGTTATACCTTTTATGGATGTTTGTATGAAATTATTCCCTGGTGTTGGCTTACGAATCTTGGTGACCTTATACATGATGCAAACATGGAGGGGTGGTTGTTTGATTCGATGGCACCCTACTTTGGAGAAGGAGAGTTGGAAATACTTAAAGAGGGAATTGATCCGTAGATTGCATGGGAATATTTGTCTGCTTGCATGGATGCTTGTACTTAAGTATGCTTGGGTTGAGGGAGTGGACATGTAGGTGTGGTGGACCAGAAGAAGAATCAATTTGGATTAGATCATTATATTATTTTTTATCTATCTCAATCATTTTAGATGGAAAATTGGAGGAATCAACTTTCAGGTTCATTTTAACAATAGGTTCTAGTTTGGAAAATTGTGAGTTGAAATATTCTAGAACCATTTGAGGAATAAAATGGAAGTTTTGTATATTCAAAACTTTCCTAAATTTAGCTCAGGCCCATTGAAACTAATCAACACTTGGAAACCTTTCCAATGGTGTGAATTCCATGTCAATCAGAGCTTTTATGCAAAAGGTTATGCTTCTTGTAAGTTGACGTATTGTGTTGACCATCATAGTAGAAGAGAACACCATTTCAACCCCTCGTTACTCATGAACATGGGGCTAGCCACATGTGGAATTTCAAGAATATTCTAGAAGGTCCAAAACTATAACTCACATTGAGGTTGAGGAAGTAAAAAACCTACCCTTTCATGGCTATCATGTAATGTTAAATATCATGTTGCTAATAGAAGGGGTTCTATCCTATGTCATAGTATTTTTTCCATAGTTGAGAAAAAAATCCGGGAGTGGAAAGTTAGAGAGAAAAATATAGGGGGATAAGATTGTATAGTACCTTTACTCGCCATAGATCTCATGTAGACCCAAAGAGAGCACCTAGTTTTTGTATTTTTCATATTTCCATACTAGAGAAAATATAATATAGTGGCATGATCTTTTATCTAGGTTTTATCTTGTACAATTTTCCCATGGTAAATATTGTGTTTATTTTTGGATGGTGTGTGAGTATTCTTGTATCCTTTATTTTTCACATTTCAACTATTTTATACATCTAAGAATAAAACTAATAATTAAAGAATCTAATATCCAAAGAAAATTAACCTTCATAGTAAAGATTTCATTATTTTATCAAATTTATTGTGATGAGCTATTCTAGTGGTATATCCATGACAATTAACATATTATATTGGTATCACAATAGTTTTATTTAGGGTATATTGTGGGAAGTTGTAGTTGCCTAAGAATCAATTTAATAAGTAAGTCATAGAACCCTAGTGATGGTCAATTAGTTTGTTCCCAATAACCTTTAAGCTACAATCAAAGAGAGATTGGGGAGGTTGGAAGCACAAATTGGTAACATCAATCGCAATATAAACCTCCTCATGGGGGATTTAGCAAGCAATATTGGATTGTTAGGAGAGGCCGAAGGTTATATCTCAGAGATTAGATCAAATGGTAAAAGGAGAGATAAAATAGAGCCATAAAAGGAGACAAGTAAAGAACCCAAGAAAAAAAACTAAGTTCTAGTGTCATTAATCCTTCAAAATCCCTATTCAAGATGGAAGTGAAAGTGGACATAAATCCATACAAAGGTGATATTAATGTATTAAAACTAGAACATTGGTTGCAACAACTAGAAGCTTATTTTAATATTCACCATATAGGTGAAGACCAAAAGATATCGTTTTTCAAACTAATTTTCGAGGGCCAAGCTTTAACCTAGTGGGAAAGGCATACAAAAACACTTAGGTTGGAGGGTTTTATTAAAGTAACTAGGTGGGAGGACTTGAACACCCTCATTAATTCCCAATTCTACCCTATCAAGTATGTAGAAGACCAATGGATCCAATGGAACTATTTTAGTAGAGGCAAGGGTGGAGTGTACAATAGTATGCCACTGAGTTTAGAAAGATGCTCATCATGCTAGGTATCTCTACCAATAATCCACTTGTATTCCTCAAGTATCTGGGGGTTATACATAGTCATATCGAAATAAAGTGATGCTTTTAAAGTAAATGATAATGGAAAAGGTATGTGTATAATCACAAAAATTAGAAAACATAGGTTACAAGAAAAAGTAGGCAAGTGGCTCTAAGTTGAAATAGAACTTGGACTATTCCAAGGATGGAGGAAGTGGAAAGAGGGGAAGCATAAGAAGATGATAGCCACTGCACATTAGTGCAAGGATCCCAACAACCATTGTAACCGTTACAATATTAATGGTCACATTGAGGAAAAGTATTATAAACTACATCTAGAGTTGAACCCAACGAATTGTAAGAAGGAACAAAGAAAAATAATATTCTGGACAAATATTCGAGCAATCAAGTCAAAAGAAACTTTGTTGTGGATGAAAATATTTTTTGCACATCTATTCATAATTTTTTTTAAAAATGAGTAGCCTTTATCACCAGGGAGAGAAGGAGATGTCTAAACTCATCCACATCAAGAACACCAAGATAAGTTTTCTATTTGACTTTGGTTTATAGGTTGATGTCATAGTCATGGATCTAGTCAAAAATCTTGGATTGGAGGTTCATGAACACCCTAGCTCATATCCATTGGGATTTGTAAACAAGGATGTAAATATCAAGGTAATGAAATGGTGCAAGATCAAATTTGTTGTAAGTTTTTATTTTTTGATGAAGTGGAATTGGAAATAATACCCCTAGACTTATGTGGAGTAGTGTTTTGAAGTCCATACATGCATACGGGGGATAAAATATTCATGCAGGGAGACATCCGACACTTGATCAAGAGTGTGAATTCCTACATCGTTAATGCATGTAAAGGAAAGTCAAATATCTCACTAGTAAGTGCCAACCAAGAGAAGAAGTTGATTAGTTCCAGTAAGAAATGTATTTTACTTTTCTTAGGAGAAAATCAATTTGTTTATGAATGAATAAATGTAAAGGCATCCTTACAGGGGTGTACTAAAGAGTAGGAACACCGATTGGAGGAGTTGTTATAGTAATATAGGGGAGTGTTCTACAAGTCTAAAAGGATAACACCTAAGAAGGGTGTGGAGCATGAAATATAATTATTTCCAGACTTCACATTTCCATTTACTGGAATGCTTAGGTAGTTTATTCCAAAAGAAAATGAAGTGAGGAAGAAAAAGTTGCATTAGTTGTTGGACCAGGGTGTTATTGAACCAAGTACCTCACCTTGTGGGTCATATATCATAATTGTACCAAAGAAGGCTGGGACTTTTCAAATGTGTATTAACTATAGATCATTGAAAAATATTACACCTCAAGAATCGGTACCCTCTGTGACATCCCCTATGGGATAATTTCCCTTGTAAACATTGTAAATAATTCGTTGTAATTATTTAACCAATGTTTTTTTTTGAAAAGGTTAAGATAAAGGGACACAAATTCTAGAGTTTAAGGAGGGACGTTGCTTGAGGATTTGTTCATATTAAACATCATCCATGGATTGAATGAGTGGTTTTAATTGTTTGAATTATGACATTAATAGGGAGTTGGAAAAGAGGACAAGGAAAATTTTTAATAAAAAATTACAGTTTTTTGGGGAGGATCAATATGGCCAAATTACACAAGAGCAGTGGTCAATTGGTTGAAATTGATAGGTAAGAGAAAAAGGAGATTGTGGGGAAGACATGGCACCACCCAACTGGCTATGAAGGATTTATGGAGGAGTTGAGGGTCCTTTTGTTGTCAGAATTATGTGTGATTTTCATTATGCACATGTAAAGAAGGAAGGACAAAAGAATTAATGGAAAAAGTGGTCATTTGTCCACATATTGGTTCGCGTAGACCATGAGGGGAAGAAAATAATTGGTTGGTTGGAGCTGAAAAGAAGTGGGAGGACAAGAGGCTCCTAGAAATTTTTTTCCATTCATTCACAAAGGGAAAGAGTCAGCAAGGGGGAAGAAGAAAAATAGTTCCTTGCAAAGAGAAAGGGAACATGAAAAATAAATTCAACATAGAGGGATAACTCAGACTAAAAACATACTAATTGAATGTAATATTCCCAAATGGGAAAAGCAGGAATATAGTGCAAAAACATGGAAATAGCAGTGAAAAATTCAACACACCATTATATGAGACAAATGTAAAACCATATTATTAAACATATCAACAAATAATAGACACAATATCTTGAGGATCAAGTCACTCAAGCAATACAAAACAAGCCTCTACTAAGAAAATATGTCAATACATGAGAAATAGCTGATATACAAGTGCCATGAGTTAAGACAACGTAGTTTTAGGGCATAACTGCTACCTAAATGATATATCAATATGGATATGCTATTTTATATCTCAAATAATTCCGAGAGTGAAGATCTGGACTCCTAAACAATTTTCCTAGACAACCCAGAAAGGGTTTCCAGAAATACCCAAAACACAAAAATGCTGGAATGCAGCCCTAGGGTTGAATAACAGCCGCAACTAAATAACTAGATGGAGGTGGCTGAAACTAATATCTAAATTAATAGATCTCCTCCAATAGATCCTTCAAGTGAAAGGCTGATCCCAACACTGAAGATCTCACCCTCCAAATCAAGCATTGAAACCTCCACTGCAAATGCTCACTACTAACGCAGACAAAGAGGGAATCTGCACTGTAGATGATGGAAAGAGGGAATCTGCCAAGATATGAAAGAAATCTCAAGAACCTCCTTTTCCGATCTCCCAATGGGAAGAATGCTTCCTCCATTGAAAAACTAGCTCAGAAAGTGGGTTTCCCAACCCTCCACTGCAACACCCTGCAACACAACACAACTCTGAACAGACACTGCGTTGTAGTTGAAGACTAAATCTTGGAAAGAATGCCAGAATGTGGAAATGTAGTACAATACTCTTCCTAGAGGCTTCCTCAAGGAAGTGGTGGGATTCCCGCTCGGGAACACCCTGTGCTAAACAACACAACAATCTTAGCTAAACAACTGGAGAGTGCAAGAAGTCATACAGACCACAAAATCAATAATCAATAACATAAACATCTATGGCTGCCTTGCCCTCCTTATAAACAATGTGAGCCTTCTCACCTTGGGTCCCACTCATCAAAGTCACTACTATCATGGAGACTTTCTCCCATTCACACTGCACTGTCTCTCATTGATGATCCACTCCCTCCATACCAATGTTGTTGATTTGGTCAAACTTGACCTTGTCCACATGCATTAGCCCCTGTCCACACATGAGGGTGCTTTTTCCAACTAGTAATATGATCCATTTTCATATTAAGAGGGGTTTTATTCCCATTAAAGAAATTTATGGGTATCCCTACCCACTTATTCATCTATCTAAATGACAAAAGAAAAAATTAATATTCCAATTAGCTTCATGCTAATTTAGGAATATTACAGTCCTCCCCTCCCAAATGTTGCTTGTCCTCAAGCAACTGCAAGGATAGAAATGAAGAGCCTCCTCTCCTCATCCTGTAGCATCCTCATATGATAAGCTCCTCCAATGAACAAGATTTTGTCTCATCAATAAATCTCCAATTTGCTCCTCCTAAGTATGCAAGTTAGCTTCTGGTGACAATCCCAAATAGCTATCATCATGGAAAAGTGGAATACCCATGGAGGCAACAATATGCTGTCTAGAGGCCTTCTTGAGGCATGGAATTTGAAATATAGTGGGAACAATCATTCCCATGTGAAGCTACCAACCCCAAGCTATGATCCATACAAAATGAGTCACCCTCCAACATGGAAACTCATGGAAAAAATCTTCCATTTTAAGCTCCTGCAAATTAGGTGGGCTGCATAGCTGAACATGATGGATCAAATTGTCCATCTCACGCTGTCTCTCTCTCCACTTATGATAAGTGTAGATTTTTTGTTGATATTGGGCTGCAATAATGTTGTCTTCAAGAGGCAAAAAGAAAACTGTATCCTCAAAGATCCTCTCTCTATTGTCATGAATCATGTGTTCCCAAACCATCCCATGTATGATGAATATGACATCATCACCATATGGCATCCAATTAAGGAAGATAATGAAGGTTTCATGTAGTGCTGGAAGGTACCAATAGTTTCCCAAGTGGCTACAGTGTAGTTTTACTAACTGCAGTTTCAGATCATGATGTGGCAAGTTGTTCCCCAACAAATTTCTAGTTATGCATGTCATCTCATATACTAGTAAATAGCAAATGGCATTATGTATCAACTGAGCATACAAATAATAGTACCATAATTTCTCAAAGCCATACAAGAGATGGCTATCCCCATCACTGATGCTGGTCCCAAAATGAACATGAAGCCCAAATAGAGGCTTGCCCTCTTGTGGAGCAATGCACTGTATAGAAATTGAAAGAGAATGCAAATAATGTGTTATATAATCAATAATTGCAAAAGCACAACTCTTACCATGTATTGAGAGTAGGATGATAATAAGATCCATGAATTAGCCCTCCATAGTGGTATGACATATATCCATGAAAAGGAATGAACCATGTGCTGCATGCAAAACCTTCTTTTTATTCTTGGAGATCCAAGTCAAGAATATCATATCATGGTAATGGATGTATTCATCCACCACTCCATCACCCTCATCTCCTAATTTTCCATAAAGTACATCATATGTGAAGTGATCCTGGGAACACTCCATCAACAAACCCAAGCTTCCCAGTGACAGCGCTGTTGGACTTTGTAATAAGGCTCATGTCATATCATAGCTCCATTCTTTGACATGCCAAATGCCAAAGTCATCTACCATAATGCTGCTATATATGGGAAATTCCTTCCAAAGTGGAAGTACCTCTTGATCCTCCAATGCTAAGGAGTAGCTCCTTTGCACCATGATGGTGTCATCACCTACTCCTACAACATCATGAAAAATATGGGAGAAAATCAACCCATACTCTCCCAAGAGTTTCCAAAGCAACAACAACTCTTGCTGCCTCCTCACACCATCACCATATAGACCATGGAGCAATAACATGATGGTTGATATGAAAGATATCACATCAACCCAAAACACCCAAAATCCTTGTTGCCCTATGATGAAAGTGCCATGCCAAGTCCCAACCACCAACATACCCTTTGGAGTAGAATATGTCACATGATGGCCAATCTCTTTCAAAAGTATTCAGCGCAGCCATGTCTCCTGTTGCCCTGTGTCATAGATATGAAAGTGGATCTCCAGCCTCTTTCTCATCAACATCACCCATCCAATCAATGGTGAGTGTCAACGATCATGCTCCCGATGGGTATTTCTCCAATGGAGAATACCATCCTCCCAAATCAGATTTCTATCTTTGCATTTGATGGGATGTTGAAATGAAATCTCCTGGAGATCTCCAAATGAAGACCACTCATCAATGACCGTGTTGAATCCATAAGGATCCAAGTATACTGAAGGAAAAATATTCTCATTGAGCTGTGAAATTCTCATCAAGAAACATCCATCATAACTATGGGAGATACGATGTCTCTCATCTACCATCTGCCTATCCTATGCTATACATGTAGAAAGGTCATTGGAATGCTCCAATAATGGTTGGGCCCCCACCCCATCACTGTTGCTCCATGATAGCACTGCTGATCTCCATGATGGTGCATCTGTTGTCTCAAGATCATGATCAATGCTGAACACATTGTTCTGCATTGCAATGCTCAGGAAAATACTCATCCTATCCTCCAAAAATCTACACTCCAACCCCAAGAGTTATGTGCAGCTCAATAATGAATAACTAGGATGACTGTATATCCCCTCCTTAAACAGATCAAGGGTCCTCTGCGCAGTGATAGTCTGCTGCTCCAAATCAGCAATGTGCTTTGACCCTAGGTCATGTATTTGCCTCGATGGCATGTTCCCACAATCCTCCATATGATGTTATGAAATAATAGGAAGTGGAAATATGTGCATACCTTGGTAAAGCTTGGGAACATCTTGTACTACTACAAGGTTTCCTTCCTCTGGCGTGATGACTTCCCCAACTACTGATGATGATGGCTGCTCCTCTATAGCTAAACTAGCACTGGTATAAGTCTCCTCCTCCACATGAATCTCCAGAAGAATGCTTGGGACTCTAAATGTCAAGAGATCAAGACCACTTTGCAAAGGTGGAAGTTTTCTTTCTCTCAATGCAAGTACTCCTGCAGCAAGTGGTGGTGGAAGTTGTTCTCCTTCCGACTTTCTTCTGTCAAACTCCTTGATCAACCTTTGAGTAAAATCTGCATATGTAGACACTCTTGCATGACTCAAATGGCTGAACCACCAATTGTTTGCTTCACCCTGAAGGTGCAGCGCTGCAATCTCAACAACTTCTCTTTCTACTACCAGATGTAGCAATAAGAATGCATTTAACTCTGTTCCCCAAGCCTTTGCTGTGCATGTGGATGACCCATCAAATGCAGAAAATAGAAATCTATTGTGCTTTCTCCTTCTATTGTTGCAAGGTCTTCTATCTTCTTTGAGCTGAATGAATAATGGGAGAGTTAGATCCACCTTGAAAGCTCTTGATTGAGATATATTCTGCAAGATAATCACTTATAATCTCATGATCTAAGTGTCCTCCATCTCCATGCCTTTTATATTCTTCTCTAAAATGAAAGGGCATATTATATTCCTTTGGAGCTCTATGCAATACCAATTTTTTTTTTTCTGCTGATAGGAAGTACATGGACCTTCCTCATCTTCAAACCCTAGTGTGGTTTCATTGCTTTTCTCCAATTTTTTTTGCCTAACCTCCTTGGTGAGGTCCCTCTTAGATCTGAAAAGAGATGAGATAAAACTCATTCCTTCCATAATTCTGATCTCTTTCTCCTTCTTATTATTCTCCTGATAGCATAATGGCTGAGATCCACAGGCTGAGCCAAGATTATGCTCTGATACCACTGTAATATTCCCAAATGGGAAAAGCAGGAATATAGTGCATAAACATGGAAATAGCAGTGAACAATTCAATACACCATTATATGAGAAAAATTTACAGCCATCTTATTAAACATATCAGAAAATAATAGGCACAATATCTTGAGGATGTTAGGTCCCTATATCACTAGTATAGTCCCTTATTATTGTTAGTGTAAACCCCTTATTGTTATTATTGTACCCTTGTAACCCCCATTTTGTTATTATTATGCCCTTAAATCATTATTGTTAGGTCGGCTAGGATTACATTGTGGCCCACTAGGATTACATTATGGCCCCATGTACTCCTATATATAGAAAGGAGGTTTTGTAAATTGTATCATCCAAGAATTGTTCATTTATGTAATGTCTTGGAGGTTTCCCCCTTGAAGTGGCTCATTTCTAAGGCGTTGATATCTCTTTTCTTCTCTTTTTGGAGCTGGTTACTCAACATTTGGTATCAGAGCTTTGGATTCTAGGGTTTCGCTGCTCCAAACAGGTCATCGTGGCATTTTCGCTATAACTTTTTTCTACGAAGTTTCAGAAGCTGAAATTTTTAGGGTGCGAAGCTGAAATCCTAAGGAATATTGTCTAAAAATTTCAGAGCTTGGTTCGCAATATTTTCGGAGATATGATCTGTGGAAGTTAGGTATTTTTTCAGGATCCTAAACAGGTCATCGTGGCATTTGCGCTATAACATTTTTTCTACGAAGGTTAAGAATCTGAAATTTGTATGGTGTGAAGTTGAAATCCTGAGGAAATTCGTCAAAAAATTTCAGAGCTTGGGAAATATTTTTGGAGATATGATCTGTGGAAGGTAGTGTTTTTTTCAGGCTCCTGAATTTCATCTCAAAGAGGTGATCGTGGGAAAATTTCAATAACTCTCTCTCTGAGCAGTGGATTTGTGTGCCGTAAAAAGTGGTCACAAGTACACGGACTTTAGTTTCTTGGATATCAATTTCAGAGACAAATGACGAAAACAGTGACACGTGCCAGGTCCTACAAGTTTTCCCTACTGAACCAGTCCAGAATTAGGTCATTGTGGGAGATTGGACACAAATTTGTCTTGGAGAATCCAAATTAGATCAGACCTGTGGCATTTGAAAGAAGCTTCAGAGGGCTAATACAAGGCTGAATTTTAGATATTGAAGATTTTCAATTACAGAGATAATTAAATTTCAATATAGAGCTCCTCAAAGCAAGTTAAAGGTGTGTATTTTTTTTCCGAATTGCATAAGTCTTGTTTGAAGAATCAAGTTGAATTGATTCCAAGGGAATATTGTAGAATAGGTATCAATATTGGATTCTAAAATGGCACCTAAAAAGAATTCAACACCCATTAAGCCTTCAGAAGGCTCTACCATGAATCATGAAGATGAAGAATTGCAACATGATCTATCAAAATTACAAGAGCAAGTGCAACAAATTTCACTCTCGCAAAGAGCAACAAAAAATGAAATGGAAGTTTTGAAGAAAGGCGTGGAAGCTAAGATGGATGGCGTGAAAGCTAAGATGGATGGCGTGGAAGCTAAGATGGATGGCATGGAGGCTGGCATGGAATCTAAGATGGATGACATGGAAGCTAAGATCGATGAGAAAATGGAAAACATGAAGAATTTTCTAAAAGAAGACATGGAAGGTTTGACAAAGTTGATACAAGAAGGGTTTCCTAATGGTGAAAAGATAGTAGAAGAACCTCATGATGAGAACAAAATAAATGTTAATTGTGATTTCATAAACTCTAATGTTGGCCGGAAGAACCACCATATTCCAAAGATGGATATGAGGAAGTTTGATGGAAAGGATCCTGTAACATGGATACTACAGATGGAGCAATATTTTGATCTCCATAACGTGCAAAACACACAAAAGGTACGCATTGCAACTTTACATTTAGAACAAAACACATTTGTATGGTATCGATGGCTTTGCTCCCGTAAAAAAATTGTCACTTGGTCAATTTTTACGGAGGAAATGATAGCACATTATGAGGATACAAAGAGCAACACCTTCTTTAGCCAATCGATAAATCTCAAACAAAAGGGTTTAGTGGGGGAGCACATTGAGGACTTCCAAAAATTGAATATAAGGGTAACTGATATTCCAGAGGAACACAGGATTGATCTCTTCATATGCACTTTAAAGGATAACATCCAACATGAAGTTCGTGTTTTGGAACCTGATTCATTGGAGAAGGCATTCAGGTTGGCAAGAAAAGTTGAATGTAAAATTATGGCGACAAGGAAGCCTACCACTCAATTCTATAAAGAAGGAAGTGTTGCTACGCCTAGATTTCCACAACCTACAAGGTTGACACCACAACAATTGGAAGAAAAAAGAGCAAAAGGGCTTTGCTACGGTTGTGATAGCAAATACACTAAAGGTCATAAGTGTGCTGAGAAGAAATTATTTTACATAGATTGTGAAGAGGAAGAAGAAAATGAACAAGAAGAGGATATATACCAGGAACTAGCCCTAGAAGAGGAAGAAATGAATCCGACCATATCGTGTAATGCACTGGCAGGAATTACCACTCCTCAAACTCTCAAGATAGAAGGACATATCAAGAAGAAAAAGGTAATAGTGTTGATTGATTCAGGTAGCACCCACAATTTTATTCATTGTAAGGTAGCCAAGGAATTAAATTGTTTCCTATACCCAGCACCAGAATGTCAAGTGATGGTTGCAAATGGAGGAACTATAAATTGCTCTGGAAAATGCCATAATATCAAGCTAACCATGGGGGAATATGTGTTGACTAGTCCAATGCTTTTCATTCCTATGGGAGGTGCTGATGTTGTACTAGGAGTACAATGGTTACAATCTTTGGGGACAGTAGCTTTTAATTTTCAAGAACTTTTCTTGAATTTTTTTTCAGAAGGAAAGGAAGTCGAATTACGGGGTATTGAAGGGAAGCTAGGAAGGATAATAAGCTCTAATGTCATGACAAAACTTCTAAAGAAAGAACAACGAGGAGTAATTGCACAATTATGCTCACTAGAAGTTCCGACATCAAAATCATCTATTTCTGCAGATCTCCAACAAGTCTTGGACAATCATTCCAAGGTGTTTGAAACTCCCAAAGGACTCCCACCTATTCATGATCATGATCATGCTATTCATTTGATTCCAGGAAGTGTTCCTCCAAACATCGGGCCTTATAGATATCCTTACGTCCAAAAGAGTGAAATTGAACGTATGATTGCAGGAATGTTAGAGGCGGGTATAATTCAACCTAGTCAAAGTTCTTTCTCTGCTCCTGTAGTATTGGTACACAAGAAGGATGGATCATGGCGAATGTGTCCAGATTATAGGGAGCTCAATAAGCTCACCATTAAAGTCAAATTTCCCATTCCTGTGATTGATGAATTATTGGATGAATTACATGGAGCAATTTATTTTACCAAGTTGGATCTTCGTTCAGGATATCATCAAATTAGAATGAAGACTGAAGATATTCCAAAAATAGCATTTTGAACTCATGAGGGTCATTATGAATTTTTGGTCATGCCTTTTAGCCTTACCAATGCACCTTCTACATTTCAAGGGTTGATGAATTCCATTTTCAAACCCTTCCTTAGAAAATTTGTGCTAGTATTTTTTGATGATATACTAATCTACAACAGGTCGTGGAAGGATCATGTTGAACATGTTGACAGGGTGCTCAAACTATTGCGGGAGAAACAATTATATGCAAAAAAATCCAAATGTTTCTTTGGAGTACAAGAGGTGGAATATCTGGGTCATATTGTATCTCACGAGGGTGTTAAAGTAGACCCTAACAAAATTAGATCCATTAAGGAATGGAAAGTCCCCACAACCATAAAGCAGTTGCGAGGATTTCTCGGGTTAACAGGGTATTATCGCAAGTTTGTTAAGAATTATGGGAGAATAGCAGCACCTCTAACAACATTATTGAAGAAAGATGCATTTTCATGGACTCCTGAAGCAACTAATGCCTTTGAACGTCTTAAAGAGGCAATGTGCCTAGCACCGGTCTTAGCTACGCCAGACTTCACAAAAACCTTTATTGTGGAATGTGATGCCTCAGGAAATGGAATTAGTGCGGTTTTAATGCAGGAAGGAAGACCCATTGCTTTTGAAAGTCGTCCAATCAAAGGAAAGTATTTACAGAAACCTATTTATGAGAAGGAAATGTTAGCAATACTGCATGCACTAAAGAAATGGCGAACTTACCTAATGGGAAGAAACTTCAAGGTAAAAACTGATCATGATAGTCTTAAACACTTTTGGAACAAAGACTATCTTCAGAAGAGCAGCAAAAATGGGTCACAAAGATGTTGGGTTATGACTTTGAAATAATCTACAAAAAAGGAAAGCTTAATGTTGTTGCGGATGCACTCTCAAGAAAGAATGAAGAGGTGGAAGCATTGCTTTGTGCCATTTCTATTATCCAACCAGATTGGATAACTGAAGCAAGAGATGAATGGAAGAAGGACAAATATGTATGGACAATCATTCAAAAGTTGCAGCAAGATCCTAGTACATCTGATACATTTAGTTGGAAAAATGACTCCTTATGGTACAAAGATCGCTTATATTTTTGTAAGAATTCCAAACTAAAACAAAATATTCTTCTGGAATTGCACACTTCTCCTTTAGGACACTCAGGATTTTTAAAAACTTACCACAGGGTGAAGAAAGAATTTTTTTGGGATGGCCTTAAATCTGATATTCAAAAGTTTGTGGCAGAATGTGTGGTTTGCCAGCAGAATAAAGTGGAAACAATTAAGACCCCGGGACTTCTACAACCTTTATCCATTCCAAGTCAACGTTGGGAGGAGATTTCAATGGATTTTATCACAGGTTTACCTAAGTCCGAAGGAAAGAGTGTCATCATGGTGGTAGTTGATAGACTTACCAAGTATGCACACTTTTGTGCATTATCTCATCCATTTAAAGCAAATACAGTTGCTACTACATTTATGGATAGAATTCAAAAGCTACATGGAAGCCCAAGGGTTATTGTGAGCGACAAAGATCCCATTTTTATTGGAAATTTTTGGATGGAGTTATTTTCTTGTTTGGGTACTCAATTAGCTCATAGCTCATCTTATCATCCTCAATCTGATGGTCAAACTGAGATAGTAAATAAACGTTTGGAAGGATATCTTCGTTGTTTTGTATCTGATAAACAAACACAATGGGTCAAGTGGTTACCTCTTGCTAAATGGTGGTATAACACTTCCTTCCATACTGCAGCAAAAATGACCCCATTTATGGCACTTTATGGATATCATCCACCATCCATCACATCATATTTAAGAGAAAATTCGAAGGTTCAAGCAGTGGAAGATCACATCGAGCATCGGCAAGAAGTTCTCCAACTCTTAAAGGATAACCTAAATTTGGCACAAAATTGAATGAAACAACAGGCAGATCAACATCGCAGCGAGAGAAGTTTTGATGTAGGAGATTGGGTATTTTTACGGCTACAACCATGCAAACAAATGTCCCTCAAGCAAGCTAATAAGGATAATAAATTATCGCCAAAGTACTATGGTCCTTACAAGGTGTTGCAAAAGATTGGTACTATAGCATACAAATTGGAGCTTCCTGCTTCTTCACGAGTGCATCCAGTTTTCCATGTTTCATGCTTAAAGAAGGTTATAGGTGAAAATATTCCAGTTCAAACAATATTGCCAGAACTTGATGAGGAAAGAAAAATCATATTGGAACCTGAAGCGGTCACGGAAACAAGAACTCGACAACTACGGAATCGATCAATTTCAGAGTATCTCATCAAGTGGAAGAACTTACCCACTGAAGATTCTACATGGGAGGATGAGAATTTTATACAGAAGCACCCAGAGCTACTCAAGCATTGAGGACAACACTTTTTGAAGGAGAGGGGCATGTTAGGTCCCTATATTACTAGTATAGTCCCTTATTGTTGTTAGTGTAACCCCCTTATTGTTATTATTGTACCTTGTAACCCCCATTTTGTTATTATTGTGCCCTTAAATTATTATTGTTAGGTCGGCTAGGATTACATTGTGGCCCACTAGGATTACATTATGGCCCCATGTACTCCTATATATAGAAAGGAGGTTTTGTAAATTGTATCATCCAATAATTGTTCATTTATGTAATGTATTGGAGGTTGCCCCCTCGAAGTGGCTCATTTCTAAGGCGTTGATATCTCTTTTCTTCTATTTTTGGAGCTGGTTACACAACAGAGGATCAAGTCACTCAAGCAATACAAAACAAGCCTCTACTAAGAAAATATGTCAATACATGAGAAATAGCTGCTATACAAGTGCCATGAGCTAAGACAACGCAATTTTAGGGCATTACTACTACATAAATGATATATCAATATGGATCTACTATTTTATAGCTCAAATAATGCCGAGAGTGAAGATCTGGACTCCCAAACACTTTTCCTAGACAACCCAGAAAGGGTTTCAGGAAATACCCAAAACACAAAGATGTTGGAATGCAACCCTAGGGATGAATAGCAGCTGCAACTGAATAAATGGATAGAGGTGGCTGAAAATTATATCTAAATGAATATATCTCCTCCAATAGATCCCTCAAGTGAAAGGATGATCCCAACACTAAAGATCTCACCCTCCAAATCAAGCATTGAAACCTCCACTGCAAATGCTCACTACAATAACACAGTCAAAGAGGGAATCTATGATGTAGATGATGGAAATAGGTTGGCCTGGTGCCAAGATATGAAATAAATCTTAAGAACCTCCTTTTCTGATCTCCCAATGGGAAGAATGCTTCCTCCACTGAAAAACTAGCTCAGAAAGTGGGTTTCCCAACCCTCCACTGCAACACCCTGTAACACAACACAACTCTGAACAGACACTGCGCTGTAGCTAAAGAATGAAGCTTGGAAATAATGCCAGAATGTGGAAATGTAGTGCAATACTCTTCCTATAGGCTTCCTCAAGGAAGAGGTGGGATTCCCGCTGGGGAACACCCTGTGCAAAACAACACAGCAATCTCAGCTAAATAGCTGGAGAGTCAAAGAAGTCATACAGACCACAAAATCAATAATCAATAACATAAAAATCTATGGCTATATTTCCCTCCTTATAAACAATGTGAGCCTTCTAAACTTGGGTCCCACTCATTAAAGTCACTACTATCGTGGAGACTTTCTCCCATTCATAGTGCATTGTCTCTCATTGATGATCCACTCCCTACATACTAGTGCTGTTGATTTGGTCAAACTTGACCTTGTCCACATGCATTAGCCCCTGTTCACACATGAGGTTGATTTATCCAGCTATTAAGAGGATCCCTTTTCATATTAAGAGGGGTTTTATTCCTATTAAAGAGATTTATGGGTCTCCCTACCCACTTATTCATCTATCTAAATGACAAAAGAAAAAATTAATATTCCAATTAGCTGCATGCTAATTTAGGAATATTACATTGAAGAAGCTAAGAGGGCTTGTTGGTAGAGGATAGAGAGTGGTGGCTTGTCAAGGGCTGATGAAGCCACCAAGAGTGGCTTACCTTGCACTAAAGAACCTATTAGGAATTTTGTGGATTGATGAAGATACTGGCTAGGAGACAAAGATACTCAGGTAGTTGGAGTGGTCGAGGAAACAGTAGGTGTGGTCCTACGCAGGGCGTGCTGGTTCTTGTACTCTCTGAAAAAACACATAACAAGGGTAATATCTACGCTTCCAAAAAATATTATCTAGCTAAGTAACCTTCCCATGATGAACTCCTCCTACTTTGGTTACTTTAGGATTGAAGAGACCACCGTGTGTGGCTTGCCTTCGGAAACCACTCGGAAGATTTTGGTCTGAATAACCTACTAATTTATTAGTACCTTTCCAGTTGAATAACTTTCCCATATTGCATATGAAACTCTTACCATTATTATAATTGAGCATTGGATTACATAAAAGATGATGAAAGCACCAAGAGTGGCTTGTCTTAGGACTGAAGAAACCACTAAGAAGTTTGTGTATTGAAGATCCTATTGACTTATTAGTATTTTTACCAGTTGAATAACCATCCCATATTTACATCTGGACTCTCCTATTATCACTAAGAGTGAATTATATTTTGTATTGAAGAAACCTCCGTGAAGCTTGTGGACTAAAGAACCTATTAACTTAACATTAGTTTGTCCAGTTGTTGAACCTTACCATGTTATGAAGAAACTATCCTCCTAGACTAGAGATGTGATTTCTCATTGTTTATGAAAGAACACTGTAATGAATTTGATCAAGATCAATCACTATGACATGAAAATGGGAAGAATATTGAGAATATTTGGGGGAAGTGTGTCACTGTGCATTTTATTACGTAATTGGTTGGTGGGTAAAGGTGGGTTACCTTTGGAGGATCTGTTTTAGTTGGAAGTATTGATTTTACATTGTTAAGCACTTCTCCTCAAGCTTTTGAATCTAACTTGGGGGTGACAAATGCAAGAAATATTGGATATATCTTGTATAAGGTTGGGTGGAGAGTTGAGGTCTCAATCTTAGGTTCCAAGCTTATTTAATAAGATAACTCCTGAACAATTTGAATTTCATGCATATGTTAAATGTGTTGTATTATTGTCCATGTTATTGATGAGGAAAGTTGATTCATGTATGAATAAATGATCATCAATTTCGTGCAGTTGTTGAGGAATGGTTATTCCTAGAAGTGTTGATATATTCATGAATTACATAAGAATTCTTGAATTTAATAATGCATGTTGGTTACTGGACTTCTTTATTTTCCATAACATCAAAATGGACATGATTATTTGTATAAATATTTGTTGATGGTTCTGTTGTGGCCCATTTGAATTTACCTTTGAATTAATTTTCAAAACACCAAAAAAGCATATATGATAGAAAATATAAAATTTTTCTGTGTTATAGAAGAACTTTAATTTATATGTTGGTACATTAACATTACGTGATAATATGTGAAGGTGGGTCGAGTCAGGCTCATCCACGTGCAGAACAGTTCGAGAGGCGGAGAAAGGGCACATTTCCCTTAAAAAATTAAGAGTTTCAGAGGATGCGCAAAGGAAAAAATGGACGGTTGTGATCGAAGCGCAGAATTGGAGCGGAGGGATGGACGATGGAGATTAAATCACAAACTGCAAACCACAAGTTTCAAAGGATAGGCGCGGGAGGTAAAGGTTAAAATCACCGAAGTGCGGTGTGCGATGCGGTGGGGCCCGATCGCAAATCGCCAATCACAATTTTTAGTGAATGAGCACAGGATGTAAAATTTAAGTTCATTGAAGAGAGGTATGCGATGACGTGGCCCGCATACTGCATATCACAAGTTTTAAGCATTAAATGCAAAGGGGTTGAGTTATATTCGCCGAAGTGAGATATGCGATGCGATGGGGCCCGATCGCATAACGTGCATCGCAAGACTTACAAGATAAGTGTCAAAGACAAGATAAAAACAATGAAATCGATGTGTGGGCGAATGCGATGTGGTTTCAAAAGAAAACTCCAAAGGTTTTCAGATCCGGATGAAAGGTATTTTTTGTGTTAAACCATGTTGGAGGAAGAAAAAGAGGATTATAACGTAAAGCCGGTGAAACGCCTCGGTCATGAAGAAATCGGCAAAACATGGCAGAGAGACTCGGGTAAGTGACCTGATGCAGATCAAAGGAGAAAAGGTAGAGTCAGACAGAAGAACGCACAAGGGCGTTATTGGAAGCACGAAAGCTGGGTCAGATTCGGGCACTGAGGCGTCGCTACAGAGCGGTGCAACTATTGCATCATAACCAGAAAGGAGACCTCGGCACTCCGAGAGGACGCATCAACAACATCAGATTTAGAAAAACGAACCATATTTCCAAGTTTCAATTTGTTTTCTAGTTATAATTGCATAAGTAATATTAATACTCTAGGAAGTTGAATAGTTCAGGAAGTTCAGCAGTTACGAACTACTTTGATGTATTTAAGGAGATAGAAATAAAGAAAAGAGGTTCTGAGTTTTGGACCTTTGGAGGACTGTTAGTTTAGAACTGAATTCTCTGAGAAATTAATGAAAGAAGATCAAGTTTCCTACACCTGTTGATGTTGATACGTATTTCCTGTTTCGATCTGTGTTTATTCTTATTTGAATGAAGTGAATTAATGTAGCATCCGGTCTCTTAATTACATCTGTGAGTAAGAGTTAAATCACCTTAATTTACGCTCCTTCACCTCATCTCTTCTCTCTTCACAAACTCCTGATGAAATTTTAAAGTAATATATTCTATGATTGCAGCATATTATTTCGAGTTTCTTATCTCTCCATGTATTTCCTCTGAAACTTAGAAGTGGTAGATTCTGTGTTTTCATCATATCATTTATAGTTTCCGTTACAGTTATTCTTTTCATTCCATTCGAATATCAACAGTTTATGGCATTGTGAAGGATTTCATTATATCAGATTATTAGGGGTATTAAGTAATTTAATTCCAAGGGTGTTAAACAAAGGCCATTTGATATTGTAATTGTGACATACATTTCTAAAATGTCTTAAGCACTGATTCCTTACCACAACCAAGGGATTGTTTCTTGAGATACAACATTTTCTAGCGCCGTTGCTGGGGATGAAGAAACGAAGTTTATTTTCCCTAGGTTTTTCACATTATTTCCTCTAGTTGTTTAGTGAGGAGGAAATATTCAGCTGTGTTTGTTATTTTCAAAATTATGGCTTTCAAAAGGCCTCACACGAGGTCAGATACCTCAAATCAGATAGTCCCTGCTTTTCCAGATCCAGAAAGATTGGTTTCTAAAAAGGCTCAGAAACCTGAAACTCCTTCAATACCTAATCCTGCATTTCCTGCTCTTGGCAACAGTTCCCATAACCATTTGTTTGAAGATATTTCCAAGGAACTCCCTTTCTTGGAACAAGGCACCCCTTCCACACCCATTTATTTTCAAGAACCTTAGTTAGAAGAACATTCTTTCGAGTCTGTTTCTTTTACCTCCACTCAAGCTCAACCAAATATAGTTGTTATTCCATCCGCTATTGTCCATCTGCTTACCCCCATATCAGTTTGCCTCTACCCCCATTCGCTTTCACAGCAGGTTCATCAACCTCAACCACTCAAGGAGAAGTTAACCAAGTTGTTAATATGGCAGTACCAGCTTTCTTAACGGATAGATATGCACCACTAAATCTTCCACAACCAATGAATTCCATGCCTCAAATTACTTCCTCGTTTCATTGGAGAAGATGAAGTAACTACAAATAAACATTTTCCCTTGTTTTTCACTTTTGCTGAGAATTTAGATGTAGAACATCTTGATGTTGTGATGAGACTATTTGTGCAGTATCTAAGTGGAGAGGCTAGGAAATGGTTCAAAGGTTTACCAAATGATTTCATAAATGACTGGGAAGATTTATAAAATCAATTCACTCAGATATGGGGAGAGAAGAAAAATCATGGTTACTCATTGATAGAGTTTAATGTGATTAGAAGAAATCCTAATGAAAACATTGCTGAGTTTGTAAAAATATTCAACAAATTGTACAATAGTTCACCTATAGAGATGAAGCCCCCCTATAGGAGCAAAGGTGGTTTTTGCTGGGGATTTTGAAGCTAATTTTAGATTTACATTGAGAGAAAGAAGATCCCCTACTCTTGAGCAGATACAAGAAAATTCTTTAGAGATTGAAGCTAATATGACTGCAGCTGGAGAGGCGAAAGGGAAATAGCCAGTCCAAGAGAAGGGGAAAGAAAAAGAAGAATCATCACAAGATTCAAGGATTGAAGATATGTCAAGGGTGATAAAAAATATGAAAAAGAAGCTATCTAAGATGGAATTTGAAAATAAAAACTCCGAAAGTCAAGTACAACAAAACTGAGGGGGGTTCAACCCTCAATTCAGAAGAAATCCCCTGCAAATTTTGCATAGGGAGAGGAGAGATCAAGACCAGGTTCAAGCACCATTGTATATAGAAGCAGCACCTGTAGAGCCAACAGAAGATGACCAAATGAGGATCAGGTATCTGCTATGTACAAAATAGAAGAGGATGAAGAGGAATATTGTGAGGGAGAATATGCTGAAGCTGAAGTATCTTTTGATCAAGATGAAATGGATGAATACTGTAGACAATTCACAGACTTCATGCAAGCTGAATTACATAAAAAGTATGATTTAAGGTCTAGAAAGAGATCTAGAGTGTAGGATAATGAAGGTGAGCATCAAGGTTCACATTCCTCCTCTAATGGCGACTCCACAACAAAAGGACCATGTGAAACAGGTCAGTGATGGGAAACAACCTATAAACTCAATTAATAGAAAAAATGTGCAGTAGGCTGAATCTTCCCAGAACAAATTAGTTGACACTAATATTTTGGAGAGAGTTGTTCCTGTACTCGAACAAGCAGAATATTCTAGAAA
This sequence comes from Pinus albicaulis, assembly GCA_034641835.2. NCBI lineage: Eukaryota > Viridiplantae > Streptophyta > Pinopsida > Pinales > Pinaceae > Pinus > Pinus albicaulis. The sequence continues at coordinate 436,499,461 of CM076584.1, forward strand.
GAGTGAAGAAGGTTAAAATTCAGGTACCTCTTCTAGAATTGGATAAAATCCCAGCTTACAAATAAGAAATTTCATAGTTTATTAATCTCACACAGGTGGAAGATATAAGTGACACGGTGAACCTACAAGAATAAAATCTAGTGGTCACCTTTAGCCCTCATGTAGAAGAAGTAGATCCTTCTGTTCCAACCTTCTATATTTCTCTGTTGCTTCATGATTTTAATCTACATAATTGCATGCTGGACTCGAGAGCGTCCCATAACCTCATGCCATTGTCTGTTATGAAGGAGCTTAACTTGCAGATTACCAAACATTATAGGGATCTGTATTCATTCAATTCCAAAAGGGTGAAATGTGTTGGGTTGATTAAATATGTAGCAGTTTCATTGGCACAAATCCCAACAAAGAGTATAGTCATGGATGTAGTGGTTGCAGACATCCCAGCCAGTTTTGGAATGCTCCTGTCAAGGTCTTGGGGAGCTAAGTTGGGAGGTGTACTAAAGTTAGATTTCACTTATGCTATCATTTTGGTTTTTAATGTGGAAGAAAGGAGATTATACAGGGAAACAAGGTTTGTGAGGACCACCTCTAAGAAATATGCGAGAAATTACCCCATTTATAGTCAAGAAACAGAAGGTCTTTCTTTCTTCATGCTGCATGAAGATGCAAAACTTGCAGAAGACATAGGGAAGTAGGTCTCTTCAGCAGTTGTAAATAACGAGCTACACTCAAAGAATATTTGGAAGTGCTACTTTGATGGCGCCTACTCCAAGAAAGGCGCAGGTGACAGATTCTTGCTAATATCACCTGAAGGTAACCTCATGCCATTCTCTTTAAACTAGAATTTGATTCTACAAACAATGTGGCTGAATATGAGGCCTTAATCTAAAGCCTTCAAGTTGCTAAACATATCGGGGTTCAATATATTTCAATTTATGGTGACTCTGAGTTGATAATAAGGTAGATCAAGAATTATTGTCAAACCAAGCATTCGAGATTAAGATTGTACAGCAATGAAGTTTGGGATCTGATAGAAAACTATTTTGAAGCCTTTAATCTTCAGTATATTCTGAGGGAGGAGAATAGATTGGCCGATTCTTTAGCATTTGCAGCCAGCACCTTCAAACCTCCCATAAATCCTAGGCTAAGGTACGAAATTGAACTTAGAAATAGACCTTCTATCCCTAACAATGTGAAACATTGGCACATTTTTTATGATGATGAACAGATAACTCGATTCCTAACAATGATTGGAAACTTTGAAGATGCTGAGATAGACCAAGAGGAGGAACAAACCGAGTAGAGAGCAGAAATAAGAAACCTCAAGCAATCAATAGGTGAACAGAATATTATCCAATTGAAAGATAATGTGCTCCCTATAGGGTTGGTTCCCCTTGAAATATTATTCGATGCTAATGATGTTGCTGTTGATTTGAAGAAAACACATCAAGAAGAAGAGATGGAATATTGTAATTTGGGAAATCAACGGAAGCCCAAAATAGTGAAATTGTTCAAAGGTGTTCCCAAAAACTACAAAGAAATATACATTGACCTGTTTAAGAAATATATAGATGTGTTTTCCTGGGCATATGAAGACCTGAAAAAATATGATAAAAGTGTAATTTATCATAATATCTCATTGAAATAAGGACTCAAACCACACAGATAGAAGCTCAGAAAGATCAATCCATTGTTGCTAGCTCCAATAAAAAAAGAAGTAAAGAAACTGTTGTAGGCAAAAATTATAATCCATGTCCGATATTCAGATTGGGTTTCTAATCTGGTTCCTGTAAGAAAGAAGAATGGAGATATAAGATTATGCGTAGACTTCAGGAATCTGAATCAAGCATCTCTAAAAGATAATTATCCTTTGCTAAAAATGGATTATGTCTTACAGAGGGTGAGAGGAGCTCACAAGTTGTCCATGGTTGACGGATTTTCCGGATATAATAAGGTAGCGATAGAAAAAGAAGATCAGAAGAAGATTGCTTTTATGATGCCCTGGGTCACCTTCATGTACGCGAGGATGCCATTTGGACTTATGAACATGGGTGAAAAATTTCAGAGGGCCATGGACATAGCCTTTGTTGGTGACAGGTTTGTAGTTATACACTTGGATGATATAAATGTTTTCTGAGAGTCTATTGATGAACACTTGGAGCATTTGCAAAAAACTTTTCAAAAGTGCAGAAAGTTTGGTCTATCATTAAATGCCAAGAAATATTTATTTGCCTTAGAACAAGGGAAGTTATTGGGTCACATAGTTTCTAAACAAGGAGTGAATATTGACCCAACAAGGGTGGAGGAAATCCAGATGATTCCTTTACCCAGAAGCAAGAAAGACATCCAGAGATTCCTGGGAAAAATAAAATTTCTGAGGATATTTGTGCCCAATTATGATGAGATTGTGAGGAGTATAACATATATGTTGAAGAAAATTGCATAAGTGAAATGGGACAGGGAAGCAATAGATGCATTTGCTAGAATAAAGGAAGCGTTGTAGGAAGCTCCAGTTCTGATTAGTCTAGACTATCAAAAAGCCTTTTAGGTATTCTCATTTGCATCCCCCACTACTATCGCTGCTGTGTTGTTGCAGAAAAATGAAGATAATAAGGAGTATCCAGTTTCATTTTTCAGTAAAGTCCTTAGATATGCTGAGCTCAAATAAAATATTATGGATAAACAAGTATACGCCTTGGTCAAAGCACTGAAAGCCTTCAGGACTTATGTGTTACAATCCCAAATAACTACTTATGTTCCTAATTCTGTTGTGAAAGACGCGCTGGTCCAAAGTGATGTTGAAGGAAAAATGGGGAAGTGGATAGAAAAAAATCCAAGAGTATGATTTGGACATCAAACCCACCAAGCTGGTCAAGGGACAGGGGTTAGTGAAGTTGTTTACAGAGACACATTTTCAAGCCTTGGGAATTAATCTATTAGCACTAGTGGATGGAGATGTTAATGAAGAAGGTTAAAGCAAGTCCAAAACAGGTATTCAATATAAATTTTTGTGCTCTTATTGGTATAAATATATTGTACATTACCTGTGTTTATTTTCCTGCCCAACTTCACTAAATAGAACAAAATACAGAGCTCCCAAGCTCAAGTCTCGGCCATATGTTATCGTAGAAACAAATTTATACTGGAAAGATCCTGTTGGTATTTTGCTGTTATTTTTGAACGAAGCAGAATCTATTGAAGTCACTAAACAATATCATGAAAGTTTGTGTGGAGGACATTATAGCTGGAAGGTCATTGCTCATAAAATTCTCAAGTCAGGCTTCTATTGGCCAACCCTGTCTGTAGATGTTTATAGACTGGTTATTAGTTGTTAGAAGTGTCGATTGTTTGCTAAAAAGAAAAAAAATTGCTCCATTACCTCTCATCCTTGTATTTATTGAAGAACCTTTCAGGAAATGGGGATTGGATTTTATTGGAGAGATCAATCCACCATCAAGTGGAAGGTTCAAGTGGATTCTAACTGCCACTGATTATTTTACAAAATGGGTTGAAGCAATGCTCACGAAGAAGGCAAATGACCAAGTAGTGATGAAGTTTCTGGAGGAAAACATCTTCAGCAGATGCAGGTGTCCAGTCAAAATTGCGATTGATAATGCTCAGGTGTTAAACTCTACTCGTTTCATTAATTTATGTCAAACATATAATGTAATCTTATCACATTCCACAACATATCATGCTTAAGGTAACATATTAGAAGAGTCCTCAAATAAGACATTGGTCAGAATCTTGAAGAAGACAATTATTGAAAATCAGAAGGATTGGAATATGAAGTTGAATTTTTCCCTCTGGGTAGTTCAAATCACTACCAAGAGATCTACTGGAAAGTTCCCCTATGAACTGGTTTATGAAACTCAAGCATTGTTTCCTACTGAGCTGGCCAAACCAGTGATTTCTTTCCTTCAAGAAGCTCAGGAAGAACCTAATGCTTTGGTAAGGAGATTGAACAAAATAGTTGAATCAAGTGAAAACAGAAACAAAGTCAGGGATAACTTGATTACTTATCAGGAAAATATGAAGTCTAAGTTTGACAAGAAAGAAAAAGAGGTTCTCTTTCAAGCAGGAGATCTGGTATTGAGATGGGACACCAGACGAGAAGACAAGGGGAAGCATGGTAAATTTGATCCTCTCTGGTATGGTCCATACAGAATCTCTGAGGCAAGGTCAAATAACACATTTATTTTGGAAGATCTAGATGGAGAGCCAGTACAACTGCCTGTGAACGGGCAGTATCTGAAGCATTATTTCCAGCATTAAAAGTCAACACTCCACCATTGTAAATACCAGGTTGCTCATTGTTCATATGTCACCAAGCAATATTTGACTCCATGCCCAATGGATAAGGCACTAGTCTACGGTTCTTAACGCTTCCGTGGAAGAAAGCACTATCCCCAGGTGGAGCCAGATGTTGTGGCTCATTTGCATTTACCTTTGAATTAATTTTCAAAACACCAAAAAAGCATTTATGATATAAAATATAAAATTTTGTGTGTTATAGAAGAACTTTAATTTATATGTTGGTACATTAACATTACGTGATAATATGTGAAGGTGGATCGAGTTTGGCTTGTCCATGTGCATAATTATTCAAGAGGCGGAGAAAGGGCTTATTTCCCTTAAAAAATTAAGATTTTTGGAGGAGGCGCAAAGGAAAAAATGGATGGTTGAGAGCGGAGGGATGGACGGCATAGATTAAATCACAAACCGCAAACCGCAAGTTTCAAAGGATAGGCGTGGGAGGTAAAGGTTAAAATCACCAGAGTGCGATGTGCGATGCGGTGGGGCTCGATCGAAAATTGCCAATCGCAAGTTTTAGTTAATGAGCATGGGAGGTAAAAGTTAAGTTCATCGAAGTGCTGTATGCGGTGACGTGGCCCGCATATCGCATATCACAATTTTTAAGCGTTAAGTGCAAAGGGCTTGAGTTATATTCGCCGAAGTGCGATATGCGATGCAGTGGGGCCTGATCGCATAGCGCACATCGCAAGACTTAGAAGATAAGTGTCAAAGACAAGCTAAAAACAACGAAATGCGATGGGCGGGAAGATGGGATGTGGTTTCAAAAGTGAACTCCAAAGGTTTTCAAATCCGGCGGAAAGGTATTTTTTGTGTTAAACCGTGTTGGAGGAAGAAAAAGAGGATTATAATGTAAAGCTAGTGAAACGCCTCGGTCATGAAGAAACCGAAAAAACACAGCAGAGAGACTCAGGTAACCGACCCGATGCAGATCAAAGGAGAAAAGGTAGAGTCAGGTAGCTGGTAATGCGATGGAAACGTTTGAAGCATAGAGGCATTGATAGAGTCAGACAAAAGAATGTACAGGGGCACTATTAGAAGCACTATAGTTGGGTTAGATTCGGGCACTGAGGCGTCGCTATAGAGCGGTGAAGCTATTGCATCATAACCAAAAGGACACCTCGAAACTTCGGGAGGACGCATCAGCAACATCAGATTCAGCAAAACAAACCATATTTTCAAGTTTCAATTTGTTTTCCTGTTATAATTGCATGAGTAATCTTAACAGTCTAGGATGTCGAATAGTTCAAGAAGTTCAGCAGTTACGAACTACTCTGATGTATTTAAGGAGATAGAAATAAAGAAAAGAGGTTCCGAGATTTGGACCTCTGGAGGACGGTTATTTTAGAGCTTAATTCTCTAAGAGATTAATGAAAGAAGATCAAGTTTCCTACACTTGTTGATGTTGATACATATTTCCTATTTCGCTACGTGTCTATTCTTCTTTGAATGAAGTGAAGTAATGTAGCATCCAGTCTCTTAATTACATCTGTGAGTAAGAGTTAAATCACCTTAATTTGCGCTCCTTCACCTCATCTCTTCTCTATTCAGAAACTCCTGATGAAACTTTAAAGTAATAGTTTCTGTGATTGCAGTATATTATTTCGAGTTTCTTAGCTCTCCATGAATTTCCTCTGAAACTCAGAAGATGTAGATTCCATGTTTTCAGCATATCATTTAGAGTTTCCGTTATTGTTCTTCTTTTCATTCCATTCGAATATCAACAGTTTATGGCATTGTGAAGGCTTTCATTATATCATATTATTAAGGGTATTAAGTAATTTAATTCCAAGGGTGTTAAACAGAGGCCATTTGATATTGTAATTGTGACACACATTTATAAAATGTCTTAAGCACTAATTCCTTACCATAGCCAAGGGATTGTTTCTTGAGATACGAAAGGTTCTATGAAATATTTCTAAAGGATGGGGTTGTGTATGTATTCATCCTTAGTCTTAATAATGGTTTAATTGGCTTGATCAAGGGAGATGGGAAAACCCCTATTATATTAAATTTTATGTCTGAATGAAATATATTAGTTATTAGGCCTTAGTTTAAAATTTTTAATGCTCAGGAGAGATAAATATCATTTGTGTAATTATAAATATACTTGTAATGCTAGGTCATGTTGGTTGAAATTCGACAGGTTGGTCATTGAGCGAAGTTGACTAGGATGAGTTGGAAAGATGGTCATCAAGCAAAGTTCACCAAGATGAGTCGACTGGGTTGAGTCAATTCAACTGATCTTTTCTAGTCAAGGTAAGTCGACTGGGTTGATTCAATTCAAATGATCTTATCCATTCAAGGTAATTCGATTAGTTTAAGTCATTCAGAAAAAATTATTTAGTCAAGGTAAGTTGACTAATGGGTTCATCTTTGACTGACCTTGACTAGTCGTGCTATGTTAAGAGATAAGTATATAGCCTTAAGGTTTATTAAGCTCAGGAAGGATAAATCCAATTGTATATGTACATATATTGAATTAAGTATTGCAGGACGAGTTGGACTGGTGTATTGTAAGCTTAGGAAGTTTAGTGTGAGTCCACACACACACACACACACACAATTGGAAAAGGTATTATGAGCTCAAGAGGGATAGTGATCGCTATATGAAATCTACACATTTCATATTCATTTTAATAAGCACTGCGTGAGACTAAGACTTAGCCAATATTTACGAAGGAAGGTATATGTGAAAGTGCCCATATGTGACTTATATGTATATTTAAACATAGATTAAGGGTTTGGATAAGTTGGGAAAATATTAGTGTGGATAAATAGAAGGGCTTGTATGTTTTACACACACACACACACATATAAATGTGTGCCAAAGGCCCTAGGTAAAGGCACATCACATATGCAAATATTCAAGCTTGCAATATAGGGGGCTAGAAAACATTAAGAATTTGAAGGAGTGGCATTAATCCCTATTAGATATGTGAATGGGCATTGTGGTTGAGTGTGCAAGTGGAAGGGATATGGACTATTGATGTCTATATGAATTTTGGTTGTTGGATGACACTGGAGGTTTTACTAGTAGGGTTTCAAAGAGAGGATCCACTTAGAACTCCTAGGATTTTATCCCCATGATGACATGGCATTAGTGGACCCGTATGTTGGAATCTATGCCAGGTTAGGAATTAGCGGGTAGATAGGGTTCTAGGTTGGTCAGGTTGATTCAACCAGGCCTGGTAGGTCGGGACCATAGGTAAATTAGACCCGTAGATCATTTGGGTGGGACCCAATAGTTGGGATTAGGTCAGTCAAGCCCGGGAGTAGATCGACTGGTATCTTGGTTGGGCCATTGGTTAGTTGGTCAAGTCAGGGTCAAGGCTCTGGCCAATGTCACGTCATGTGTTTTCAGTGAAATGGGTCAACTATCGTTTGTTCACAAGTGTGCATATTACATGTGGATCTGTCCATGGTGGAATAGTATCCGTGTAGGCACCACATAAGATGCCATGTGGGGGAAACGTGGGGAAAGTGATCATGTGGCATGTTTGATGGGCCTAAATTTAAATGGACATATATTTTTATCCATAAGTCCAATCGAGGCAAAATATTATATTGCCAGAAAGGTACCGACGAAACAAACACGATGGTATCATTTCTTTCTAGTTTTAATGTAGTTGAAAAATGAAAAATTTTATGATCCCATTTCCATGATAGGACTATGGAGGTCAAGTCATCATAGTAACAACCTCCTTATATCCTCAGTTAGGTCTATTGGTGGTAAGGGGGTATTTACACCCCCTGCCTAGGATCAATGATTTGTTAGATTTGTTTCAACATGCAAAATACTTCACCAAGGTGGATCTCAAATCATGATACCAGTAGGTACATTTAAAAGAAGAAGATATATTGAATACCAATTTCAAGATAGGGAAATGTTTGTATGAATGGCTGTTCATGCCATTTAGTGTATGTAATGCACTAGTTACATTTATGAGACAAATGAATGATGTATTACCTCCATATTTAGGTTCATTCGTTATAGTCTTTTTGGATGGTGATATAATATTTTATAGTGCTACCTAGGAGGATCACATCTCACATATCATGTAGGTGTTAGAGACTCTAAAGAAGCACCAACTATTGGATAAACTCAATAAATGTGAGTTTTCTTGGAAATATTTGGTGTATTTGGGGTATTTGATTGGTCGAGGGGAGCTCAAGATTGATCCTAGAAAAATGGAGGCCATCATGAAATGAAAATATCTTACAAATGTAACTAAACTTAGAATATTTGTTGGGGAAACACAATACTTGTCTAAGTTCATAACTTCATTTTTAACAATGTTTGCACCACTCCATGCCATAACAATAAGCGATAAGATTTCTAGTGGGGGAAGAATAATAAAATAATTTTGATGAGCTAAAAATAAATATTAGTCAAGCACCAATTATCACATTACCAAACCAATAAAGATTTTCAAGTGGAGACGAATGCAAGTAGTTATGTTGTGGGAGCAGTGTTCATGTAAGGGGAATCCCCAAATGCTATCATTCTAAAATATTTCATGGGGTTGTTTTCAATTACCCTACCTCTGACGAGGAATTCTATTCCCTTGTTTAAGCAATTAAGAATTGGAAGCACTATATGATAGGAAAAGATACCATCATGCACATATATCACCAACATGCACATATATCACGAACCACTAGAGTATTTGTAGGCTAAGAGTAAGATACAACAAACTAGACATTACAAGTGGATGGGGCTTTTACAATAGTTTCATCTTGTCATCAAGTAGAAAAAGGGAAAAAAAAATAGGATGGAGTACATGCCTTCAAGCCACCAGCAACTAAGATTACAAATTTGGCAACTCTTATCCACATGGAGCCATTTACCAATGATGCATATAAAGAGGCACACATAAGATGAGGACTTTAGGTGGGTGTTTCAAAAGTTATAGAGCCATATTCATGTAGAATATGGTGATAATAAAACTTAATATAATCTCCATATTGGTTAGTATACAATTTTTACAAGATATGTGTCCCTAAAGGTGGAAGGTTGCAACTTGTCTGAGAGCCTCACACCTCCAAGGTTCCAAGAAATTTTGGTGTTGGGGAAACAATTTCCAACTTACAAAGGTATTTGTATTGGCCCAAAATGCAACAATATGTATCAAAATATATTAGAAGATGTATACTTTGTTGCACCAGTATGCCTAGTAGCAGGAATCAAGGTTTATACTATCCCTTATAAGTACCCACTAAACCTTGGGAAATCATTTCCATGGATTTTGTGGGAGGCTTAAAAGCAACTAGGAATGGACATCACTATCTATTTGTGGTAGTTGACAGGTTCATCAAGATGTGCATTCTCATGTGTTGGAAAAATACCATCAAAGGACAAGGAGCAACAAGCATGTCGGGATACAAAGGAACAAAATCTTAGACAAGGATATTGGATTTATTAGTGAATTTTGGACTACATTGTGGGAGAATATAAACACTAAGTCAAATATATCTACAACATTCATCCACATACAGATGGGCATAAAAAATTAGTAAGTAGGACTTTGGTTCATTGTTTAAGGGGCTAGAATCAGAAGCATCTGAAGACTTGGGATGAGAGTATGATCAATATACAACATTATTATAACAAACTCGTTAACACTTTTACTGCTATGTCACCTTTTGAAACTTTATGTGGATATTTTCCACCTTAACCCTTGGATGTTGTATATGGGCAACAAGGAGGACGTACCACTAGATGCTCAAGAATAGTTGCATATGACATAGTTTTGTAGAAGAGGTCTAGAAATGCAAGAAAGGGGTAGTATGAAATTTGGTATATTTAGATGAAAAGACAACTTCTAAGCAAAGAAAAGTAGTACTACAGCGAGAGGGTGGAGGAAAATTTCCTCACCTCATTCAATAAAGATTTAGGGTACCAAAATCCTTCCTGAATCGGGAGGTGTGATCTGAATTAGACAATTATATTATTTTTCATCTCTTGATGCTTTCACAGTGGAGAAGTTGGAGGAATAAACTTGTAGGGTCATTTTAATGGCAAAACCTAGTTTGGAAAATTGGGGTTTTAAACCTTCTAGAGCCATTTTGAGGCAACGAATGACAAATTTTGGGGTCAAAACGTTCTTGGGTATAGCTTAGACCCCTTAATGCTGAAATACACAAGAGACCATTCCAACAATGCAAATATATCAATCATTCTAGGTCCAGTGTATAATGTATGTCACCCATAAGTTGACCTACCATGTTGACCACCATGGTACAAGAAGATGTCACATCATTCCTAATTGCTCACACACATTGGGCTAGCCGCATGTGGAATTTTAAGAAGATTCTACAAGGTCAAACCATAAATCCTATTGAGAGTTGATGAAGCCAAAAACCTACCCCTATATTTGTATCACACAATGTTAAATATTGGACTGCAAGTAGGAGAAGGGGTTCCATTGTGTTCAAGAGTTGAGAAAAACATTTATGAGTGGAATGTTAGCAAAGGGGGATAAAATTATGTAGCATAATTATTGGCCATAGGTCTCAAATATGTCTGCATAGAGTACTTCTTTATTTTTACTTACATATTTCCATATTAGAGAAGAGAGAGAAAAGCAGTCTCACCTTCTAGCTGAGTTTTCTCATGTAATGATTTCCCAAGGTAAATCTTGTGTTTATTGCATATTGTGATCTGAAAGGACCTTCGCTCATGAAAATAACTTTGCGCCATGTTGACTTGAAGTTAGTGACAAAGTGCTTAAGTGGGTGAAATTATGCACATGCATTTAATTATTCATTTTTATTAAAACCCATGAATTATTGATATAAATGATTAATAATTGTGAGAGAATTTTGTCTCACTTTATTCATTAATGTAATTAGGGAAATTGGTTTTTATGTGAGAAACCACCTCACACCAATTCCCTATTTTTCTCAATTATAGGTTGAGAGAATCAAAGGCATGATTGAAAAGTCTTTAGGTAGTTTTGAGACTTTTCCCAATTATGAACCCGAGATAGTTGGAGGTCCTACTTTCATGGAAATTTTTTTTCCTTACTTGTAGTTAGACCCTACAATTGTGGGTCTTGTAATTAATGCTCTTTGTTCGAGAGAGGGTGAGGAAAACTATATATATTCCTTATGTAATCCATGAGAAGGGGGAGAAGAAAGGAGAGGATACTTAGCTATCGAGAGCCATAGTGCTTCGCTAATTCTCGGCCATAGAGCTTGAATGTAAGAAATCTTACTTTGAAGAAGGACTATAGAGGATTTGCATTCCAATTGAAGCAGATCTGGAGATGTAACCCCAGAGAGATGGAGCGGTGAAATCCGTTACCAACTGGTTGTCTTTCTCTCACTTATGTGTTTGTGCTTCTTGATATGTTAAGTTCATTTGTTTATGTTTATGTGTGTATGCACTATAATCGATGGACTAACATGCTCATTTTTTTGAACCCTTATTTAAATTGAGAGGGGGGGGGGTGAATCAGTTTAACACATTCATGGACTTTTAAAACTTTTCATTAAAACTTATTTACACCTTCATTTCATGTCCAACTTAATATGTGAGTAATCTTAGAATGTGAGCATCAAGTGTTAATATAATATAACAGTAGACTTAACATGAGAGCAGCAGGTATTAAGCAGAAGATATAAATCAGATCAACAGATAAACATCATGCACAAAGACACCAAATATAAGTGGAAACCCATAAAGGGAGAAAACCACATCTTATTAATGTTGTGATGCAAAGGCAAGCTCCAACTCCCTCTCACCACTGTTTTTCTGCAGGCACCAACCTATATGAGGCTCCAATCCTCAATTCTGCAAGCTACAACTTGCAAGGAAGCACTAAATCCCTTCAATTTTCTGCAGGCACCAACCTACAGGAGGCTCCAACCTCAGTCAACTACAACTGATAGCTATCAAGCTGCAACTTGATAGGGAAGCTCCAACTTCCTCAGTTTATCAAACTGAATGTTTGCTGATTTACCTCAGATATCAGCTCTATTCTGTAGCTTCTCTTTCTGCTTTTCTTTTCTTAATCTTCTCTGCCTGTCTCTTCTATACTCTGCCTTCTCTATATTTACTCTCTCTAACTCCTCTTATGCATATCTAGTTGATATTATTTATAGAGTTCCTCTCATGACTATTTGTATTTCACAAAGAATTTGGAGTGAACAGTCATGACTCTTTGGATTCTGTCTTCTCATTCCTTTTATCTGCTCATTCAATAAATATAACTGTAGGTATCATTTTAACATTACAGTGGGATATTTTTTCTCTTCCGGAGACTTGCCAATGCATCACAAACAATAAAAACATTTACAATCAAAGTACAATGAGAACTCCAGCTCAACTCATTTAGTTATTTGGCTCGATTCGCATTTGTCTTTTCTTTGACTGTGTCTGTCTTTTCTGTGACTATGTTTTATCTCTTTTCAGCTCTGTTTTCTCTTCTGTCCTTTGCTGTGGTGTAACTGCTGCATACATGTAACTGTGCTTTTTAAATCATGCGACTCTGTAACAGCGCCTGTTAAATATATAATAGTGCCTTTTATATATATATAAGCAACTGCTGACTTTATCTGGGAAACTTCCAACCCATTACACAGCAAGTGTCTTGTTGATGTGGTGAGTTCCGCAAGTGGAACATACATTCACCACGGCCTTTGTTTTATGGCCCGATACAATTTCACACATTGCAATTGTATCATATTAATAATCGCCCTCCACATTAAGCCGAGGCCCGTGGGTTCACAAACCACGCGACACATTTAAATACAAACTACCTTTTTTAATATGACTTCAATTAACTCTCGGTGTAGTAATAAAACCTATTTAAACATATAAAATCCCTTTCGAGCCCACCTACCATGTTATCCGATGTGATATGCTACTCCTCGACTTCTTCCGATTGCGATTGATCGCAATTGCAACTTTTAGTTGCAAGTCCCGCTGCCCTGCTTTCACTCCGATGCGATTGAATTGATGCGATGCGATTAATCGCAATTGAAAATTCCATTTGCATGTTCCGATGCCCTTTTTCCGATGCGATTGACCACTGTTCACTGCATTTTTCCGATGCAATTGGAACTGGAACTCAAACAAATAAAATCATAACTTATAGACCCATCGGGTCTGGAACTCAATCGCAATCGCAATCCTTTATTGTCATGCTCTGATGTTTTGCTTTTGTCCAATGCGATTGACCACTGTTCACTGCATTTTGCTAATGTGATTGGAACTGGAACTCAAACATTTGTTAATCATAGTTTATAAGCCCATCGGGTCCGGGCTTCAATCGCAATCGCAAGTCTTTGTTTATATGATCTGCTGCCAACTTTTTCTCCGATGCGATTAGACTGATCCGATGCGATTATGCCAGACTTCAGATACATTTGAATCATAATTCATACACTCATCGGGTCTGGAACTCAATCGAAACTCTTGTCGATATGTTCCGCTGCCAATCCTTTCTCCGATGCGATTGGAAAGGGTCCCACCTTATAAGCCTTTTCTTTTTGATAGAACCTTTGGTTATTTAGATCTTGCGCTACATATAAAAGTATATGCTATGGACCTTTACATATATATGTGGCGCATCATATGTATCTCACTGCGCATATATATAAGCTTGCTTCTGCTTCGATCTTTAGTGAATCTTCCAGCGGGGGTAGCGATTCTCGGAATTTTTTTGTATATATATATACTTGCCGCTTGGGGTAAGCGATTCCCGGAATTGGGTTTATGTATCCTCCAGTTGGGGTAGAAATTATCGGAATTTTCTGCTTTGCCTCTGCTTGTGATAATGGCTCTGCCTCTGCCTCTGATAGCCTGCTGTGATAACGGCTCTGCCTTTGCCTCTGCCTCTGATATAATGTCTCTTTTTCTTCCTTCGTTCGCTTCTTTGCTGCCTCTGCTACTTCTTTGTCTCTTCCTTTATGCTATATCTGCTGCCTTAGTTTCTTTGCGCTCCTTTCTCTGTTGCGTATATAGAATCCACTCCACCTGTTATACTTGTAGAAAATCCCATGAGGCTCCGATCTTCTACGCCTTTAATTCAATAGTTCTTTTCCTCAACTTCGAACTCTGCAACGTTACCAGAGTTCTGTTCCTCATCTTGATTTAATTCTGCAGAATGAATTGTGATGTATTCTTCCCAACAGTGCTTCATAGTCTTCCCACTTGAATAAATGTTCCTCATTACTTTGTCTCTCTAGTTCTGCTATTAAATGGCCCTCTTCTACTGTCCTCACTACTTTGCAGCACCTCATCTGACTCCTGCTGCCTTTGTTCCTTCTATGCTCTACTTGTCTTATGTTCTCTCTGCTGCCTCTGCTTCTTGTCTGCTTCTTTTCGCCTTGTTGCTGTTTCAGGTGTTCCTCCTTTGCCATCTCCTTTTCCATCAATGACAACATTTCCAACACATTTAATCCTGTGTAGTACTCGACCTGTGAGTGGATCAAGTGGTATTAGAGCAGGTGACTACTTTGGAGGATGCGCAAAGGAGCGAATCACGCTAAAATAATGCAAGAGTTTCAAGAGATAAATGAAAGAATTCAAGCCGAAAATGTAGAATTGCGAAGACTATTGCTCGATAATCAGGAGCTTCAAGAGATGCTACGAGCCAAAGAGGAGTTATTGTCTAAGTTGCAGAAGGTTGAGATGACGGAGGCTGCATCTCAAACCAAGGTATATGATGTTACTTCATGTTCTATTCCCTCTCAATATGAAACTAATTTTGGCATGAAAATCCTCACGAATATGGGGTATAGAGGAGGTGGAATTGGCATAAATGGCCATGGAATCACCCAGCCATTAGAGGTTGTACCAAGACAACCATTTGCAGGCTTGGGTTATGGAAAGGAAGAGAAAGGAGAATGCTCGAAGGAAGCTGAAGCAAAATCTATCTCTTCATCACCCTATTCCAAGAAGGGATTCAAGCCACCTAGTCCCCATCAGTTCAAGGAAAAGTCAGGAAGGTATAACAGTCATTCAAATTCTTCTTTTACATATAAGATAAATGATCACTTCCATAGATCTTCTAACCATGATGTAGTTAAGCATCATACAAAGAAAGAGTGGGTTAAGAAAACAGATGTGCCCACAAGAAGGGAGACCAAGAAGAATGAGAACCCTATGAATCCTCCTATCATGAAGACACATTTGAATGGGAAACGACATAATTTCTACAGTTTCTAAAAAATTAGTGGCCATTGCGAGAATATTTGCTAGAAGTTTCACCCCAAAATTCACCACAAATCAAGCACACAACTGGTAAAAGAGCCCATGAAGAAGGTGGCTCCATCCACCATTCGAAAAGAACGCTTACAAGAATAAAGTTCTTGGTGTCGAGTTGGTAAGCAATTCATGATGTTTCTACAAGCTGTATTTCTGCTCTTTTACAAAATTTCGAGTTTTATGGGGGTAGGTATCCATCTTTTTATGGAAAATGCTCAAATTTTTTCTGAATCGGAATAAACAAATAATGGCACCATCGCGAAAATCTCGATAAGAGGAATCTGATGATGCTTGAATTGTGTCAAATGGCCTCCAGATGGAAAATTTATTGCAACTTGAAGGATCACACCTTTAGATTTGATAGATCCCAGAAATACAGAACATATCAGTGAGCTTGCAAGCGGCCTCTCATGGAGAGTTGGAGGGCATGAGAGAATTAATTTTTTTCATGGGTGCTCGTCTGTGTCAAGATGGATTGAGAAATAAAATGAGGAAAAAGGGGGCCGCCAACATTGAAGCCATGTATACGATGAGATCAGGATTGGAGCACCTGAAACAGTCGATCAATGTTACTTCAACTCAGTGGCAGACCTCTTGCGCCATTTTGTTTAGCAACGTTGTTTCCCAAAAACAAGAGACGAATAAATCTGCTGACCACAGACTCGTTGTTGTCAATGGCCATGCTAAATCAGAGTCCATGATCCCACAAGATCTCGAAAACTTGCCCAAACTGTTGTCTTTGATAGGCCTATCGCCTTCGCCCATGCACGAATCCCCTCTTCGCGTGGCTTATCAGGGTGTACCCGGTTCCTAGCTATAACGAGGCTGCGGCTCGGAAGGCTTACCCAAATTTGGAGGCCATTCCCTGCGACCAATTCGAGGTGGCTTTTCAGGCTGTGGAGTTTTGGATAGTTGACCAGGTATTTCTTCCTATGGAGAAATCGCTGAGGGGAAGCATACACAGAAATTATGATCTGTTACTCCGTCACAGGCTTCACATTGCTGGGGAGGTTCATTCCCCTGTCCATCATTTCAAGTGCCTGCATACGTTGATAGCTGTTGGGATTACTACGATGATGATCATCAGATCCGTGGCTGAATACCAGCCTTTTCCAGCTCCTCTACGATGTAATTTTTGATTGGAAGTTATGAATGTGTGGAGCCATCAGGTTGCGCTTACAACTTCCAAGTATGGCGAGAGCCTTGGATTGGTATGCCGTTGATGGCTATGGATTGCCGGATTTGATGACACAAAATTGGCATTTGGGTGATAAAATCGTGGAACGGTTCCACAAAATCTGTGACACAATCTTCACCTGTGTAATTTCTGCCAAATATTGTTGCGTCGATATCTTTTGGAGATGATAATGTGGATTAGAAGTAAATACAACAACTGTCCATGCTCCAGAACATGTTGTCCATGCTGCGTTATTGGGATTCACATCGCCGCTGCCAAAATCTATGGGAATTGTAGGGACTAAAGGAGGATAGAGTTGATTTTTTATGACGTGGCCGGTGTTGTCGTGTGTGTTGGCCGTCGAGAGAAGATTTGATCATGGCGAGGCTCCAGTTGAGGTGGATGGCTTTCACCAGAGCCACAACAACTGTTGCATGAGGAGAATTTGTTGGCCATTGCTACAGGCCATTTGATCACCATTCTGAATCTAGCTCAGTTGGATGGGCCTCAAGGTTTGATTACCACCTTTGCAAGCCCACCATTTGATATTGGAGTAGTTGAAAAAGATGATATTTTGACAGGATGCATTTTCCCACCTGTTTTTCAAGATATGTACGCTCTCGTGTTTAATCTATTACTTGGTCCCAACAAGGAATGACTCCAAATGGAGGTTGTTTACTTGCTATTTGCACGACTGATAATCGTGTGAAGATTTATCGTGCACCCTATTGTGATTTTTTTGTAGAACGGGTAGAGGTATTGGACATATCAGAAATGTTATACAACTATTTTTTGAGCGTTCAGTTTGGTGAATCTGAGTTAGAATTTGCTGGAATCTCTCTTGTTGGAATTAGGATGGCATCGCATTTTCAGCTTGCGCCTTTGGTGGCATCGCCTTTTTATTCAAATCCAGTTGTCTGGTCAGAGTTTTGAAGGGGATTTGAATTTGAACCAAGGACGAATATGAAAGCTTTAGAGAAGAAGAGAAGGTATGTGGCCGTCTACAGAGAGCGATCGTTATGATGTTCGTCGGTTATATGGGTGGGGATAGTTGTTTCAGGAGTGCTCATGCTGGTGGTTGTTTTTTCGGGAAAAGGAGAGTGCCCCTTTTTTCAAAAGCGCCGGATTCAGGCACTACCCTCGGCTGCCTATATCTTGGTGGAGGAAGAGGCAATCCAATACTTTTGGTTTGGTCTATTCTTTCCAACCAACATATTAATTGGGGTTTCTATAATTTATCTATTAGCAGGGATTTTTGTTGCATATTCTGGTCCACAAAGACATGGATGCCTGAATATCGTGGAGAATAATTACTGCACATCTAAGCGGGGTGGTGTCTGTTGTCTTGCAATACTCAATATTGTTTTTACAGTGATTTTTGCATTTCATGTAGTGCTTCTCGGGCCAGCTAGTCTCACTCAAGAAAGTGATTGCTCTAGTATATTATTTTGGAGCTATGAAGTTATGTGTTGGGGCCATGTCATTGTATTTGGTAACCCATAGTCCTTTGATGCACTTTTTTTTGTAATGGGGATTTAACTTATTTTCACCTTCCAAGTGCACATGCTATTTGGCACATAATATCTCAAAGGGGGAAATTTTTATTTTCCCACCATTAGTGCTCTTTTTTATGTACACATTATGAAAAAGGGGGTTGAAAAATTTGTATTTTTTCCCTTTGTACACATATTTGGCACATTAAATTACTTTTCAATTACCATCTAAAAGGCCATAGTTGCCATCATATTTTGGCATCCAAAATTTGGCATGCAAATTTTTGAATGCCATGTAAAAGGCCATAGTTTCCACCATGAAAGTCATGATGTAAAGTTGATTATGAAGAATTGTAAAAGGCTTTTTTTAGCCACTCGTATGTGAGGGAGAGTGAGAGGCGTATTTTCGCGCATTAAGACTTGTTGGCTTCTTTGTAATCAAGTTGAATGAGGCGATTTTCCTAAGCCATTTTTGCATGTAAACTGGACCAATGAACACTTGGCAAGTGTTCCAAAAGATGTAAACAGGTATGATCAGCTACAGGTTGCAGCTTTAGGCATATGTGGGATTTTGCATTCTGATTTTGAAGTACCGCGGTGAAGGAATATTTAAGGGATGTGCCTTTTTAGGTATTTGCGTTGCAACAGTTGCAGGTGTTGGCATTACGCTCTGATTCCGAAGTACGTTAGGTGAAGGAGTCATGATGGAAGGTGCCTTTTAGAGACATTTGCATACAATTGATGATGGATTGAATTTGATACTTTTGGAGACGAAAATTTTCTTTGTGTGGAGGTGTGATCTGAAAGGACCTTCACACATGAAAGAACTTTGCACCATGTTGATTTGAAGTTAGTGACAAAGTGCTTAAATGGGTGAAATTATGCACATGCATTTAATTATGCATTTTTATTAAAACCCATGCATTATTGATATAAATGATTAATAATTTTGAGAGAAATTTGTCTCACATTATTCATTAATGTGATTAGGGAAATTGATTTTTATGTGAGAAACCACCTCACACCAATTCCCTATTTTTCTCAATTATAGGTTGAGAGAATCAAGGGCATGGTTGAAAAGTCTTTAGGTGGTTTTGAGAATTTTCCCAATTATGAGCCTGAGATAGTTGGAGGTCCTACTTTCATGGACTTTATTTTTCCTTCCTTGTAGTTAGGCCCTACAATTGCGGGTCTTGTAATTAATGCTCTTTGTTGGAGAGTGGGTGAGGAAAACTATATATATTGCTTATGTAAGCCATGAGAAGGGGGAGAAGAAAGGAGGGAATACTTAGCCATTGAGAGTCGTACTTGACTAATGCTCAACCATAGAGCTTGAATGTAAGAAAGCTTACTTTGAAGAAGGAATATATAGGATCTGCATTCCAATTGAAGCAGATCCGGAGATGTAACCCCAGAGAGATGGAGGGGTGAAATCCGTTGCCAACTGGTTGGATCTCTCTTACTTACGTGTTCGTGCTTCTTGATATGTTAAGTTCATTTGTTTATGTTTATGTGTTTATGCACTATAATCGATGGACTAACATGCTCATTTAAACTTGTATAAGCCATAGTTAATTAAAAGATATTAATACCGTACACGATGGTTAGAGTAGTACTCGACCCGTGAGTGGATCAGATTGAGTGTGAGTATTTTTATATTCTTTATTTTTTTCATTTTAGCTATTTCATACATTTAAGCATACAAATAATAATTAAAGAATATGAGATTCTAAGGAAATTAGCCTTCACAGTTAATATTTTAGTATTTTATTATATTTGATGTGACAAACTATTCCAGTGGAACATCACCACAATTTACATATCAACCACATGACTTTGCAGGAGTGTTGGAGGTTTGGAGGCTTATAGAGTAAGAGAAATGAACACAACTCATGTATTTCTCCTACCTTAGAGTATTTCTTATGGATGTCTTCACTTTGATGCTTGACATGTGTCAATTGGAGAGAGAGTTCTCCAATTGTGAACTTACTTTTGTATAGTTAGGTTGCTTGTAGAGTTGTATACCTACTTTACATTTTTGGCCTCCTTACCTGTTGTTCAGTTTTATTTTCTCTTATTTCATGCTTCTAATTCACTAAAATCACTTATATTTCATGGTTAAATCCTCAATACTTAAGGAAACAAATGGAGACAAGTATTCACATGTTTATTAACTGAAACGACACTTAGCACAATGAACTAATACAACCCTTTCAGATCAGGTTGGTATTAGAGCTAGAGTTTATTTACTGGTGTTGTTGTGTGCAAATATTTGTTTAAATTTTTTTCAAGTTTTCATATGCTTACTAGGCTCAAGCTCAAGAGAGGAGAAGGCACATTGGTGGAAGCAAGAGGGCCTCAAAGTGAGCTAAGGAAAAGGAGAGCAAGATTTCCACAATCTCCACCACCTAGTTCACCTCTAAGGGAGCAGAAGCATCATTAAGCATGCTTCAAGAGGAAGGAGAAATCCAAGATAAAGTGGATCCCAAAGAGGAAGAAAGAGTGTTCAGGAAATCATTTCTTGACTTGACTGAGATGGTTAGAATCCTTTATCAAGAAAGGAATGAGAAACTGGAAGGAGAAGGATCCAAACTTCACAAGGAAGGACATGGATCATCAGGAGGTCACAATGATGAAGATAAGTCAAAGAAGGGCAATGGAGGAAATGGAGGCAGTGGAAAGTCACCATCCTCACCCTCATCATCATCATCCGCTACTTCATTTTCAGTACATCAGTCACACAAGTCAAATAACACTGGTAAAAGTCCTTTTCTAAAACTTGATGTTAAGTTTGAATTTTCAATGTTTAATGGTGAAGTCATTCAATCATTCACATTCACAATCTTATGTTAGATATCCGAGGATTGTAATGTATTTCTGATCAGGAGTTCATAAATTTTGCTCAAAATTAAAAGTGCTCAAAACTGTGCCGAACCTGAGTGACCGGGTAGATCTCGTCTTTCTGATTCCGACGCCATGAACGGTTTGAAAAACCGATGTCGTATGAGGGAGACATCACGTTCTGATCGATTTCCAAAACAACTAAATTTTGCGACAGGTTTCACTGGGATGCCCAGTCAGCATGTGGGTGCAATGTCAGCAAAAATAAATATTCCTAAGAATATTCCTTTTCTTTGAGCCATTCAGAGGCTGACAAGTGTCGCTTGGAGATTCATTGGATGGTTTTACGTTTTATTTTCTGGGCCAATGGGAGGGTGACATGTGGCCATCCCTGAGGCCACCACGTGTCCCCTGAGCTGTATGGTAAAATTTTATGAGGTCCGGCAGGTTTGAACCCACGACCTCCGACATGCGCGTAGAGGTCTCCACCAACTGGGCTATACAATGTTACTTAGCCATATTAGTGCAAAGGTTATATTTATATGTTAATGAAAAATGGTGCGGGGGTTGGGGACCGTCGACGGTCACAACCCGCAGGCAGCCCGTGCAGTGTTCACATGTTACCGAGACATCAAATGCAATGACCGATAGTTAATACCCACTGTTATCGCTAACATTAAAACCTAACCGCATAACCCTTATCACATGCAATAATTGCTCTGACAGTTACGTAACGTGGTTTCAAAACTCCGCTCCAAAACTTAAATGCAACCGGGGTTTCGGGGGTTGGCATGTGGCCACCCCGTCCCCTTAACCGTTAACTTAAATGTTACAGTTTGGAACTAGTAGAGATTTAGCACGCCTCCAAAAATTTCGGAAATTTCCAATTGTAACTACAGTTAGGTGGATTTATCCACATTTAGTGGAAGTTTTCTAGGAGTTATTGGGAAAATGGCTAGGAGGGTCAATTTTCGACCAACTGGAGTGAAAAAAGAGTCTACCTAGACTAATTGGAGCATTCTAGAGCCATTGGAGTAGAGAAAAAAACTATTAGAGGCCTGTAAACACATGTATTTGCAAAATTTTGAGCATAATGAAAGATGGACATGCCATTGGGAGTTGGACCAGAAGATGTAGCCCAGGAGGGGTGAACTAATTCATCATGCCTACTGTGTAAATGTTATGTGTGGTTTTATTTATGTGTTATACACTGTTGTTTAGTGTTATTTTATCTTATTTCATGCTTCTAATTCACTAAAATCACTTATATTTCATGGTTAAATCCTCAATACTTAAGCAAACAAATGGAGACAAGTATGCACATGTTTATTAACTGAAAAGACACTTAGCACAATGAACTAATACAATCCTTTCAGATCAGGTTGGTATTAGAGCTAGAGTTTATTTATTGGTGTTGTTGTGTGCAAAGATTTGTTTAACTTTTTTCAAGTTTTCATATGCTTACTAGGCTCAAGCTCAAGAGAGAAGAAGGCACATTGGTGGAAGCAAGAGGGCCTCAAAGTGAGCTAAGGAAAAGGAGAGCAAGATTGCCACAATCTCCACCACCTAGTTCACCTCCTAAGGGAGCAGAAGCATCATTAAGCATGCTTCAAGAGGAAGGAGAAATCCAAGATAAAGTGGATCCCAAAGAGGAATAAAGAGTGTTCAGGAAATCATTTCTTGACTTGACTGAGATGGTTAGAATCCTATATCAAGAAAGGAATGAGAAACTGGAAGGAGAAGGATCCAAACTTCACAAGGAAGGACAGGGATCATCAGGAGGTCACAATGATGAAGATAAGTCAAAGAAGGGAAATGGAGGAAATGGAGGCAATGGAAAGTCACCATCCTCACCCTCATCATCATCATCCGCTACTTCATTTTCAGTACATTAGTCACACAACTCAAAGAACACTGGTAAAAGTCCTTTTCTAAAACTTGATGTTAAGTTTGAATTTTCAATGTTTAATGGTGAAGTCAATGCAGAAAATAATAATAATTGGATTAGGAAATTGGAGGTCTATTTGAGAATCCAGAACCTTCATGATGATGTTACCAAAATCCAATTATCTTCATTGAGAATGTAAGGTGTAGCACTTGTTTGGTGGGAAGCCAAGACAAAGGAGGAGATTAAGAAGCATGGTAAGATAATTCTATCATGGAATGATTTCATTTTTGAAATAAAATGATATTTTTATCCATTAGTTCCTATGCTGAAATCCATAATAAACTGGAAAAACTTTAGACAGTTGAAAGGACAAAATGTGCAAGTTTACACTCAAGAATTTAGGAGAAGAGCTCTCTTATTAGGGGTAGATTTGTAGAGCCAAGATACTTTTCTCAAGTACATAGGTGGCTTACATAACTACCTTAGACATACTATCCTCATGTTTAACCCCAAAAGTCTAGATGAAGTATGTGTTCAGGCCACACATCTAGAAGCTAGAGGGAAAAACATTTCTGAGGAGGGTAGGAACAAACCTTTTAAGGGGAAAAAAAAGAGAAGACCTCAAAAGGTAAAATAAAAAAGAATGTATCTGTCAAGAAAGAGGGAGAAAAATTGGTTTGTAAACATTGTTCAAAAGAAGGCCATAATGAAAATCAATGTTGGAAGTTACATCCTGAAAAGAGGCCCAAATATCTCAACAACAAAGGGAAACAGAAAACTGCAGCCTCAACTCAACATGATTTGGGAGAGGATTCAGGTGATGAATCTAAAATTATAGCCATGGGATTGAAGAACATGAAGGGGAAAGAAATTGAAACTAAACCCAGTATTAGTACATCAAACTGTCACATACATGCTCAAAATGAAGAAGAGAGAATTGAACTGTTTCATGTGAGGGTCATATCCAAACATAATAAGATTGAGATATTGTTTGACATTGGGTCACAAGAAAACTTAATCTCTAAAGACTTGGTTAAGAAACTTAATCTTGAGACCATTACACATCTAAAACCATATCCACTTCGTTGGATTTGTAAGGATGCAAATTTATAGGTTTCAAAGAAGTGTATAATGCGGTTTGCAATAACTGCACATTTTGTTGACACAGTTGAATTATATGTGGTTCCGCTTGAGATAACAGGTATTATGTTGGGCAGTCCTTACTTGTATGATAGGAAAGCGAACTTCCATCTCCATGAGAACAAATACCATTTATTCAAATATGGAAAGGAGTACATAGTTAGAGCACATCGCAAGAAGACAAACATTGCTATGGTAAATGTTGGATAGGTAAAGAGGCTGGTAAATTCAAGTAAGAATTTTGTTCTTCTAATGATTAAGCCTAAAGCTGATGTTAATCATGAATCATTTGAGGATTTTGATCCTAATTTGAAATCAGATTTATATGATGTAGTTGATGCACATCATGAGATGTTTCAGGAGCCAACAGGATTGTCTCCAAAAAGGGAGATTCAACATGAGATTCAGTTGCAAAAATATTGTCCTCTTCCAAATATCGACATGTATCGCATGTCGATAATAGAGAATGCTAAAATAGAGAGGAAAATGAAGGAGATGTTCGACAAAGGACTCATAAGGCCGAGCACTTCACCATGCGGTTCACCCATAGTCTTGATTCCAAAGAAAGATGGGACTTGGCACATGTGTGTATACTTCAGAGCTTTGAACAAGATAATAGTAAATAATCGATACCCACTCCCAAGGATAGATGATTTGCTTGATCAGTTGAAAGAAGATATTTTTTTCACTAAGTTAGATTTATGAAGTGGATATCATCAAGTAAGAATTGCAGAAAGCGATGTATGGAAAACTGCATTCAAAACCAAACAAGGACTCTTTGAGTCGTTGGTTATGCCATTTGGTTTGTATAATGCACCAACGACTTTCATGCGTGTTATGGATAGTTTTTTGCATCCATTTTTTGATGAATTTGTGATTGTGTATTTAGATGAAATATTGATTTTCAACAAAAAAAGAGAAGAACATGTCTTGCATGTGAATAGGGTGCTTGATGTTTTGAAGAAAGGGAAATTATTTCTTAAGATGTCCAAGTGTGAGTTGGGAAAGAGTTCTTTGGTTTATTTGAGACACATTGTAGGAGGATGTGAGTTGAGAATTTATCCTTATAAAGTGGAAGCCATTGTGAATTGGCCCACTCCCAAAACAATAACAGAGGTAAGAAGTTTCTTAGGTGCAACTCAGTATTGGAGAAATTTTATTACTAACCTTTCTGCCATCGCAGCTCCTATGCATGCAGTGACAAGTGTGAAGAAAGGCTTCCAATGGGGAGACAAACAACGACAATATTTTGAAGCTTTAAAAGACAAGATCAGCTCAGCTCCAGTCCTTGCATTACCAAATTTGATACAACCATTCGAGATACAAATTGATGCTAGTGATTATTCCATGGGTGCAGTTATTTTGCAGCATGGTAAGCTTGTCGCTTTTCATTCTGAAACATTCAATGGTGTTGTAACTAATTATCCTACATATGAAAAAGAGCTATATACGTTGGTAAAAAGCGTCAAGAAGTGGAAACACTACTTGATGGGTAAAGAGACAATTATCCACACCAATCACCAACCATAACAGTACTTGCAGTCGCAAACAAAATTGCAGCAATCACGACATTTCAGGTGGATGGGATTTCTTCAACAGTTTCACTTGGTTATAAGGTACAAGAAAGTTATTTTCAATAAAGTTGCTGATATGCTTTCAAGACCAATTATAAGTGCTTCTACTTTACTAAAAAATTATTCTATTGTACATGAGAGTTACATAGAACAATATGCACATGATGTTGATTTTTAAGATGTGTATGCTAGTTTGAGTGAAGGGAATCAAGTTGAAGAAAATGATTATAACATGCATAAAAATATGCTATATCATTTGGGAAAACTGTGTATACCACAAGGAGAGAGGCTAAGTGTCATGAGAGAAGCTCATTCATCTCTTATTGCTGTACGCTTTGGGGTAAGAAAAACAACGGCGCATCTACAAAGGTATTTCTATTGGCCTCGCATGATAGATAGTGTGTCGCATTTTATAAGAGATTGTTCTAAGTGTGCAACAAGTAATCCTAGCAATAGGAAGCTTGGGTTGTACACGCCACTACCAGTACCATTAAGGCCATGGGAGAGTGTCTCCATGGAATTTGTTGGAGGTCTACCTATGTTAAGAAAAAAACATGATTATTTATGTAGTTGTGGATAGATTCAGTAAAATGTGTATAATTATGCCATGTAAGAAAACCATTACTACTGAACAAACTACTGAACTTTATTTTCAACATGTATAGGTTCATTATGGATTTCCTACTTCTAATGTTAGTGACAGGGATTCCAAGTTTATTGGGAATTTTTGGTCCAATCTTTGGAGTATGATGGACACAAAGTTGAAAAAGAGTAATGCTTTTCATCCACAAACTGATGGCTAGAATGAGGTGGTGAATAGAACCGTTGTGCATCTATTGAGAGGATATTACAGCAAACATCTTAAGTTGTGGGATGAGCAACTTGATTACATTCAACACACTTACAACTGGGCAAAGCACTCTTCTACAAATACATCACCTTTTGAAGTATGCTTTGGGTATCTTCCAAAATCGCCATTAGACTTCATCTTTGAGAAGGATGTTTCAATTGATGGGCATAGTGATATTGACAAGGCTTGAAAGTTCATTGATAAAATTCATACTATACATCAGCAAATTCAAGAAAAACTTGAGAAGAGTAAAAGCAAATACAAGGAGAGGCATGACAAACATAGAGTTGATCACAAGTTCCAAGAAGGAGATGCCATATGGTTGCACATAAGCAAAGAAAGGATGCAAGGAGAAGGTAAAAATCTCAAACCCATTCGCTATGGTCCATTCAAGATCATAAAGCAAGTTGGTAACAATGCATTTCAACTTGAATTGCCTTCATATATGCAAATGTATTTAGTTGTTAATGTTGAAAAATTACGTTTCTATGAGCCACCTTTGATCAATGATTAAGGAAGTGATGTTCAACTGCCTTCTATTGAAGATTTCTCGCCGTAATTTTTGGATGAGCTCAAGGAAGATACAATTCTTGACAGGAGGACAAGAGCATCTAAGAGGGGAAGTGTTGACTACCTTCGAGTTGGGCTCAAAGGCAGTAAGCCAAGCAAGGAAAAGTGGATGGAAGTTGGAAAGGTGAGTGAGTTGTACCCTCATCTACTGAACATGTAATCAAAGTCTTTTGGGGTCCAAAATATTCTCAATGGGGAGGTGTGATCAGGAGTTCACAAATTTTGCCCAAAAGTCAAAGTGCTTGAAACTGTGCCAAACCTAAGTGACCAGGTAGATCTCATCTTTCTAATTCCAGTGCCGTAAATGGTTCAAAAAATGATTTCGTTATGAGGGATATATCGCGTTCTGATCGATTTTTCAAATAGCTAAATTTTGCGATAGGTTTAACTAGGATGCCCAGTCAGCATGTGGGTGCACATTCAACAAAAAATGAATATTCCTTTTCTCTGAGCCAGTTAGAGGCTGACAAGGGTCACGTGGAGATTCGTTGGATGGTTGTATGTTTTATTTTCTGGGCCAATGCGAGGGTGACACGTGGCCGCCCTGAGGCTGCCACGTGCCCCCTGAGCTGTATGGTAAAATTTTATGAGGTCCGGGGGGTTCGACCCCACGACCTTTGACATGCATGCAAAGGTCTCCACAAATCGGGCTATACAATGTTACTTAACCATCTTAGTGCAAAGGTTATATTTATATGTTAATGAAAAATGGTGCGGGGGTTGGGGACCGCTGACGGCCCCAACCCGCCGACAGTCGGTGGAGTGTTCACATGTTACCACAACATCAAATGCAATGACCGATGGTTAATACCTGCCATTACCGCTAACATTAAAACCTAACTGCATAACCCTTATCACATGCGGTAATTGCTCCGACAGTTACGTAACGCGGTTTCAAAACTCCACTCCAAAACTTAAATGCAACCTGGGTTTCGGGGGTTGGTATGTGGCCACCCCCTCCCCTTAACCGTTAACTTAAATGTTATAGTTTGGAACTGGCAGAGACTTAGCGCACCTCCAAAAATTTTGAAAATTTCCAATTGTAACTGTAGTTAGGTGCATTTCTCCACAGTTACTGGAGGTTTTCTAGGAGTTATTGGGAAAATGGCTAGGATGGTCAATTTTTGACCAACTGGAGTGAAACAAGAGTCTACCTAGAATAATTGGAGCATTCTAGAGCCATTAGAGCAGATAAAACAACCATTAAAGGCTTGTAAACACATGTATTTGCAAAATTTTGAGCATAATGAAAGATGGACATGCCATTGGGAGTTGGACCAGCAGATGTAGCCCAGGAGGGGTGAACTGCTTCATCATGCCTGCTGTGTAAATGTTATGTGTGGTTTTATTTCTCTATTATACACTACTGTTAAGTGTTATTTTCTCTTATTTCATGCTTCTAATTCACTAAAATCACTTATATTTCATGGTTAAATCCTCAATACTTGAGCAAACAAATGGAGACAAGTATGCACATGTTTATTAACTGAAAAGACACTTAGCACATCAAACTAATACAATCCTTTCAGATCAACTTCTCTCTCTCTCTCTCTTTGTACCCTTTTGTTCTTCAAGAATTACAAGGTTTTTCTAGAGTTAGGGTTTCATCCTAAATAAGGAACATAAGATAGGGTTTGTGATAAGCCCTAGAGGATACATAATCAATTCTTGTAGCTCTTGTAAGAGAAAAAGAGTCCACTCCGTGGGTTTAGAAACATTAGTGATACTTGTTATACTTAAGGAGGAGATAAGGGAACATCTAGGGCACTTACGAAAGATGAGTGTTAAAGCCTAGGAGGCCTTGTTGATGTTGATGCTATCTTGCTACATATATTTGATTGTGGCTAGGATTTTCATGGTTTTCCCTCACTATGGTTTAGAATGCTAGATATTGTATCATATTTATGATACATTTTTGCTATGCACATGTACTTTTAATCCATCTCTATGTCTATATATAGTTGAAATTTCCTACTATCCAAAATTTTGTAATTGCATATTTTATTTTTCAACTTGCACTATCTTCTTGATTGAGTAATTTCTAGCACTTGTTTTTTATGTTAATTTTATTGAACATAGGGTTGAAATTACAAAGATATTTAACATATGAATTGAATATAAGATACCATATTTTCTACTATAATAAAATAATTTCGGATATGGTATATGCTTGGAAAAGTGTTCCCTAAGGGTTGAAGCTTGTTTGTATTTATTCGGTATCTTTTCTCATGAACTACTTAATATGTTTGTTTTGAAGTGAAATTAAAAAGGGTTTATTTAAAATCAATGTTTCAAATCATACATAAGGCTCAAAATTCACATGGATTAGATCTGAGAAACCTTGGTGTGGGGTGAAATTTATGAAGTTGTATTAATTTTCATAAACTAAAATTTTAGCATGGTATCAAAACTATTTTGACTAAGATCTTTTTCATGGTGAAGAGGGAGTTGCATGTTTTAGTTGGATTGTGCTTGAATGTGGTGCTTGACCTATTTATTGTTATTTTTCTATTGAGGCGTGCTTTATATTTGTAGGATGCTAACTCTTTGTCTTAAATAATGTGACAATGGTTGGTGTTTCCAATTGCATACCTTATAAGTGCACATTGTAAATGTTTTTATAGGAATCTAATATCTAGGGACATGTTGAGAAAGTGATAGCTACTTCTATTTATCTCAAAGAGTTGGCCACCTATAACAAGGAGGTCGGGGAAAAGCGAATCGTGCTTGGTTTGATGAAGGATCACTTCATTCCTTACATTGTAGAGAAAATTTCCTACAAGGACATGTTTGATGCATTTGTTGGTTTATTTTAAAGAACTTCAGTTTGTTTATTTCAAAGAACTTTTGTTTCTTGATATATGCTCTTGAGGAACAAGCATTTAGTAATATTCATAAGTAAGATAGATATAATTTTAACCTACCTTACCAAAGTCACAAACATTAGGGAACAACCATATTCCATAGGGATGAAGGTGTAAGAAAAGGAGTTGGTGTCCATTGATTTCAATGGAACTACTCTATTTTGGAGGCAATTTGTCTAAGGTGTTTGAGCTCATTAGAATTTTCTAGATTTTGTGAAGTTTTGGCATATATAAAAGAGATTTGGTTGGAGACCTCTTCAATGTACAAAATGGTAGTATAACCCTGTATCTTTATTTGGGAAGACGAAAAGAAGAAACAAGGGAACAAGAAGAGTGAAAAGGAAGATTCAAGTATATGAAAGAATGAATTGAGTAGAAGAAATGTTTTAAGTGCCACCAAATGGGAAATTATGCGAGATAATGTCTAGATAAGAAGAAGGTGAAGGAGAAATAGGTTGCATAGGGTATTATAGAAAGAGTGGATGATGGATCATCCTAATTTTAGACCACCTTCTCCACAATATCTTGCTTACCTTTTAAAATTGTATGAAGAGTTGGAGGTGTTATTGAGAAATCAATGTGGATGGAAATTAGGGTTTTTATTCCTATTTTTCTTCATAATGTGATTATGTGTTGGCATTTAATTCTTTAATATTTATTTTTTCATCAAGAAATTACCAATTCAAAATTTATGAAAATCACAAAAATAAAAGACATAAGATATAGGCAATTATCTAGGGAAAAATCCCTCTCTTAATGGAAAACCCAGTAAAACTCTTCTCTATCTAGAATCAAGTAAAAAATGAGACATCAAAGACCCCAAAACAAGACCAAGAACTTCAAGCACCAAGTCATCCCTCCAAAGTATCTCCTCCAAAAGATTCAAAATCTATCTAAGTCAATGAAAGTCAAAGTGTATTTCTTCTGCAAATTTCAAGGTCTTGGGCAATGACTTCAGTTCTGTAACCCTCAATCAGAAATTTCGGTTTGTAGCATCAATAGAAACCCTAGAAAATATCACACGTGTGATCTAAATTTGGTCAAAAACAATATTTATCTCCTTTGCTTGGGTTCTATTCCTTCTTGCCTTCGCTTGTCTTTTTCTTCTAATTTTGGTGCAGATCAAACTTTCTTCTCATTGGTGACCAAATAGGTCAAAGTCTCTTGCTATTTATACCTTCTTAAAGGGTTGAATGGGCCTCTTCTAGGCCGACTTCACTGACAGGGCCAACTTGTTCTTGGGAGTCCAAAAATAATACTTTAAAATTAATTTTAATATTTTTTTTCTTGATATAATATGCCCATGAGGGTATTATACATATGAAAAGGACTTTATTGAATCAATAAACCCTAGGAGCATGAATAACATGCTTGGCCTAATTGAAAGATAAAGAGCATGGAACCCATGCTTCAAAAAAATAATTATAATTATATATATATATATATATTTTAACTTTTACAATAAATATATAATGATATAAATACATAAAAATTATGAAGACCAAGCATAGTTACATTTCTCAGCACTCCCTCTTAACCAGGGAGGTATTCATAATTGTACAAATGGTACAAGGATGACCTCGATTTGAAATTTTCTAAGAAGAGTATCACAATCAACATATACAATGCTAGAGATCTTGATACCATATAGGCTAAGTCCCAAGTATTAACCCATTAAGGGATCCAAGTGTCATCTAAGCTGCCTTCCAAGACACCAACTCAATAAGGATCAATGTTTCATCTAGGCTAATCGCCAAATCACCAACACAACAAGGATCCAGGTTTCATCTAGGCTACTTTCCAAGACAACATCTCAACAAGGGTATAGGTGTCATCTAGACTACCTACCAAGACACCAACTCAACAAGGATCCAGGTGTCATCTAGGCTACCTGCCAAGATGCCAACTCAACAATGATCTAGGTGTCATCTAGGCTACCTGCCAAGATACCAACCCTAAGTGCCATCATACAAGATTATTTATCCTAAGGTACAAAAAATCATTAGCTCCCCCTGTTGGACGGATAAATCGTTCTTGCGGACAAGACAGATCTCCCTAGTATCCTACGGATAACTAGCAACAAATGGACAAATGTAAACTACTTTCTCTAGATTATATTTGATCTATAATTATCTATAATGAAGGATTTAGGACTTACCTATAGTCCAGCGCTGATCCTAGTCTTCTTTCTTATCGCTTTGAATACGTCTCCTTTCGGGATCTGCAATAAAAAACATGAAAGAATTAGAAGCACCTGCATAATATAGACTAATTCATAAACCATAAATCTATCTTGATGATCAAGGAATTCAAGAAATAAGCCATTTAAATAAACAACTCATTGAGAAAACATGATCCATTCGTATTATCTTTAATGAAAAAAAGAGCCTTACAACCGTGTCCGCCTTGATGTCGTACAGGTCCTTCTGGGGTCCGAAACAAGCGTTTCCTCTACTTTGACAAGCCTTTGCACTCTCTCAACTAACATACATATGAGTGTGTAATCATTCCCATATGATAATTAGTTAAGAGAGTCTGAGTTTCTCCAGTAATTCTCCTTAAAAAATATCAAAGCCTAACTCCCCTTAAGGCTGAACTATGGCCTCAATTTATAGCAAAAGAGAAGAGGTTGCAACTCCAACTAAGAGGGGATAGAATCCTCTTTCAAAGGGATTAAGTTCCACATACCAAGGGGTAGGTTACTTTAATGGAGGGATGAATGTACATGAAAGGAGCAAACTTTCCACCGAATAATTGCTTCTAGAAGCTTCCAGATTCAACCAGCTGGGCTTCCAAATTTTACTTCCGCCTTCACTTTACCTTTTACAAGAATCCAAACCTTTAATGAAGAAAAAGTACGGCCGGTTCCACATGTTCTAGAACAAAAATATGCGGCACCGCAGGTAATACTAAGAGAAAGTGCAGTACAAGTGTTTTTATGACTTTTATAATCTTTTCTCTCAATTTCAAGGCTTGGTTTTAGGAACTTGATGTTTGTAGACTTCTAAGGGAGTATTGTATGAGTAATGATGAACTCATACAGACAGTAAAACGTCATGGTGACAATTTTTAGTGTAACAGATTGCCCCCTAAAGTGCGAAGTCTGAGAGCATTCGAAGAGTGATGTGCTTTATCATTTCGAGGATTAGCTTGTGGACACCCCGGTCGGAATCCTGTAAAAACATTCAATGCAAAACATATATATATATATATATATATATATATATATATATATATATATATATGTCATCGCTGAGGTAGGCATTCCCATCAAATACTAACTAAAACTTGTTTTGATGTAGAAATGATCTTAATATCACATCAATAATGTAGACACAGTATGGACACAACCATTTGTTATGAATAGTCTACTACATAATGAATAATAAAACTCCTCGCAGCCTCGATGGTGGAAACTAGATCCAGGGTCTTGATTTCTGCTACCCGAACTAGTACGATTCTATCCATGCGATTGATGTATCGAAGTCGAACATGGTAGAAACCACTTGATTTCTAGTCAATGATGTGAACTGTTAACAAGTGTGAGAGAAACCACCAATAATAAAAATGGCTCTCAAAGTACTCAGTACAATCCATGAAATGTGAATAAATGATCTGAGGTCGAACATTTCACGGAATTGTTCGATTGAAAGTCAATGATGCAACCTATCGTCGAAGGCGAGAAACCTGCCATTAAGGCATGCAATACTGAAGGACTCTAGATCAACTTCCTAGATGATGAGTTTTCGTCGATAGAAAGTGATCCGTCGTAGGAAAACCCATGACATGAAACCATTAGATCAAGTTTTGTAAAAATACTTTGCAAGGACTGACTTAGGGATGGTCAACGTGAATGGAGATATATTTTTGCAAATGAATGAATGGTTTATTTGAACTGTTCTCTTGAACACATAACGACACTGCAGATGGTTTGGTGACAATTGACCTAAAGCTAATACCTAGAAACCGGCTGAAGACTTTCAATATGGTTTGATTAACTGATAGGCAAAGGATTTTCCCAAAACCCAAGTAGAAGTGTGACAAAAAGTGTCGTGTTCAAGAGTGGTAAACTGATTTTTAAACAAAGTGTGACAAATGGATTCATTTTCTCTCTTTTTCCCCCACCATTTCTGGCAATTACCTCTTTATTTTTGACAAGCTTAAGGAGGATAACATTTTCTTGTTATATAAGCTCATGCTTCGGATGAGTCAAACTTAGTTTAAAATCAAACCCTAAGAAGGAGTGGTTCGTTCTTGTTTGTAATCGATAGGTCCTTTACTGTTAAATTTTAACGAGTCCATTATAGGAGAAACTCGGTGTTTTTCAATTTTAGGGAGTCGGAATACAAATTTAAGGAAACTCTGTGGGTGTACTTTTTCATAAATTTAGTCTCTCAAGCCTGAAAAAGGATAAATAATATAGGAGAGAACTCTATTGACCATGATTAGTCAACGTATACCTTTTTCGTAAATAGTTCATTTCATTTCGGAAAAGGGTAAACTTATACTGAAAGGATGACTGTTCATTTCCTTTAACGAGTTCGAATAGTCAAGTACTCGACAATATTTTCATCTTTAGAGAGTTTGAAAAGGGCTTAAAAGAGAACTCCAAGTTTTCGCTTTTTCGTAATTTTCAAGAGTCCGAAAAAGTGATAAAAGTATACTCAGTAGTTTCGCTTTTTCTGTAAGTTTTAACGAGTTCGAAAAAGTGATAAAAATGTACTCCTTTTTGAAAATAACCATTTCACCTAAAAAATCTTGTATTCTGCACAAAAACTCAAAAATTAAACATATCTGTTTTTTATTAATAAAAATAATTCAGAAAACAACTTTTCAAAGTGGAAAATAAACAAAATTACATTTCATTTATTCAAAAAACCTTATAAAAAGGAGTTTTTTCTAAATCATTCTTACCATTTGACTTCGGAGTGAAAATTGAGAGCTTTTGGTAAAAAACGTTCCGGAGGAGATTACGGAAGATTTGCCCGTCAAAATCGAAAATCGTCAGTTCCAGGTAATCCACATCATCCTTGCCTTCATTTTTTTTCCATTTACTTTCTTAATTTAGGGCTTAAATTAATTTTTAAGGAGAAAAATATGTTCAAAAATTCGCTCACGGGGGTCTGTAGGTAAAACACATGACACCTGCGGACCCCGACAATTTTGCAAAGGAAATATTGTTGTGGTCCCACAATTTACGCATAAGAAACGTGCAGATCCACGCACTGTTTTCATGCGAAAAGTGCGGAGACACCATAAGAAAAAATAAAATGAAAAATTCTCCCATTATAAACCAAATTTCCTCACTCAAATTGTTTCTAATCTTTCAATTTGTCCATTGCAGGATATCTACAATGCTTGAGTGGAGAGAACGTGAACATGAAGAGGTCGATGATGTTGCCATGGTACATCTGCCCACATTACGCATATTGAGAGAATGCGGTTTGTACAAATTTTGGGACATTAAAGATATGAGGGCTCAAGTAGACTTACTTACCTGGCTGGTAAACAAATGGGACGTCCAGGAACAATGCTTTATAATTGTAGGTCACCGGCTCGAAATTGAGCTAGAAGATATATACTTTCTCATTGGATTATCAAAGAGAGGCGAGCCAATCTCTTTGTTGGGGGCTAGGGCAGGTGTCCAATCCGTCACTAACCTTCAGCAAGAATTCTGCAATGAAGAAGTGGACCCCAGATATAAACATATTGACATAAAAACCATTATTCATCCTGAACTCAAAGTGGTTGCGTTTACTGTAACCCGGTTGTGTGGGAGCGCAGCTCCACATCTTGCTACAAGATCCCAAATGCAAACTACTGTTGACTGCTTTAGAGGCGCCATTTTCAATTGGTGTGAGGCAGTGTTGGCCAATGTCAAAGGCCAACTGACTAGAGCAAAAAACTCGAAGTTGAAAAACTTCGGGTATGAAGCGATTGTGGTCACATTTTCTCTAGAGAGAATTCCTTCACTTGCGCCACAACTCATTTCAGTTGATCCCGGTAGATTCAAAGAGCCTCAAATGGTCTGATGGGTTGCACTGATTGCCCGTCATAGTGAAGGTGGTGAGATTGTTCATTTCACCCGACCTTATTTCAATTGGTTGGAGAACCAAGTCTTCGTGATAGAAGATTTTCCTTATGCTGGGATATATTTCCGCGGCGATCGAGAGATGACTCTTCCTCCAGGAACAAAGTGGGATGAATTAGGTAAGAATCATTTTGACATGTTTTAAATTCTAATTTTTATTTTGTTTTTTGAATCATCCAAAACATATTACAAAAATTTAAAATGCAGATGTGGGTCCACGTTGACCAACCACTCTCCGTCCTTTTGACAGGAAACCAAGAGATCCAGCTGCACCACCACCACCACCACAAGATCAGACATCAGAGATCCTTACCGACCTGGGAAACCATATGGAACGGTTGAATTTAGATATTCTAGAGACTACCACATATGACATTCCACTCTGCTTACAGAGATATGTTATCGGGGTTCCGGGATAGTTCAGAAGATTCTCGAGCAAGGTGGCACGGGCTACAGTGTTTTATCGTGATCATCAGCACGGATAGTGGATGATTGATATTGTAGACTTATGTCATTTTTTGTATCACTTTTTTCCGATCATAAGGCGTTTTGAACCTATGATCGAGGACGATGTAATATTTTTTGAAAACAATACTCTTATTATATGATATTACTACTATTTCCAGTTATCTGTCTAACATGTTATCAAATGTTATGTTGATCTACTGCTTTAATTATCGTAAATGTCTGTTTATAACACTAGAAGCTACTGCATCAACTAATGTGTTTAAATTTCTCGAAATGTGTTGATACTCAATATAATCAAATTCTCGTTCCAAGAGACGAACTTTCAAAAATAATCTTAACAACACTGGGTTTTTAATTGCATATACTCTATTCAATTGTAATACAACGAGTTTAGAATCTAACCTAATGATCAAACTTCGAATTCCAAATGAAATGGATTCAGACAATAACTCAATAACTGCGTTATACTTTTCAATATTTTTCATCGTTTGACCGAGGCTTACCCCATGCATAGATACTAACTTGTCAGTGGGTGAATAAAAAACCCAAGATGCAAAAGAAATGTTCCGTGTACTATGAAAAGCACCATCAGCAAAAACAATGTATGTTTGAAGGGATGTCGACATCTGCAAAATCAAGAGTGATCCAGATAAGCAGGGATAGTAGTAAAAGCACACTTAAACTAGGCACGTTGCTTTAATCTACAACACACCAGCTTATAAAAATAACTAATATACAAGGAAGGTCTCCACACAAGAATCAAGCATAATATATCTTCAGATAAAGCCCATTTCTGGGTTTTCCTAAAGAGACCCCGTCAAAGTCAATCAGTTCGTAGGCCCCTTTTGCAAGCTGTTGCTTGACAATATAAGGACCATGCCACATGGGTTCAAATTTCCCAGCCCCTATTTTATTGTTAGCTTGATCATAAACCAAGACTAGGTCTCTTTCTAAAAAAATACGAGGTGTAACACTTCTATCGTACTGAGCTTTCATTCATTTCGCATGAGTTTCGGTAGCTAATGCAGCGGTGCACTGATTATCATCTAATTGAGCTAAGTATAAAAAGTGTTTCTCCTCTTCAGAAGTGGCCGGTAGTAACTCTATGGCTAGTTGGAGTGACAGTATCTTGCATTCAATCATTAATATCGCTTCTAAACCGTAAACCAGTTGAAAATGTGTAAAACCTGTCGATGTTTTTGCTGAGGTTCGATATGCCCAAAGTGCTGAAAAAAACATGGTATGCCAATTCGATTTATGAATTCCGATGATTTGTTTGATCACGGTGACTAAAAATTTATTGATAGCTTCAACCAGACCATTGGCCTACAGGTAATATGGTGTAGAACTATCATGGCACAGGCCAAGTTGATCAGTTAGTTCGGTCATCATGATGTTTCGAAAATGACTCCCATGGTCAGTGATTATTGCTTGGGGTACACCAAAACGAGCAATCACATGATTGAACACAAAATTAGTTTCAGTTTTGCCATATGTCGCAAATGTAGGCATCGCCTTGGTCCATTTGGTAAAATAATCTACAGTGAGAATAATATACCCATGCCGCCTGGCCGAGTGAGGGTTACATGTAATGAAGTCAATGCCCCATTTTGAAAAAGTACCGACAACAATTATAGGGTGAAGAGGTGCGGGTGGTGCGTGCATATTTTGATCAAAGATTTGATAGTTGTGGCATTTTCGGATAGCAGAAATACAATCTTTAAATAAGGACGACCAAAAATAGCCAGCGCGTAATATCTTTTGGGTTGTGGCATACCCAGACATATGACCACCACATGCTCCAGAGTGAAAATCATTTAAAACCTTTTTAGCTTTGTCAAGAGTGAGACAACGTCGAAAAACAGAGTCTGCACCATGACGGTATAGTGTGTCACCAACAATATGATATTGCTGAGACTGAAAACAGATTTTTCGTCGTTCTGACCGTGAAAGTTCAGGCCGAAAAGTTTGGGTTTGGAGATAAATGATGATATCTCCATACTAAGGATCAATGGTAATGATAATAAACAAAGATTCATCCGTGATCGGATGTTCTGCCACAATTTTTGTGTCAGTACGTGGGAAGTCACACATAATTTTAGCGAATACCAACGATTTCTTGGATTTGGTTTTTTCAAATTCCAAATCAAACTCCTGCAGGATAACAATCCATTTGGAGTATTTTCCCCCTAGCAGTTGTTTGGTCAAAATATACATCATAGGGTTACAATCAGAAATCACTGTTTTTTTGCGTAACAGTATGTAATGACGAAATCGTTGGACATCTTGAACTGCTGCCAAGGAAAGTTTCTCCACATGTGAGTATTTGATTTCGGTCGAATGTAGATTGCAACTGAGATAATAAATCACATGTTTGTTGTGGAATTCATCTTCCTGAACTAACACCATACCAATCGTAGAATTGGAGGCTTCTAGGAATAAAAAGTAATCCTGGTTGTAATTGGGAGGATGAAATAACGGTGCATGGGTCAACGCGTGTTTAAGAGCATCAAAAGATTGTTCAACGATCTCGTCCCAAAAGAAAGGAATATTCTTCTTTAACAACCTAGTAAAACCTTTGGTTAACTCAACATAGTTAGGAATGAATCGAAGTAAAAAGTTCACTTTCCCTTGCAAACTTTGGAGTTGGCAAAGAGTAGAAGGAGGAGGTAAATTGATGATAGCCTCAACCTTTGATGGGTCAATACGAATGCCTTCCTTTGAGACAAAAAATCCCAACAATCGTCCAGATTCAACACAAAAGACACATTTGTGAGGATTCAGATGAATCCTATAATGCCTACATCTCATAAAGATAGCTCGTAGATGAGTAAGATGATCTACTCTGCGCGATGAATGAGCAGGTAAATCATCAAGGTAGGGTTGCACAATGTGTTTAATGTCATGAAATGCATAAGACATTGCCCTCTGAAAAGTTGCGCCAGCGTTCTGAAGTCCAAAAGGTAATTTGCATTAAGAAAAAGTCCTTGACAGACAAATGAAAGCTATTTTGGGTTGATCAGCAGGGAGTATGTTGATTTGATTGTAGTCCGAAAATCCATCCATAAACAAAAACATTTCACTTCCGGCACAATCGTCAATAATTTGATCGATATAAGGGGTTGGATAATTGTCTTTTGGACAAGCTCGATTTATATCCCTATAATCGATACGTACTCATATTATCCCTTGTTTTTTATTAACAGGAACAATATTAGATACCCAATCCATTAAAGGAATTGGATAAATGAAACCTACACGAAGTAATTTTTCAACTTCTGCTTTAATAGCGGCAGCTTTTCGCAGATGTGTTTGACGTAATCTCTGTCGGAAATGTTTAGCATCCGGGTATGTTTTAATTTCATGAAAAAAAATTGATGGATCGATTCCTGGAATTTCTTCATATGACCAGGCAAAAATGTCACAGAATTCTTGAAATAGGGCTTTATATGCTTGGATTTCATCTGGCGTACAAGAAGCACCTATGTGAATGTTTTTAACAATTCCTGGTTTCACTGAGATGTCAATAGGAACTGTCGTAGAAATGTTTGCTAAGTTCAATTTAGAATCAGAATTCATGAGAGGATTCCGGGGTTCGTTGACATAATCAACGGTAAAAATGGAAGAAAAATCAGTTTCAAAATGATCGAGATTAGGTAATAACGAAGATCGATAATGTAGATCTTCCCATGGTAATTCTTCTATAGACAAAAATTCACGAATATGCTCATCAGTATTAAATACTTGTTGAACAGGATCCGGAATTGATGTCGAAGCTGAGCTCGATATGGAAAGTGATTCCTCATTGATCACATTCACTAGATCATGTTTAGTTGAAGGAGTATCAGAAAATGACTGCACTGCCTGATATGCTAATTCAAAAGGACTCAAAGTCATCACGCCATCGAAAGAATCCAGTTATGAGTTTGAAGGTACTATCCAAGGATCATCAAACGAAATAGTACTTGATGTAATCATATTGATGTTAGCAATAGGAGGCGGTACGTTGGGAGCAGGCAGGGAAAAAGTTCCCAGTAAAGCTGAGTCTTTAATTAAACCTACTCCAACATCTTTATAAGGGATAATCAACTTTCCGACATGTTGGATGCTATCAGTAGCGGTTGGGTCAGATGAATAATATGAGAGTTGATCTATTTTAATGATATTTCCTTTACGAGGAAACATGATGAGATGAAAGACCAATGATACAATAATAGTCATGGCATAAGATCAACTGTGACCCAAAAGAAGGTTGTAATCCAAAGGGGCATCAACCACTTCCACATCTAGATTAACAGTTTTTCCTTCGACCTCTATAGGTAGATCCTGTAAAATACCATACGGATGGAATCCTCTTCCATCAAAAGCTTTGAGGATAGTGGGAGATTGGTTAATTGTCGGAGAATCGAGTGGTTTCCAACATTTTAACGACATGATACACGTAGAAGCCCCTTCATCAATAACAGTATGAAAGCAACGTTTATTTTTGACTATTACCAGAATCTGAAAAGGCATTTGATGAGTAGGCAGGGTGTAAAATTTTCCAAATCGAAGATCATTAGGTTCAAATCTTGAAGATCTACGGCTCCTATCGCTGACAATACTAATTTTCTTTGTGCTGGACATGATTGCAACACTTCCAAAGCCGACATTGCTAAAGGGGAAATCACCAAGTCTTCAACAATATTGTAGTTCTGAGCAGCTCTTGCATGTGGATTGAAAGCTGATTTACGAAGCACACCTTTAGCAGGCAGTTTGATTACTAAGTCAGGATTTTTTTTCTCGATCTGTAATGGATCGGAAACTGAGGGAGATGTAGTTGATCCTGAATCAAAATTTTCTACTTCTTTACCACCAACAGGATTTTTACTACCATAATCTTGTGATCGCGTCACAACCATCAAGATATTTTCTAGCGTATTTGAGGAATAGCCAATCATTTTACTATCTTGAGTAGGAAAGGGATCCTTCAAGACAATAGGTATAGGCGAAACCTTAATGAATTTTGATACCTCGGCTCTATGTGGGCACTCTTTAGTAAAATGATCCTCATCACAGATGAGACAAGGATACCGAGGTTTTCGTTTATCGTCAGTTGGTTCAGTTTTATTGTTTTTATATTTTGAAGATGATTTTTTGTTTTTATTCTTACCTTTATTCTTACCACCAGTTTTAGGTTTGGCTGTAGATGATTCTACCACATGAATATCGACAGAAGTTTCAATGGAATAATCTCCTTTTGGTGAATCGGGTAAAGTTATAATAGGAGAAGTCATCTTGTAAGATTTCTTCTTACTTTTGCTAGTGCTAACAGAACCAATTACACCATCAATGACATGAGAGCCTGAAGGAGTTGTAGTTAACTGACCAGGTCTTGGTAAATTGGGGATTTTGTAATACAGAGTACCTGAATGTGTATAAAGGTCAAGGTACTGAGCTTGAGCAATGAATTGCTCTTCTGTAACAATGCCTCCTTTGGCCACATCTTCAGTAATTTTGGGCAATAAGGATTTGATAAACCATTCAGCCAAAATTTGATCCGAAATAAAGACTTTCACTAAACTTCTCCTACATTTCCATTCATGAATGTGATCAGATATGTACGTAGACGTAGATTGTTTTAATGAGGTCAACAATTCCGTGCCATTTTCGTATCTGACAGGAAACTAAAAATGGGTTAAGAAAGCAGTAGCTAGTGCGTTAAAATTATTAAATGAGCCTCATGGTAACTCAATGTACCATTTGGTAGCTAGATCAATGAGAGTTCTCTGAAAAAGACGCAATCGAATCGAATCATCATTTAGTGAATTGGATGCACACCAGAGGTGATAGGTCATAACATGATTAGATGGATATTCTCTTGACTTACCTTCAAACTTTGGAATATCAATGGGCAACTTATTAGGCATCGGCGACCAATACGAAAGATAAAAAATGGGATCATTCGTAAGGCGCGATAGATCAGGTAAATCTAAATTTGCTATGAATGGTAACCGACGGCTAGGGTCTTGATAACCTTGTGTGATCAAACCAGATCCAGGAGGAGGATATCCATGATATCTTGGAAATGGATGCGCATTGAGAATTGTGTGACCTCCTGGATAACCAGGATTAACCGGACCATACTGGGGTTGTTGAGATACTTGATAAGTATACCCAGGATACGGCTGATACTGATATGATGGATTTTGTGTAGTATGTCCAAATTGATACTGCCCCTGGTACGGTTGATAAGTAAATTGTGGTTGACTAGTGAGAACCGTACTTGTACCATATTGTCCTGTAGGCATCTGTACCGTAGTCTGAATTGTAGGTCCTGACTGTGGTACAGATACTTGGGGAATTTACACTGATACGGGGGTAGTAGAAACAGGAGTTGTAGATACTCCAGAAATAGGTGTGGTAGGTTGAACAGAAGTTGCAGCAGCAACAGTAGATTGAGGCGGAGTTTTAGGTGTACTAGGCCCAGGCTGCTGAACAGAACCAGGTGCAGAGACTTGAACGGTAGGCTGGACAGGTTGCTGGGTTGGACCATAACCTATGGGTTGTCCAGGTTGATTAGGTAACTGCACATTGGGTTGCAAAGTCTGTTGAATTTGAGATGGATCCCACACCGTATTAATTCCGGGATATTGACCCATAGAAGGTTGTGCATATGAAGGACCATAACTAAGTTGAACATAGGTTTGATAATTAACTGGAAAATTTCCAGCTCCTTGTAATAATGGTTGACCTGAAGGAGGCTGAAAACCTTGAGTTGGGTACTAACCCTGAGGTTGATATTGACCTTGAGGCATGTACTGAATCTGGGGTTGATATTGACCCTGAGGTATGCACTAACTCTGGGGTTGATATTGACCTTGAGGTATGTACTGTCCTTGAGGTTGATATTGAGCTTGAGGTATGTACTATCCTTGAGGTTGCTCCCCAGGCAGGAAATATGGTCCTACAGTTTGACCTCCAGGTAGTAAAAAATTACCCTGAGGTTGTCCCCTGGGTGGTAACTGACTACCTTGAGTTTGCCCCCTAGGCGGTAACTAACTTCCTTGAGGTTGCCCCCCAGGTGGTAACCAACTTCCTTGAGGTTGAGGATTTGGAATATTTCCAGACATCATAAAAATATGTTCTGTGTTCAACGTTTTAGTGTTTGTTCCATTCGTACCAGATGATAACATTTGTTCAATTGGTTGAGGAGCTGCTACTGAGAAGGTACCAGAGAGTGATTGGTATCCCGGAGGAATAGACGAACCACCATATAAAAATGTTTTTGGAGATTCATAAAACATAGATGACTCACCCGACATAACTAATGAAGGTTGATAACCTCTTGGTGTAGGGTAAAAAGGAATTCGGGGTGGCGAATAAGTAAGACCTGCGTTTTGTAAAAAATCCGTCAATGATAAATACCAAGCATTAGTTCTAAAAGGACTGTAGAATATTGATTCACGCTCTCTAAGATTCAAAGTTTCTTGGGTTTAGGGAAGAATTACGTCTTCGTCTGGACCAACAAGTTCTTCAATACATATGAGATCAGAAGGAAGGTTTTCGGTAATGCGATGCCTTACTCGAGGTGAATTAGGATCACTAGAAGTCGGAGTAACAAATCCTGAAGATGATTCCAACACAGCAGGTTCAGTTTCTAGCTCAGAAATTTCAGGTTCTTCAGCTAATTCACTGGTTGCAGAAGCAATTTCAGTGATTTCGGAAATTGAAATTGGCTCTTGAATATATTCTGTTGTTTGTGGTTGATTTACTTCATGATAATCAGGATGAGTAATTATGGATGATTCTCCTAGTTCTGTTGATATAATTCTACTGATAGTATGCGGTACCAGAGCTTTCAGTCCTTCAAGTTGGCTTGGTGTATATTCAGGGGGTTTCCCCTGAAGTCTATGCGATTGTCTTGGTAATTCAGCCACGATTAAAAATTATTAATCACACGCAATCAAAGAAAATTTCAATT
Source organism: Pinus albicaulis (assembly GCA_034641835.2). NCBI lineage: Eukaryota > Viridiplantae > Streptophyta > Pinopsida > Pinales > Pinaceae > Pinus > Pinus albicaulis. The sequence goes on from CM076584.1 coordinate 436,543,912, forward strand.
AAAAATCCTAAAGTCACTAAGGAGACAATCAAATGATCAAACACTTATAAAATCTAGGAGATCAAACCACGCTCAAACAATAGATTCCTACACTAAAAACACTAGTTGGTGATGAAATCCAACATCGTAGTAATTTAATGTAGAAATGGCAGTTGGAACAGTTACCCCGACAACCTGCTTAATGAAACAGACCGGTGCAAGTTTCTCCACTTAAACTATCTCGAGTGAAGATAACCCTCCGTAGAGTCTAAGTGAGTCTAGTCGACGTCTGCTCTAGGTACAGTGGGATCTTTCCTCCACCGTCACCTTAGGAAAAAAATCTTAAGTTTATGGCCACTAAGGTCACCAACAGGAACAAATATACCTGGGGGAACAATCTACGATTCGATATACGCGCAAGGGAAGAGTAACAAAGCTCAATCCCCTTGAAGGCTCCTTGACATAATCCAAGGTATACCGACAAGTGACCCCAGGCTCCTCGACAATGGTCAATCCGAGGTTTACCATTGTTAATACGCACACATCTTCTATCGTTCCCAATGAGTTGGAATTGATCACCTCACTGGTTCGGATATGATCTCATGCTTGACTCCTTTAGGAGGAGCTTCCAAGAGCATACAAGCCACTATCAGATTTTTCCTACCGCAAGATCGACTACTTTTTTGTTTTAATTGTCCTGGAGAGTTAATTACTCCCTAATCGAAGACACTAGCCTAAGCTATGTTGGTGGAAAAGAGTCGTAGAAATATAAAAATTACTAAATTGATTTTAATTTAAGCATTACTTTTAATAGGCTGTTTCTTAGAACAATAGGTGCGAAAGTGAAACTTTGATGATACATAGTGACCCGACTCAAAATACACTAAAAATGCATCTACTATGAGAAACAATTCATTTCCTTTCAATGAATTCCATCTAAAAGAAAGAGTTGAGAGATGCAATCTTTTAAAACAATTCTTTCCTTCAAAACAAGAACATATGAAAAGAAATCCTATTTCATGAGAACCCAAAATGATCAATTGCTCAAAAAAAAAAACAAAATCCCTTTATTTTTCAAGATCAAAACTGTTAAGTCTCAAAAGTGTTTTCCATATTCATACAGATTTCCATTATGTCATAACCATTTAGCTCTTATTTCATATCCATCTAACCTAAAACCCTACATCAAGTAACCATTTTCATAAATATATGGGTTATGATCCTTGTCTTCCAAAGTTATTTATTTTATGTATTTAAAGTGAATTTATGATTAGAAACTAGAAAATTAACATAGTTTCATATATCTATATATGTGTTATGAGTTTTGTGACATGTGTAGGTCAAAAGGAGACTTCTAGAAGACCCTTGTGTGGCACTCTAAGGCCAAATTCGAATTTTGTTGGAGAAGATTATGGGATCAAGAGGATATGTGTCTCACTTCCTTGTTGTATTGAAACTCTAAGAGGATATGTGTCTCATTTCTTAGTTGTGTTGAAACTCTAGAAAGACATGTGTCTTATCATTTCCTATTTTGATTGCAACTCTAGAGATGGAGGGAGAGATTCATGGACTCCCATTAATGAGATAACTTCTCATATTTTGTATAAATATGAGAAGCTTTCTCCTATCATGGGTAATGAAAAAGTAATGAAAAAGTAGTGAAAAATAGGAGAAGGAGAGAAAGGAATAGAGAGTCTTTTGTAACAAAGCTTAAAATGGAATGGGATGTAGATTTGTGAGTTTTTCAATAGAGAAATTCAGTTCTTTGATGTTGTTTTTATTACAACTTTAAGGAGCTGAAGGATTTCACCAAATTGGTAGCAGAGGGCCCCTGCTATCCAAGGAGGCTTCTACATGCTTTCTAGATAAGTAGCTTTTAATTCATGTCTTGCATTATTTGTTTAACTAAAAGATCCTCATTATCTTACAATCATTCTTTTTCTTAAAACGCTCTTCCAACATATCAATATTAGATGAAAGAGATTTGGTTGTATTATGTTGAGTTAATTAGCATTTTTTTTTTTGTAATTAGATTAAAAGATCATCATTATCTTACAATCATTCTTTTTCTTAAAACGCTCTTCCAACATATCATTATTAGATGAAAAAGATTTGGTTGTATTATGTTGAGTTAATTAGCATTTTTAGTTGCAATTCCTTTTGTTAATTATCATAGTTAGACTTACTCTAATAAACTCTTCCAAAATATCATTATGATGAATAAGGCATAACCGTGGTATTGTAGGTTTTAGTTGCTTGTTTACACTAAGTGGCATAGCCATTCTTACTCTTACAAAGCTCTTCCAAAATATCATAACAATGAGTAAGAAATAGCTGTGGTATCTTAGATTTTAATTGTATTTGCTTTCAGTTTTACGTTTATGTTCAATTGCATTGGATAATACAGCCAGGACTGTTTTACAAACTCTTCCAAAATATCATTCATCATGAACAAGATGGGCTGTAGAATTCCATAGACTAGTTGCACGTTAATTTAGTTAGAGCACTCCGGAGGTAGATTACATTTAGTTCATTTCATTTCATTTTTAAGTTTGATAGAAGATCTTCATTGCATTAAAATAAAAACAATAAGAAAAACACATACAACGAAGTAAGGAAGAGGTCACTTAAGCACATATAGTGCACCACACTTCATCAGTTTACTAGCCCTGGTTGATAATTTATGTTAGCAATTTAGGACGCTAAATTGAATACACAAAAATTACAATCAAACATTCTTCAAAAGAAAACTACAATTTCTAGAAATAACACTCAAAACTAAAAACACTAATTCCGAGATCTAAAAATTCTAAGAATTAAATCTGAAATCAAAACTTTAAATATTTTGAGGACGTTTTGCTTAGTTTTTAATCTAACTAAGAAATTATTTGTTGAAAGCAGCAAAAACTCAAAAACATCCATAAGTGAAATTCAAAACTTAATGAAAAAGTTTTTTAAAGATTTTCAAATGAGAAAATGGGATCTAATTCTCATAAAACAATTTCTGCTATGAAGTCAAAGACTCGGAAAGAAAACAATGAAATACCAGTGATCTAAGGTATACAGAGGTTTCTAATCTTTGAGTGACACACAGACGAAGCAAAAATCACTTATAACATGAAAATCTTGTAGAAAATCATTCAAAACTTAAAAATGCTAAAAGAAACTCACACACAAAGCTTTCTGACAGAAAATACAAGTCTGGGTATATACTAAGAATCTTGCAAGCTGATCCTGGAAAAGAGAATTTTAAGTTTTTCAAAAATTTTCTTAGGGTCCGCAAGTTTGAGTGTAAACAGGTGCGGTGCTACACTATGTATACAAGAAAACATCGGAGATGACTGCACTGTGCCTAAAGATAAAGTGCGGAGATCAGAAAACTTAAAGAAAAATAAAAAATTCTAAAGCACTTTTCAGGGATTCTGCAGGAATAAATTACCCAAGCCAATATCAATCAATCAAAATGAGAAAAATAGTTTCACAAGTCAAAAATAAAATAAAACTAAGTTCAAGATCCATTCCCCAGTGGAGTCACCATTTTTTTGGACGGATAAATCGTTCTTGCGGACAAGACAAATCTCCCTAGTATCCTACGGATAACTAGAAACAAACGGACAAATGTAAACTACTTTCTATAGATTATATTTGATCTAGAATTATCTATAATGAATGATTTAGGACTTACCTATAGTCCAACGCTAATCGTAGTCTTCTAACCTGTCGCTTTGAATACGTCTCCTTTCGAGATCTGCAATAAAAAAAATGAAAGAATCAGAAGCACCGAAATAATATAGACTAATTCATAAACCATAAATCTATCTTGATGATCAAGGAATTCAAGAAAGAAAACATTTAAATAAACACGTCATTGAGAAAACAGGATCCATTTGTATTATCTTTAATGAAAAAAAGGAGCCTTACAACTGTTTCCGCCTTGATGTCGTACAGGTCCTTCCGGGGTCCGGAACAAGCGTTTCCTCTACTTTGACAAGCCTTTTCACTCTCTCAACTAACATACACATGAGTGTGTAATCATTCCCATATGATAATCAGTTAAGAGAGTCCGATTTTATCCAACAATTCTCCTAAAAAAATCTCAAAGCCTAACTCCCCTTGAGGCTGAACTATGGCCTCAATTTATAGCAAAAGAGAAGAGGTTGCAGCTCCAACTAAGAGAGGATAGAATCCTCTTTCAAAGGGATTAAGTTCCACATACCAAGGGGTAGGTTCCTTTAATGGAGGGATGAATGTACATGAAAGGAGCGAACTTTCCACTGAATAATTGCTTCCAGAAGCTTCTAGATTCAACCAGCTGGGCTTCCAAATTTTAATTTCGCCTTCACTTTACCTTTTACAGGAATCCACACCTTTAATGAAGAAAAAGTGCGGCCGGTTGCACATTTTCTAGAACAAACAGATGCGGCACCACAGGTAATACTAAGAGAAAGTGCGGTACAAGTGTTTTTATGACTTTTATAAGATTTTCTCTCAATTTCAAGGCTTAGTTTTAGGAACTTGATGTTTGTAGACTTCTAAGGGAGTATTGTATGAGTAATGATGAACTCATACATGCAGTAAAACGTCATGGTGAAAATTTTTAGTGTAACACCCCCTCTCAATCAAATAGGATATGCCAACTAATTCAAGTTTGCTTCTCAAATACTTAAGATTATTGTTGGGAAGAGATTTAGTCAAAATATCAGCTACCTATTCATATGTCGATATATACTATATCTTTGCGAATCAATCTTGTATAAAAATTCTAATACAATGGTACTTATTATTAATGTGCTTTGTTATAACATGAAAGACGAGATCTTCAGTCAACCTTATGCTACTCTAGTTGTCACAAAATATCACGGTGGGATCCATAGGTCCTCCAGATAGATATGTAAGAAACTTCTTAAGCCAAACAACTTCTTTTCCAACCTCACAAGTTGCAACATATTTAACTTCAGCACTACTCAAAGCAACAAATTGTTGTGTTCGACTCATACATTAGATCAAATTAGATCCAAAACTAAAGCAACCACTAGAAGTGATTCTTCCATTTGTCTCATTGCAACCCCAATTAGAGTCTGTAAATCCCGATAATAGAATCTCATTGCCATTGTATTTTAGGTAGTGATGAATTGTTCCACGTAGGTATCTCAAGATATGTTTGGAAGTTATCCAATGATCACGACGTGGCTACAACTAAAACTGACTGAGGACATTTAATGCATAACATATGTCAGGTCTAGAATTTACCAGGTACAATAGGGACCCAACCAACTAATGATAGCTTGTGGGATCAACAAGAGTAGAATATGAATTCTTCAACTTAGTCAAATCTGTGATCATGGGAGTTGTCACGAGTTTACTATCCATCATGCCAAACTTTTGCAAGATATTGATCACATATTTCCATTTACCAAGATATATATCTCCTAGTTTCTGCAAAAATTCTAAGTCCAAATAATAATGCATAAGCCCAAGTTCCTTCATTTCGAACTCAGTTTCCAACATCTTCTTACACTCTTGAATTAAATGTTACATACATGTAATAAGTAAGTCATCCACATATAATGGTACGATGACAGGTTCATTCTTGACTACCTTGATATAGAGATTTGAATCTGCAGAGATTTTGACAAATCGAATTCTTAACAAATAGGCATCCATTCTTCTATACCAAGCTCTTAGAGCTTGTTTCAAGCCATATAATGCCTTCTTCAATATGAAAACATGAGTTTCTCTGCTATGAATCTCAAATCCTTGCGGTTTCTCAATATATACTTCTTCGTCTATAGTCCCATTCAATAATGTTTTTTTGACACCCATTTGATGGATATTCCATCCCATATTGGAAGCTAGAAAAAAATATCTTATAGTAGTGTACTTGGCAGTGGGAGCAAAAGTTTCTTCATAGTCAATCCCTTCCTTCTGAGAGAAGCCTCTAGCTACAAAACTTGATTTGTATTTATCAATTATCCCATCTACTTCATGTTTGATTTTATAAATCCATTTGGAAGTGACAATTGATTTGTCACCAGGTCTAGGAACAATTTCCCAAGCTCCATTCTTCTTAATAGTTTGGTATTATTCTTGCATTGCTTTCTTCCATTCTGCATGTTCAAGGGTTTGTTCATTGGTGGATGTTTCTGCTTCATTAAGCTTCATCATATATGTTGCATACCCATAATATAATTTGGGTCTTCTAATTTCTCCGAAGCTCCCTTTCCTTATTCCATGACCTTTAGCTTCTTGTAAAGTTTCTCTTACCCATGCTAACCTTTTTTTATTTTCTAGAATGATAGTTTGTTGAATAGGTTAACTTGGCCCTTCAAATTCTTGATTGATTATAGGTAATTCATTGTTTTCATTATCTTATTCTTCTTCAAAGAGGGGTACTTCTTCTTAGTTAGAGTAAATGAGAATGCCTTGGATCTTTTGTATGCAATGTTTTAATAAAAATTTACATCTCTGTTGACTTCAATACGACAATATTCCATAATATAGATTTTGTAGGCCTTAGATGACAATCTATATCCAACAAAGATTCTTTTCATTCTAGTGGAGTCTAACTTATTCCTTGTCTTTTGGAATGTGAATGTAAACAAGACATCCAAAGATTCGAAGATTATCTACATTAGGCTTCCTTCCTGAAAATGCATCTTTTGGAGTAATATTTTCAAGAATTTTATGAGGGCTTATATTTTGGAGGTAAAATTTTGTCACTGCTGCTTAAACCCCATAATAATTTAGGAAGATATTGATCATGGAGAATGGCTCTAGCACACTCTTCAGTTTTTCTATTCTTTCTTTCAGCCACTCCATTTTGTTGAGGATTATAGGGAACTATGAGCTCCCTCTTAATACCAGCTTCCTTGCAAAAAAATATAAGTTCCTTGGAGGTGTATTCCCCACCATTTTCATATATTAGAGTGTTTATCTTCCTTTTTTTCTAGATCTCCACTTCTTCCTTTAATTCTTAGAATTTTTCAAAAACTAAATCCTTAGTTTTGAGGAGATAAACCCATGTATTTCTTGAATGATCATCAATGAATGTCACATAATATTGATTAACTATAAGATATTTTTCTACCATTGGTCCACATACATCAAAATGAATGAGCTATAATATTTATTTAGACCTTGTATCACTACTTGTAAATGGATTCTTCCAATTTCTTGGCTAAAACACATCCCTTTCATGTTTCTTCATGGTCTTCTATCAAATCGAGGATGCCTTTTACCATCTTACTTAAAGAGGGAAATATTTTATAGTGAAGGTGGCCATACCTTCTATGCCAAATATCATAAGGGATAATATCCAACTGTATAAGAGCTTGAGGAAGAGGTGTTAGTAGCATATACAACCTCCCCTCACGAATCCCAATAACCTTAGCTTTGTTAATGCTAGAATCCTTTCCCCAAACAAGAACCTTGCCATTTATGAAAGCAATTCTATCTCCTTTATCTTGCAGACAAGAAATATAAAGTAATTTTTTTATTCAAACCTGGAATGAAGAGTATGTTGTTGAGATGAATATTTCCACCACCTTCTAGCTTCAAAGATGTAAACCCAACACCCTTGGCCTAATAAATCTTTTTATCTCCAAGATCCATTGAATGAGAGGTGTTTCCTTTTGAAATAGTTTGTAGTTGAACACATTCTCCTGTCATGTGTCTTGAGGCCCCACTATAAATTATCCATATGTCTTCATCATCAAAAGTATCCATGATAGAGAAAAATAATCCTTTATCCATGATACCCTTAGATAGTCTTGAGATGAACTTGATCACACAATATTTGGTAGATATAAATAAGCTTCCAATAGTCTTGATGCCTTGTTTCATATAGCTAGCCATTGTAGATAATTGTTTTAATGCTTCAAGAGAGTATTGAAAGAGATGGCCAACTAGGTGATAATCAATGTGTCCTTCCTTAACCTAAGCTCTGATACCATGTTGAGAAATAAATTTGGATGGAAATTAGGGTTTTGAATACTCTTTTTCTTGATAATTACTTGTGATTATTTTTTTTCCTTTAATTCTTTATTATTTCTTATTTCATCAAAAAATTACCAATTCAAAATGTATGAAGATCACAAGAGTAAAAAACACAAGATATAGGCTCTCAGCAGGGAAAAACCCCTCTACTAAGGGAAAACCTAGTCAAACTCTTATCGATATAGAATCAAGTAAAAAATTAGACATCCAATACCCAAAAACAAGGCCAAGAATTTCCACCAAGCACCAAGTCAACCCTCCAAAGTATCTCCCAAAAGAGTCAAAGTCTATCCAAGTCAACGAAAATCAAAGTGTCTTTCTTCTAAAAATTTCAAGGTCTCGAACTATGACTTCAATTATACAACCTTCATTCTACAATTTACATCTGTAGCAACAAAAAAAACCCTATAAAATGTCCCACGTGTGAGCCGAATTAGGTCAAAAACAATCTTTCTCTCCTTCGCTTGGGTTCTCTTCCTTCCTTCTTGCCTTCACTTGTCTTTTTCTTCTAATTTTGGTGCAAATAAAAATTTCTTCTCATTGGTGACCAAATAGGTAAAAATCTCTTCCTATTTATACCTTCTTCAAGGTTTGAATGGGCCTCTTCTAGGTCGACTTCATTGGTAGGACCGACTTGGTCTTGGGAGTCCAAAAATAATACTTTAAAATCAATTTTAATATTTCTTTCTTGATACAATATGCCCATAAGGGTCTTATACATATGCAAAGTAATTTATTGACTTAGTAAACACTAGGAGCATGAATAACATTTTTGACCTAATTAATAAATAAAATGAGCATGAAACCCATGCTTCAAAAAAAATAAAATTTTCTCTCTCCTTTTTTTTTTTTTAATACAATAAATATATAATGATATAAATACAATAACAATTATGAAGACCGAGCATAGTTACATTTCTCAATAGGTGTGGAATCAAGACATATTATTTATGATAGGAAACTCGTTATATGGATATAGGGGAAATAGGGAGGTATGTGTGTGGAGTTGGGTGATGATGCTAAATATCATGTGAAAGGACTGTAATTCATTTCCTTTCAAATGCCATTTATTATGTTCTTGAGTTGAATGATTTTTCTGTTTGTTCGTGGGTTGAAGACAAATCTTCATTCACTTTCTTATTTGGTAGACCATTAGTTTAGAGTTGCATTAGAGGGATAACAATGCATTATCAATGTTTGTAGTCTGAAAAGTCTAAGGACTTTGGATATATTTGTGCAGAAGAGTGGCCTTTAAAAGTTATTTGTTGATCATATGGCACTTGTGCATTCTAGTAGGAAGATAGATGAATATTCTAGTCCCAAGAAGGCATATGTAGGGCATGCATGGTGGGATGCCATCAAGAAACGTTCAAAACCTATTATGTAATTACAGATTTATTCCATGCTTGTAGCTAATGGGGATGTTATAAAGTATAGGAATAGGGTTGTTGATACTCCTTAGGGAAGGTAGTTGACCTTGATGTTCCATTTCTTTACGATTATCTCAAAAAATTGGAACGTGACCTTTCTGAGGTTATTTATTTAGGTAATATATATTTTGAGGTACACATGTGAGATACCCATGATTTCGTGTTGTACATAACCTTATATGGGTTGTTACTTGTATCATGAGTTTGGCATTTAAGGATGGTTGTAATTTGTGTAGTTGTCTATTTTTGGGATCTTGATATAACTTATCCACTTGTCTTGGTATATGCGTTGGTGGTCATATTTCCAAGATATCTTAAACAACTCATGAATTGGTGTCCAAATATATTTTCCCATATCAAAATTGACATTAGTTTACCAAATAAATAAGAGATTACTTACAACATATGCAATAATATTATACATTAGAAGATTTTAAATAGTGTAAAGAATAAGAATTGATAAAAATATTAAGTAATAAAGTGTAGTTGAACAACATTTAAACTAAAAAATATATTAACTTCAATACATTAAATATGACACCATGAAGCATTATAAAAAAGACAAGTTATTTGGATTAGCCTATATAATACATTATGTTAGAAGAAAGTTACAAATTTGAGCTATGACTATTAGAGTTGCAAGAAAAAAATTGTGTGTTTGATCCATGCTGACACAAATATGCCACGGAGTTACACTAGTACATGATCCTAAGATACCTATCTTTAAGTTATCACTAAGAGAGTGAAAATGGAATATTTTTACATATTTATGTATTAGTTGGTCAACGATTTAGTCATCAAAGTTGGATTGTAATAACTTGCCTTGACTCCATGAAAAAAATTGATCATTGCCTCACTCAGATTTACGTCGACATACATGAGCATTGACTAGGTCCAGTTTGATCACAACCTTAGAGTGATTTTACAATTAAATCAATTAGGTGGACCCCATTTTTGAAATTTATGCACAACCACTAGGACATGTTTAGACACCAATGTGTTCAAGTGTATTTCATTGGAATTTGGTGTTGGCACAAGTGTTACGCTTGATATGGATGTTGGGGGTCTTGGCTCTAGCATGAGAAAGGGCCTCACACAAGTAAATTTCAACATGGATTGTGGAGAGTGGAATCATTATAATAAGTATATTTCATCAAATTTTGACTTTTTAGCACTGAAAAATTATATTACTATGAGTAGCCCCCATTATCAATAAACAAGTGCAAAATTTAAAAACACTATTAGGGTCCTACCCTAACCCATTTACTTAGATACATTATTAATACATCTAGCCCATTGCTTAGTTAGTTAATAGTCACTAATTGTAAAAATGGTCATATTTGTTAATAAAATCCAATTAGTTAGTAGGCTCTCATTAGAAATGGACCCATATGTAGTTAATATTCTCCATGGATAGATATATATTGAGTAGAAGGTTAGCTAATGTTTTTTCAATAATTGTGATTGTATTTAGAACATTTCTCTTAGAGGTTACTCCCTTGAAGAAGCAAGTGAGCATAACTCTTTATTTTCTATCATCAAAGAGATCTTTCTCGGGTTTATCTTTTCACTCTTGGGTTATTTGGTTGTTTTCATACTAAATTTCATTTGAATTACACTACAAGTGGTATCAAAGCTCTTTCTTTGGTGTAAAGTGGGATACCTTTTTTATTTTATTTTTTTGATAGGAAAAATGGGATTGTATAATTTAGGCCAATTTATAAAACTTTATGTACAAAATTGGAAGAATCCAATCCAAGGACTAAATTGTTCTTAAAAAATACCCAACTTAATTAAAAAAAAAAGTCCAAAACAAAGTCTACAAAGTGATTTTTTTTGGGTAAATAATTTGCATTGCATAAAAACATGAAGTACATATTAAATCATGGAATTTTGGGATGATCTGTCACTGGAAAAACAAGACCATACCTAGAATCTCAACCTTTTCAAAAGGGCAAAGGACATATTTATTCTTGTTGATATAGAAAATAAAAACTAAAAGTAAAAACAGGGTCTCATATGCCAATTACAAATTGAGAGATACAAACAAAGAGCATGAAAGAATAAGATAGAAAGAGATTGGCCAAGGAGATTTGTCTTGCTTAGTTATGGTCCAACATATTTATGTTGAAATGGAACCAAGAAATGGCGCACAAAGGGGGCTTGTGATTAAATTTTCCCTTAATTAAATTGGAAGAGAAATTGTAATTTCATCTCACGACAGCTTGTATTAGTTAAATGAGTTAGGAATACTTAGGTAGCTTAGGAAATTTGAGTTGAGGGTCAGAGAGATGGCATGTAGAGTTCTTCCATGATTTTAGGGTGCCCATTTACATTTATTTGTGATTTGTTATTAGTTAACTCAATTAATTAAGTTAAAATAAGTTTAACTAGTTCTATCTGAGAGATGAGCTAGTGAGAGGTCCGGTGAATTAAATATGATTTAATTCAGAAGTAGTGATCAATCCGTTATTTGATAATTCACTATAAATAGTTGTTGCATGTCCATTCTAAGGAAGGCTTAGTTGATACCGAGGTTAAAGGGAAGATAACTATCAATTGTATAATTAGAAAATTGTCATGTCATGTATAGAGTCATCAGGAAGCCTTGGATGAATTGTGAAATCAATTATTGGGAATTTCCTATTTAATAGGGTGACAATTCCTCTAGGAATTCATGAGCAAGGTTGGTCAGATAGAGGCTGAGAATTGGTTAAGTATTTGACTTATTTTTCCTAGAACAGAGTGAGACAGTTACCAAAGTGCAGGATTTTCTCAGTGAGAGAAAAGCATTGTATTGTTTCATGGTCTTGACTTTATAAAATATACAGATAGCGGGGTTTTGAGAAGTTTCTTTCCCCAGATACATATTGTGTTGTGCGATTGATAATTTCTTTCTCTTACTTGTTATGTGATTGTGCGATTGTATTTGGTTCCGCAAATTGTAGAAGGATTCATTATTTTGTTTTAGTACAATACAAGATCAGATTGAATCCATTGGTTATATTTTCTACATGGTATTGGAGCGTCAGGAATCAAAATAGAAGAGAAGAACCAGAGTTTGTTTTGAATAGGTACATCAGATTTTTCACATTTAATATTCTTCAAGACCCAACAACGGATCAAGATGTCTTTCAATGGCTTGAGACTTGAATATTCCTTTGAGGAAAATTTGAATTACATAGCATGGAAGGATAATATGGAGGCAATGCTCGAGGAAAAAAGAATGAAGGCTTTCATAGATAGTGATATTCCGCGGCTTGCAGCAGCAGATGCTGAACAAATTGATGCATGGAAAAATAATTTAACAAAGGTGAGAAGGAACTTGTTAGAGGGAGTTTGAGATCATATTGTATCAAGTCCCCATGGGAAGGTGACTCCATATGCTACATGGAAGGCCTTGACAAATCTATTTCAGAATAAAAATGACCACAGGAAGCTGGTGCTGAAAGACAAGCTCAGAAAGATCAATATGGAGAAGGGAGACAAGATCCAAAAATACTTGACGAAGTTCACTCAATGTCGAGATGAGATTGGAAGTGTTGGGATAACAATTTCCCAGGATCATTTGGTTAGCATAGATATTCTAGGCCTTCCCAAGAGCTGGAATAGCTACCAGGACTCTGTGAATGGGAGGGAGAAGCTACCAGACTCAGAGCGATTATGGTCCGAAGTGGTACAAGAAGATATTCGACAGAGCACTAGAAATGGATCCTCATCAAAGACCGACGATGAGGAGAATTGTGCCTTGGTTGGAAAGGTGAAGAAAGGAAAAGGGAAGGCATCCCATTCAAAATCAGAGTCCAAAAAGGTAGGCAAGAAGCGAGACTTGTCAAAGGTAAAATGTTTCAACTGTCATGAGCATGGACACTATACCACAAATTGTCCACAAAATAAGACCAAAAAGAAGGCCTCAGGAGGAGCAGCAGGTGAAGCACTTGCTTCATAGTTCGAGTTGGATTTCACTGTCATTGCATGCATGGTGTCATCGACGATGGGTTTTGTGTGGTACTTATATAGTGGAGCTTTGTTCCATATGACCAAACAAAAATAATTCTTCAGTAGCTTGGAGGAGAAGGATCTCCAGATGCACATCGAGATGGGTGATTGCAGGTATAGTGCTACTGGTTTAGGTACAATTACCTTTTAGAGGGAGTCAACTAATACACTCACATTAAAAGATGTCATGTATGTTCTTGGTTTAAATAAGAATTTGGTTTCTGTTTCTATGTTGAAAGATCGTGGATATGATGTGATCTTTAGTGAAGGAAAGGAGTTCCTTCGTCACAAATCCATGGACGGGTGAAAAAGATTGGGGTTTGAGTAAAGAACCTATACAAACCGGATGTAGAATATTGTGATGCCTTGAGCACGAAAGAAGATAAGGTGGAGAGTCAAGACATCGGTGAGTTATGGCACAGGATATTGGGACATATACACCACAACGCTTTGAAGATCATGCAATAGTTTTCTACAAGACTTCAAAAGGGTGCACTTGCGCAGAGAGATACATGCAAAGGGTATCCATTGGGGAAGTATACTAAAGCCACCTTTCACGATAAGGAAAGCTGAGCTAAGGAGATCCTTGAGAGAGTTCACTCTGATGTGTGTGGACCATTCTTGACAGCTTCCACAACAAAGCACAGGTATTATGTGATTTTTGTTGATGATTTTTCAAAAAAGTGTTGGATTTTCTTCATGGAGAAGAAATATTAGATGTTCTCTAAGTTTTGTGCATTCAAAGCACTTGTTGAGAAAGATATAGGGAAGAAGGTGAAGGCTTTGAGGAACGAAAATGGTGGATAATACATCTCTAACGAATTCAAGAACTTCTATGCCTTAGAATGAATTCAAAGAGAATTAATAGCACCTCATAACCCATAATAGAATGGGGTTGCATAAAGGAAGAACATAACTATTGTGGGAGCAACACGAGCTATGTTGCATGATCAGGGCATACTATTGCATCTGTGCTTGGAATCATGCAATACATGAGTATTTGTGCGTAATAGAAGTCCTCATCGGATACTTGGGATGAGTAAACCAGAGGAGGATTTTTCAGGTAAGAGAACATGTGTCATAGTTTAAAATTTTTGGTTCATCTATTTATTGCCATGTGACCAAAGATGCTAAGAAGAAGTTAAAGACAACAACTGAGTTTTGGATATTTTTGGTGTACACTGATACATCTAACAACTATTGGGTGTACTTTCCAACACACAGGATGATAGTGGTTAGAAGAGATGTGAAATTTGATGCAGAGAAGTCCATGCCAACTTTCATTGAGAGGGAGCTTGATTTGCATGCAGTTGAGGAGCTCTTGGATCCAAAAGAATATCCTCAGGTTGTGGAGCAGCTACAAGCAGAGGAAAAGAGAGTGGTAGAAACCACTCATGCAGAACCATCCACCAAAGATGTAAGGAAGTACATAGAAGACGCTGATATATTGTTGCTAGACGTGAGAGAGAATGTGGGAGCACCCACATCACAGTGCAGGTAGAGAAGGTCCCCATAGCGGTACACTGGATACATGAATCTTATGAGCGAAGGTATTGAGATAGAACCATCCTATTTTGAGGAAGCAGTGCAACAACCAGTGTGGGTTGATGCCATGGTTGAGGAGTATGACTCCATTATCATAAACAATGCATGGGAAGTTGTACCAAGACCAGTGGGGAAGCCAATTGTAGGATCCAGGTGGGTCTACAAGGTTAAGTAGACATCAGATGGGTGTGTGGAGAAGCATAAGGCCATATTTATGGCCAGAGGGTTCTCTTAGGTGGAGGGGATTAACTATGATGATACTTTTTCTTGAGTCGCAAGGTACTCATCTATCAAATCCATCCTTGGACTCTCAACGCAGATGGGATGGAATATACATCATATGGATGTAAAGACAAACTTCCTCAATGGAGTTATTGAGGAAGATGTGTACATTGAGCAACCAGAAGGTTTTGAGACGTTAGACATGGAGTTTCATGTGTGCAAACTGAAGAGAGCACTGTATGGGCTGAAGCAAGCACCCCATGCTTGGTACACCAGGATCGACAATTATTTAACTAGGTTTGGCTTCACCAAGAGTGAAGCAGATGTGAACCTATATCATATTGTGGTAGATGGTAAGATTTTGATTATCGTACTTTATGTCGATGATCTGATACTGACAGGTGATGAGTAGCTCATCAAGTCTTACAAAGAGGATCTTACAATAGAATTTGAGATGAAGGACATGGGGCTCTTGCACTATTTTCTGTTATTGGAAATATGGAAAAGAGATAGGGAGATATTTGTATCTTAGGGAAAGTATGCCAACGAGATCCTCATGAAGTTCCACATGGAGGGAAACAAACCTATGGAGACTCCTCTAGCAGGAAACTGGAGGAAGGAGGATGCTCCTTCGGGCGAAGTAGTGGATGCTATTGTTTACATGCAACTTGTGGGTTAACTCATGTATTCAGTGAACACATGACCAGACATATGCTACACAGTTAACCAGCTTAGTCAAGCTATGGTTAATCCTACCAAGCTCTTTTGGAAGGCAGAAAAGCATGTGTTGAGATACCTCATAGGCACTACATAGTATGGATTATGGTACAAATGGACAAAGGGAGTGAAGCTTCAAGGCTTCACCGATGCAGATTTGGCAGCAAGTCCATTCGACAGGAAGACCACATCAAGGGGAATCTTCAACGTATGATCAACAACATTTTCCTAGTACAACAAGAAACAGAGATCAGTTGCACTCATTTCAACAGAGGTAGAGTATATGGTGGCCAGTCAGGAAGCATGCGAGACCATCTAGATGAGGAAGATACTTGTTGGTTTGTTTGGTTGACAAATGGATCTGACGGTGATACATTGTGATAACCATAGTTGCATTAAAATTTTGGTTAATCTAGTTTTTTCATGACATGTCCAAGAATATTGATATTCGGTATCGCCATCTAAGAGATTGTGTGCATAGACTGATTATGTCATTAGAGTACATTCCCATGGAGGAGAAGGATGCAGACATATTGACGAAGGTGCTGGCAAGAAACAAATTTGAATTCCACAGAGACTAGATCAGGGTAGCATATAATCCCCTTATTGTTGAGAGGGGATGTTGAAATGGCACCCAATGGGGCTTTTTATTTAATTTTCCCATAATTAAATTGGAAGATAAATTGTAATTTCATCTCATGATAGCATGTAATTGTTAACTCAGTCAGGAAGGCTTAGTTAGCTTAGGACATTCGATTTGAGGGTCATAGAGGAGGCTTGTAGAGTTATCCCATGATTTTAGGGGGTCCAGTTACAATTATTTGTGAGTTGTAATTAATTAACTCAATCAATTGAGTTAAAATCAATTTAACTAGTTCTAAATGAGAGATGAGCTAGTGAGAGGTCCAATGAATTAAATCTGATTTAATTCACAAGTAGTGATCAATCGGTTAACTGATAATTCATTATAAATAGTTGTTACATGTCAATTCTAAGGAAGGCCCAGTTGAGAATAAGGTTAAAGGGAATATAACTATCAGTTGTATAATTAGAAAATTGTACATGCCATGTATAGATTCATCAAGAAGCCTTGGATGAATTGCCCAATCAATTCTTGGGATTTTCCTATTTAATAGGGCGAAAATTCCTCCATGAATGCGTGAGCAAGGCTGGTTAGATAGAGGCTGAGAATCGGTTAAGTATTTGACTGATTTTTCCTAGATTAGAGTAAGAGAGTTAGCAAAGTGCAAAGGTTTCTCAATGAGAGAAAAGAATTGTATTGTTTCATGGTATTGACGTTATACAATATACAGATAGCAGGGTTTTGAGAAATTTCTTTTCCCAAATACATCTTGTCTTGTGTGATTGATAATTTCTTTCTCTTACTTGTTATGTGATTGTGCGATCGTATTTGGTTTCCACAAATTGTAGAAGGATTCAATATTTTGTTTTAGTACATTACAAGATGAGATTGAATCCCTTGGTTAGATTTTCTACACTTTCTTGAGGAAAGCCTTAAAAGGAATCTAGTGAGGAAGTTATTTGTGAAGTTGACAAGACACATCCCTTATTGGCTAGCTCATTTGCAATTTTATTTCTAGTTGTTTTGATGTGAGTAGGGATGATCGCCAAAATGGAAGAAAGGAGCAATACTAATCAAATGAGTAGGATTTCAATTCTCCAAATGCGAGATATTTTTCTAATCCAGGAGCCGTGTAAGATCTTGCAGATCATTTTATAACAAGTTGAGAATCTCCCTCCACCATAAGTTTGGTGTATCCTTGAGTTTGGGCAATTAACAGTCCTTCTTCCATGCTTTCAATTATGTTGCATTGTTATTGTTATATTCAATTCTAACTTTCTATTTATTAGACCACTCTTTTCTAATATATTAAACAAGAGTTTATATTAAAAGAATAAAATCATAAAAAAAATAAAAAAAATATGAAACATATAAGAACATAATGTTATATATTAGTAAGGCTACTCTTGGGGACGTGATTCATCTTTTGCTTATGTGTCCTTTGGTGGTTTCTATATTGATTGTAGTGTTGAACATATTGAAGATCTCTACTGATTGAAATACAACATTCATGGTTTCTTGTATATTGGACTGGAAAATGGGATACAAAGAATACCATACCCTTCTATTCTATATCATGTAGAGAATATGTAAAAGCTGGAATAAGTTCATTTTTTAAAATTGTACTTTGGACATCAATTGGACCAATATTAATATGTGTTCATATTTCAATGAGACTAGTCCTTGGGTTTGTAAAGGATCAATGAGATGCATCAAACTAGTGATCATATGGAGTCAATACCCAGTGGGGTTTTTTGATGGGGCTGAAAATAAACACATATGTGGGAGTAGAGCATATATTGTTTTAAATCCGGGACAATACTATAATTTCTGCTGGAATAGTAGGGTGGGCACCAACACGAATGTAGAGATCATTGCACTTTGGGGAGTTTTATATTGTGCAAAATTGTTCTCTCTAGAGGTGATGGATGTATTTGGTGACTTTAAGGTAGTTATTGAATGGGTTGCGTACACTATTTCTTTTGATGCTCCCATGCTTTCCTCCTGGATGGAAAGGATTATAAACATGTTGAATTATTTGGTGGGCTAACATTTACTCATATTTTTAGGGAACATAATGGGACTATAGATGCAATATGAAAATTTGGCCACCAATATCTTCTTGGTTAGATCATCTATAGTGCCTTCAATAATGATTGTTATCTTGGGTCCAGGAAAATATACTATACATGATTTTCAGCATGGGATCTTTTTGGTTAAATTTCATCAGTGGTTCTGGCAAAATTAACTTGTAGTGGTCATATTTAGGTATGTTATTACTGTTAGGATGTTTTTTGATAGGTTCTATATGGAATACATTGACTATTTTGTAAATTTTGATATCTTTGGAGAATGATGCAAAGATAGATGGTAAATACTTGTATATGTAAACAATCTTATATTAATACATAGTCTGTGATTTTTACCTTATGAAAAAAGAGTTGGTTCATAAATATTATTATAAGTATAAAATTATAGATAAATAGTTTTCAAATATTTAAATTTATGTGTTGTTCTATATTGATTTTGAATATTACAGGTATTTTTATAGTATAGAGCATTTGCATAAGGTGTAAAATTTGAGCGGGTTTAATGGTTAAAGATATGTGTTTCCATGTAAAACAGTATAGGTTCCAATCCAAAGGAGAGTAAAGTATGCACACCTTCCTAAACGTTAATAATACGAGTGTGGGTATCACTCTACAAAAACCAAATTATTATTATTTACTTTTATCTCAACTCAATATTTTGATTTATCTAAATAAAAAACAAATATTTCTTCAAATGACCCAAACCTATTTTATCTTTTATTTTTAAATTTTACTTTTTGATTAAATATTTCAAATAAAAACTACCCATAATTTATTTTATTTTATATATTTATCATCCCTGCTATATTTATTTGTTTTATTTTATATATATTTACTCTTTGAGATGTGCTACATCATTTATACTCACACCCCAGATCTATAAGAATGACCCCAATAACTTTCTAACTAAGAAATATGTTATAATACATTTCCCAACATGAGGATAAAATCACAAATTTCTCCTCCCTATTTGAACTGAGAACCATTATTTCGTAGACCTATCTCTGCTTCCAAACATCGATAAAATCCAAACTGACAGTTATTCGCAGCAGAAGGGTAGAAGACATAAAATTGTGATGCCAAAAGTCTTCCTTCATGTCCTCATCTATGCCAAGATTTTGATACTGGTCCAACACAAGCAGAGGATAGATAGGCCATTAAGTCTACTTGGGGAATTTGACATCTAGTTAAAGCAGACCAGGAAGCATGCAGATTGGTGTACAAAAACCCATATATCTCTGCAATCGAAAAATGGATTCAAAACATCTCGACATATTTGCAAAGCCTACAACATGGGTAGTTCACATGTAGGGTTTGGAAGCGGGCTCGCATGGGAGGAAACATTCACGTATTCAATCTTTAGCTATTTGTCCTTACGAAATCAAGGAACCTCATATCTGTTCATTTTAGAAAATCTTATCTGTTCTCCTGGAGGTGGAATGATATTGGTTTGCCTACATCAATCAATACCAAATTCAAAATTAGAATATGATATATAAAGAGTTATGATTTTGAGCATTTCACCTCTAGTTTCCCTAATGCAAAATATGAAATTATTGATGAAATTATTCTCATTTTGTCACACTATGGTTAAGTTTTTAGCATGTTAAGAGTGATCTTCCACAAGATATTTTTTTCTTATCTTAAATTTTAGTCGTTACTTTCTTGCAATGCCTATTTACATATAAAATTTGGATCAATTTTGAGGTTTTGATATGAAATGTGATAGAGTTTCAATCCCAATAAATCTAAATTTAAATTTGCAATTCTTTCATAAATAAAAGGAAAGAAAATTTGTATGGGTCTTTATCTTTACAATAAAACATGCATGCAATTTGTGGGAAATAAATCATGCTCCATCATGAAGTAATTGGTTTATCTTTTAAAAAAGGGAAATGATATGTTTTTTTTTCTATGGTTTCCTAATTTGTTGAGAAGAAAACTTCTCATTCTTTGTGTTTTTTTTTAAGAAATTATATATACATATAGGTAATATTATTTCCTCTCAATTAAGGGATTCTAATTATATCTCCCTTTAAAATGGCCCTGATTTCCTTACTAGACCTAATCTCACCCCAAGAAATTAAGGTCACCTTAAAAATCGTTGATGAATAAGAAGAGAGAAATTCACGAACTTACATAAGTGTTGGATGAAATTTCTCATTCCCTGAGAAATTAAGAATTTAAAACTTGAGTATCATCATAGAAATGCATATCAGAGCCATCCATTATTCGAATAAAACACATATTTTTCAACCTCTATGTTAGCACTCAGAAATATCCTCTTGGTTGTAAAAGAGGAAGTCCAAAGGTAACCTTTTCAAACCAAGCTTGTAGATTGAAGGATATCCCCTTCATTCTAGAGAGGCCTCTCTCTGAAAACCTAATCACTAATCTTAGCAATTGGTTGTGTATTCAAACAATGATTATCTCTTCAATAAGGTTTTGTATTTTCAGTGTGTTGGTTGGGATGAAACAAGTAATCTATTAGGAAATGGAGTCAATCAATCTAGTTTCAGATGTAGACACCAAGATATTGACTGTATGAATCAAGAGGGACAAATTCAAGGTAGATGGCATATCGTAGACATGTCAAACATCATCTGAATGGTAGTAGAAAAAGAAAACAATCCACTTTAGCAGGGCATGAAACATGAATCCTACAAGATTTAGGAGAAATAGTGCATATGCTTAAACCATATGAACCAGAGCATTAATTAATAAATTTTGTCACATAATCTCATTCAAACATCAGAAGATAGAAGCTAAATGATATCATGTAGAAAGGAAACTATCACAATCAAAGAAATGACTGAGCATACCATCACAAGAATCTTTGTTTCATGAACATAATCTCCTATTTCTCTTGGTACTTAAAAATAACAAATTGATCACACACAACAACAAAAAAACTATTTTTGTTTTCAAAATCCAACTTGTTTTCCTCCTTTCTAATGTATTATACAGGAAAAATACATAAAAGTTAAGATCCATAAATTTTGGTAGAATAACTGTAAAATATTTACAATATATGAGAGTTTAATTTACAAAAAATAATCAAAATCCTATCCTTCTAGCTATTTGTATCTCTATTTGTCATTTAAACATTGGTTAAAGCATCTAAAAATTGTTGTACGCATCCTCTGCTATTCTTTTGGGAAAAGGATGAGTCATAGATGAAGTGTAGGACTGAAGTTGTTTACACCCTTGTAGGATTTGTATCTAGAACTATAATTCGTATACATCCTTTGTAGAAAAATTGATACATGAACCTTTGAAATTTGCTAAAAATGTGCAAATGTACTGTGTAATTGTTTACAATCTTTAAGGCCCTTCTTTCTTGTGTTGACTCATATTTTATCCTCTCTTTTAGTTAAAAAACCTTTATGACATATTACCATAACATATTGAAAATAAAATAACTATCAAAAAGATAAAATGGAGCATGCCAAAACGCTGAGGTAAAATTAGGGTTTCATATATTCCTTTGTCAATGAGGTAATTTTATCATTCTTCCATAACTTCTGCAGCCTAAGAAAGGAGGTTTAACTTGTCTTGGATTCTTGTCATCCTTTGATATGTATTGGATCATTATATTATTTTGCATCCATATCGATGCATTTGGAGTGGAAAAAGTGGAGGAATCAGCTCATGGGACCATTTTTACTAGCAGGACCCAGTTTAGAAAAACAATGTTTGAAACATTCCGGGAGCGTTTTATGGCATCAAACAACATTTTTTGGGGGTAATTTTTTTTTGCTTAATGTTATACCTTTTCATGTTATTCTACACACAAATACCTTTCCAATGACATGATAATCATGCCAATCAGTGTTCATATGCAAAAGTTATGCCACTCAGAAGTTGACCTTGTTTTCACACCTATAGTTTAGGAGGATGCCACGTCGGCCCCCATTATTCATGGAAAAGGGTCTAGAAATGTGTTTTTTTATGTAAAAGACTCTAGAAGATTCTTTTTGTAACTCTAGTTAAGATTTGATGTAGTCAAAATTAACCACTAGTAGGCTATCGAGTTGTGTTATAACCTGGCTACTGGGAGGAAGCGACATTCGATTCTTTCGAGAGAATTTTGTTCCATAGTTGAGAAAAGATAACAATGAGAGATAGGAGGTGGAGCACATATAGAGGATTAGTGCATTGTAGCATCCCATGGGCCACAATCATTATTTCTTTGTACCTGCAGCCATATTTCCAGACATAGAAAGAGAGTGAAGTGGCCTCACCTTCTAGCTCGATTTTCTCCCTAAAGGATTTCGTAGAGAGCATATCTTGTGTCCTGTGTGTGTGTGAGCTTATTTTGTCATTCTCTACCTTTATGCATAATTTATATTCACATGAATACACTAATTACAATTAAATCTACAGATCTTAAAGTTTAATAAAACTTTAATAGTGTAGAATCTCATTTTTTTAATATAATATTATCAGATTTGTTGTGACGAACTGTACAGTGGAATATCCATGACAGTTTATGGATCATCCTTCTATTACACTTCTATATAGTTATGCTAGCTTTCAAAGCTCCTTTCCATTTTCTACCTGCATACTTTGTTTTCCCCTGTCTTGTAGCCTTTTTCTTGCCCTTTAAGGACTTCACATTCTCCTGTTCATCAATTATCATTAGTTCCTTTAGCTTAGGATTAAGCTTTGCTTAAAAGACCCATCTTAATTTATCTGTAGGACGAGTATGGGGTTTCCTATAGTAAACCTTAGGTTTTTTTTGTGTCTTCATCTCTTGTTTCCATACCTTGCTTTCCTTTCTCAAATTTTTTTATTTTATTTTATTTTATTTTTATTTTTATTTTTTTATTTTTTAATTTTTTTTTAACTCCTCTTTTTCTAACATTTGTGTATGTTGTCTTCTTTTTCTATTTTCATAGACCTTATTCTTTTATTCCTTTACAAGCTTTTTCTCAACATGCACATGCCTGGATTTAGCCTCTGTTTCAAGGGCTAGGGTTTCAACATAAGTGTTAGCCTTACCCTTTCTTGGTCTTCTTGGTGCAAGGTTTCTCCATGTCCTCTGACTTAGGGTTTGTATTTTCTTGTTTAACTCATGTATATATGGCATCTTAATAAGGACATGATGACATATATCATGAGGTAATAGTTATTGTTTGGTCATGGCATTAGTGGACATTTTAAGCATACTTTGATGTAAGAAATAAGGTAAGCTCATCTTTCTGAAACCAATGAAATGACATAAAAACCTCATGTGGTAAAGGTATATTTTGTAATACCTTCCTTCACATGTAAAAAAGAGTTGCACAATCTTCAGAACGTTAGACCATTCATTCTTCAACATATACCGAGGGATTCCCATGCTCCAATTAGGGTTCTCATATTCTCCCTTTAGGAAGAAGTTGAGATCCACATTCTCCATCATTCACTTCTTGAACCACTTCTCAACCTTGGCAGGAAACCCTATGGCTTCTGTTATTGAATCTTCAGTGATTGTGAACTCCATTCATCTTATCTGAGCTCTGTTGCCATCAAAAGAGTGAATAAAATCATAACACCAACTCATATTGTAACCATCAAACTGCTGGAAAATTGACTCCCATCCTACATATATGAATAAAGGTGCGACTTCATCATAAACCTCAAACCATACTCCATCTAGTTCAAATCATCTCACATGACCTAACTTTCCCATTTCTTATTTGAGAAAAATTGAGCACTCTGCCACGCGTTGTCAAAAACTAATAAAAATTTCATTGTTCGTTGTTATCTAGTCACGTAGGTTTGACGGAAGGAAATAGTTGATTCACAAAATTCTGGTTTTAACTCTCCTTCTCTCTAAGCCTTCTTTAACGTTTTGAAACCACCTCAAACCATCAGATCAAGTCATATCACATATTAGTCACATCAAATAGCTTTAAATATTTTAAAATAACCAAAATGATACTCAAAACTTTATTTTTTTTCAAAATTTTGAAGTCGGTATGAAAATATTTCGTAGTGCGGGTACGTGCTACAGAAATATTTCATAGCACCATCTCCTTTTTTGGCATCCGATTGGTGTAAGAATTTGGTAAAAAATTTGGCATGACAAAAACAAATTTCTTAACCTGCTTCTTAATCCTTATGCCACCTTTTCACACCAAAATTTAACCTAATCCTATGCTTAAGCCCACTTTTCTTGTAAAACTCTCAATTTTTTTTATTCAAAACAACCTGAACCCCTTTTTTGAAAGTAAAAACTTGTTGCTAACACTATACACGAACATTACTACTTTACTGGACGATGGAAATTTTGATTTCCTCGAGTAGGTTCATTGTCACATCTTCCCTTTACAGATCAAGACTTCAGTGGCATTGTATCTATCACCATATTTTGAGTCTATGGAGGCTACGACCATGCGATTATAGCAGTTTCCTGTAATTTTGAGGAATGTGAAGTTCATGAAGCTCATAGACTCATTTAAAACAAATTTATAGACTTTGAAGTCATTTAAAACAAATTTATAAACTTTGAAGCTTAGCATATCTATGACAGTTTGACTGGAGAGAAATTCAAAAACCCCATCACTGGCAATGACAAAGAAAGGATTATCGGCTACGAGGTCGAGCACTTTGATCTCCAGGACAACGATGACACTAATGCTTTTGGCAGTACAATCACCAGTACACTCCTGGTAAACACAGTCCCTAGATAATTTGCAAGGGCCAGAAAGTTTCCATGCCAATAAGACGGTTAGTAAAAATATGTTTCACAGTTTAAAAGTCAATATTCCATATCGTCACAAACTTGTTCTTTTCATAAAATTCCCCCTTCAATGTCAGTGTCTCCACCTCTTCTGTTAACATTAATTATGTCCCACATGTAGAACACCAAGACACTTCCCTTCCATATCTACCGCTCCACCTTTTGGTGTTCCTTTGCGCCTCTTGGTGCAATTGCTAATTTAAATTATTTTAATTTTAATTTCCGCTCATTTGATTGGTTGAAATGACTTGGGTCTTATTTTGTAATCATTACAAACTTGACATCTAGGATAATTAATTGAGCAATTAACATTTAAATATCCAAGAATGATTTTCTCCTCGTGTAACGAAAACCACGTCCTGTCACATCAGAGCTTGCCTAAATCCATAACTTTATTCATAACTCACTAACCTAAATCTATAGCTTTATTCATTACTCACTAACAATGCCGCTCATTTAAGAGTACTGTGCGGCCCTCTTTCCTTCATATTTTCCTTCTTTTCATTGTAGTGAATGTTCTAACTTCAAACTCAACCCTTTGAAATATTGAAATCCCAGTGCATATTCAACAAAGATAAAAAAAATTCTATGAAAAAAATGTGATATGATGCAAATGCAATTAGGTATATGATAAAGAGCCTCCCCATGGAAAGTTGAATGGTAGCAAGTTGTGCATTGTTTAATAGGGCATTCCACATAAAGCAATAGGAGGAGTTGCATAAATTAGAATGCTAGTAAGTCACTTGTATTTGATTAGGGAAGTCTACACATAGAAATACAAGAAGTGATAGAAGGGTTTGTATAAATTTGTATGTTAGTAAATTGCTTATGGTGATTAGGTTTTTGTTCGCTCTATTTATTGAATATGAAAAAAGATGGATTAACATCAATTTTTTGTTATCATGTTTAATCTAAATATCCTTAAACATACTCATCTAAATAATATTGTATATTTTTATCAATTTTAGTTTAATCTATGTTTAAATAAACATTAAATGATTTAAACAAAGCCAACGTTAAGTTGTATTTGTTTCACACCCTTCCAAATGAAAAATCACTCGAAATATTCAACCTCAACTGCAGAGATATGATGAAAGGAAAAAGATATAATAGATACAAGTTATACATTAATATTTGATTATTTGATTATTATTATTTAAAAATCAATAGAGTCAAGTGACATAATGTTACGATTCACATCCATGATTCACACCCATCTAAAACCGTTAGAAATATCCATTTAACAATTGAGAATCAACAATGCCCCATCAAGAAGCACTTAATTAATAAGTACAAATTATATCATTATTACTTTAGAAATATCCATTCAACAATTGAGAATCAACAATGCCCCATCATTAGGCACTTAATTAATAAGTACATTTTATATCACTATTACTTTAAATAATAAAGGTGAGGTAAAGAAATAATGTGTTTGTAAGTAATTTTTTTTTAAACTTCAATAGAGACTATAATGATTATAATGGATAATGAAGTAATAATATTTAAATTCATTAATTTATTTGAATTTTTTTTTATTAGAGTAATTTATTTTTTTTTAAATGATTTTTAACTTTTTGTTTGTTTGTTAAATAAAAACACTTTATATAAAATATAATGCAAGTTTCAAAGATTATATATATATATATATATATATATATATATATATATATATATATATATATATATATATATATATATTGATTGTCTTTTTCTTTTTGCTAATTATAAGAGGACTTAGGAGTAGAATCAACAACTTCGTTCACCTAATCATCAACATACTCCCCACAAGGCCCACTATAATTAACACCCTTACTTTTAATGCAAGCACCTTATTCTCAAGCCAACATAGGATACCAAACCAAACTTTACTACATGAGATGTTCTCCATGTTTCCACCACAAAAGGTATCACCTAATTCATAAAATAATTATTTCAAGGCAATGAGTAAGGGTTTTAAATTCTACAATCATTAACATCTTGGAAAAGAAACAATATCACAACAACAATACTTTTGATCAATTTTTGGAAAAATTACATTTAACCGAAACTAATTACATGATAGTAATACAGTGTAAATTAGTAGCTAAATTAAACTAAGTAGCAAGTAATGCTAAGTATGCGGCTTTGTTAATATAGTGTTCACAAATAAAATTTATAAATTTAATTGTTGTTGAAGCCTAAAACATTTGGATGAAGAAAATCGTGAAATTATTTCAACTCGACTTGTTCTATATATATGAGAAATTTCTCTTTTAAGAAACAAACTCCATTATACTCCTTGCATGTACTTTATTTTTTATTTTCAATAGATGGAAATGTATTACTGTAAATTTTTGAAGATGTTCTATGCTTGATGCAAATTTACTTCAAACTTTTAGGGCCTGATACGAAATAGCAATCATATAAACATGAAAGTAAAATTCTGATAGAACATACCAATATATCGATGGAAGACAAGCCAAAATTATACTTAACTTTTGATCAGAAAAATATATGTGATGTGGTGTGTTACGATGACCAACAAGATGCTTCAACCAACAAAGTCTCCTCATGGTCAGCCAACCAGAAGTGTCACACAACCCTCAAGACAGCTCCAATAAAGTCAACGAAATTCAACGCAAAACAACAACAACAAATGATCAATGCAGTAGGTCAAAGTCAACGTCCAGCCTCAGTATGTGTGCCAATCGTTACGGCCTTCAGAAAGCAGACTTTTGGTGAAGTTTGGAGGTCAAAGGACCAAGCATTGACCAAATTCAACTTTGGTCAAACCTGTGCTGAAACCCTAGACGGATCCACACCAAAAGCCCTAGCTGCCGCTCCACACGTGTGAGAAGAAATGCCTCCAAAAGGTGATCGAACTAATCAAACACTATAGAGATGTGTGTGATGAGTGGATGATAAAATGACCTCCAAATCTCTGCAAATTATATCCATCTGTGAGAGTGTGTGACACATCTGTTGGGGTTCCCAAGCCTACATTACAATTCTGGCCGACCTTGCACATAAGCAGAATAAATTAAAATTAAATGTTCTTCTCATCTGATCAATATGATCTTTAGATCAATATTGCACCTCTCCGAAAGAGGAATCCAATAAAAATATTGTCATCATCATCTGAGTAGTACAACATGGAGTTTGGACCTATATTCCCAAAATGAACACTCCTTCTCAACTAGGGAGAACGCCATCCACCAGTGCCATCCAAACATCGTGTGTCATTCTGCCATAACTTGCTTTGTTGGCATCTTTATTTCAAATGGTGAGTCACAAAGACATCAATCCCAGCTGACCCGAAGTCAGCTCAGAGGTCTGAAACATCTATAGGACTCAAAGGAGTCTCATACTAACCCAAAGTTATTTTAACTGACCCGAAGTCAGTTGGGGGTCTGAAACCTCACTAGACTTTATCCCAGATCAAATGGTTGGACACGTGCCATCCTAGACATAGAGAGTACGACAATCTCCGATGTGTCCATCGGCCTTGCTATCAGTCTCTATCCACATTTCCCACTTCATTGGCCAAGATGAGAGGTACTTCCCATGAGTACGAAACTCCATGGGTAGGATGCATGCGGGGCATAGATCAAAGAGAGGTGAACCAACTCAATATCATCACGGGGGGGGGGCGGAAGCACATCAACAAGGTTCGACAGACCTAGCCCTGTGGTTTCTTATAGCTCCAAGAAGCTATCCCCAAAGCCCCCTGGAGCTCCCATAGCTCATCACCCAATAAGACCCTCAAAATGGGGTCATTCCATGATTCCAAGATTCTCACAAAAGGTTAGGAACTTGACCTTCCCCAAAGGCTTAGTGAGAATATTCGCGAGCTACTCATCAGTTCCTATATGATCGAGCCTTATGGTGCCTTGCTGTACCATATCCCAGATAAAATTTTACCTGATATCAATGTGCTTGGATCGATCGTGGAACACAAGATTCTCTGACAAACGAATCCCACTTTGGTTATCACAAACGATAACGGTGGTATCTATCACATGCCAAAACAACTCACTGAAGAGCTTTCGCAACCAAACAACTTCACAATAGGCCATACTCGCTGCAATGTATTCGGCCTCAGTGGTGCTCAAAGCCATTGACTTATACTTCCTACTCATCCAAGATATCGAAGCAAAACCAAGTGTGAAGCAGCACCCATATGTGCTCTTGCGATCCACCACACTGCCAGCCTAGTCGACATCAGTATATCCATGGAGTTTCAAACTCCCGGTAGTGTATCTCATCCCATGGTTTATCGTGCCCCGAAGATATATCAAGAGATTCTTGGCACCAACCCAGTGAACGTGATGAGGATCAACCATGTGTTGACTCAAAGTGTTCACTGCAAAACATATGTCCAGACGGGAGTTCACTAAGAACATCAATGCACCTACGAGTTGAAAATACTCGGTAGGATTTCCCAATGCGGGCCCAACAACATTTCCACACAATTTCTTGAAGTTTAGTTCCATCGGTGTCGACGCAAACTTACAATCCACCATACCAAATCTCTCTAGCAGCTTCATAATATATTTTATTTGAGAGAGGAAAATCTTGCCAGGTCTTTACCATGCCTCCAAGCCTAGGAAGTAGTGCATCAATCCTAAGTCTTTCATCTCGAAATCAGAAGAGAGCTCCCTCTTACACTGATGAATGAGAGGGTCAACGTCTGTCAAGAAGAGATCATCCACATAGAGAACCATAATGAGAGGTTTTTCTCTATCAACCTTGAAGTAAAGGTTCTGATCAACATTACTTTGAGTGAAGCCCAGCTTCATCAAGTAGTTATTTATCCTCTCGTATGAAGCCCTGGGGGTTAGCTTCAACCCATAGAGGGATTTCTTCAACCTACATACATGAGAGTCTCTATCTTGGACTTCAAACCCTAGAGGTTGCTCCACATACACCTCTTCCTTTATCGAACCATGAAGAAAAGAGGTCTTCACATCCATCTGGTGGAGACTCCATCCTTGCGTGGAAACAAGGGAAATAATAGATCGGATGGTGGTATAGCGGGGCACAGGTGAAAATATATCATCATAGTCTATGCCTTCCTTTTGATAGAAGCCTCGAGAAACGAATCTTGCCTTGTACTTTTCAACACTACCATCGGATCCATGCTTGATCTTTTAGAGCCATTTCGAGGTGACAACTGATTTGTCCTCCGGTCTCGGGACCACATCCCATAGATCATTCTTCATAATGGAATCATACTCTTCGTGCATAGCATCCTTCCAAAATTGATGCTTTACATCTTCTTCAAATGATCTAGGCTCAAATTGTACGATTGTACTCATGGCTGCTAGATACCCTTGGTATCTATTTGGCTTCATGCTTTCACGGAATGTCCCCCTTGGGGCCATATGTCTCTCGACATCCTTGAGAGTATCCTTGAGCCATGAAGGTCTTTTCTTCATTGAAGGAGGTGGATCAATAGGGTCCATCGGTCCTTCAACATCGGGCATCGTCTCATCCTTTAGCTCTTCCTACTTCCTTGTTCTTTCATCATGGTCTTCCTTGGAGATAGGAAGATTTATCACTTTCCTGAGGGAAGAATCTTCATTGAAGGTGACATCGTGGAATATCTCCACTTATTTTTGACCAAGCACATATATCATATATGCCTTCGAAGTTTCATTATAGCCCACAAACATTCCTTTCTTTCCAGAAGCATCCAGCTCACTTCTCTTCTCTTTTGGCACATGAAAGTAAACAGGACAACCAAAAACTCTAAAATGAGAAACATCAAGCCTTCTTAATAGAGAAGGTTTCTTTGAGATTTTTGGAGTCCAGAGCAGAATGTGGGCATCGATTTTGTATGTACACTGCAGTGTTCGTAGCTTCTCCCCATAGAAAATTCGAAAGATCTTAGTCACATAGCATGGCACGAGCAGCTTCCACAATGGTCCTATTCTTTCTTTCAGCTGTTGGGGTTCCTATGTTTTGGCAGGTTTGGCTCTACCAAAAGATAAGACAACATCAAAACCACTTTGGGACCTCAGGATCTAACCCTCCTGGGTCCAGAGAGGGATCTCTCTATAAAGGTAAGGTATATGTCTTTGAAGTTCAGTTTCAAGGTATTAGGCTAGTTATAAGGCACGGGGGTTGTTGTTTTGTTTATTTGTTTGGTTTTTAGGAAACGTGAAAGAAGGGTTCAATATAAGACAAAGGAGAGAAAAGAAGGTTTTTAGGCAAAGGAGGGATAATTTAGAGAACACTCGAGACCATTAGGCAATGGAGTCATAAAAGGGTTTACTTGCTATTCAGTATCCAAGGCTTTCAATTGGGCTAGTCATCTAAAACAGAGGATCTTTAAAGATGATAGTATGGTATGAAATGATAAGGAATGAAGGTGAATGACAAGGAAACCTCTGAGGTGACCACTTAGGGAGCAGATCTAGGGACAGGGCATGCCTTAAACACCTATGATCCAACCCCTAAAAGGCTAACTCTTCAGACAACAAGAAACACTTAAGATTTAAACACAAAGGTGAAGCCTGAGATCAGAGAAAGGCTTTGAACTTTCAATGCTTCGACATTCAACTTAAGGGAACTTAGAGAGGTTCAACTGATTGAAAAAGACCATAGTGAGATAGAATTAGCATTCTAAACTCCCAGTATCCCAATTCTTCAATTAAAACCAGACAAGAACATCTAGGAATAGATTCATAAATTCATACATCAGTTAGCAGTGAATAACATCTACTACACTGGTTAAATTATCTTGAATTAGTTCTCAAATAACACAATCAGTAGAAAACATCAAAGATAAGAAGAGCAGGAACATTAGGGTACCATGCAAGGGTATATCCTAAGCTAGATTTTTTATTCTTACCAGAGAAATGAAATGTAATGAATTACAAAAGGAAAACAGAGACAAAGGTAGAACAAATCACCGCTGCTTTAAATCAGGATCCAAAGAAATGTGCTTGTCATATTAAAGAGCAACACCAGTCATATACAACATTGTCCAACAACTTGATATTCAGTCTGAAATCATCTCCTCAGCCTATTTTACAACTTTACATGCAGAACTATATCTCAAGAGAAATAGCTTACAATTCACAGATATCCGATAAAAAACCTTTACAATGTGTTTCCTCATGATTTTTATAGCTATAGAGAGGAAGAGGAGGTAGATAGAACTTTTAATGAAAATTAAAGCAGAGGAAGAAGAGTGGCTCGAGGCCCATTCTGTTTTAATATCTATGCATTGATCTTCAGTACTCTTTGGATGAAAGAGTGGTCTTCGACAGGCTGATAGTAACTCCAAGTATGTTCTTTGATGTACTTTCCGGCTGCAGTACTCTATAGTACTCTGGTGATGAGAAAAGGCAGATAAATGACTTTTAGGCCTGCCATATTGCATAACAAATGCTCTGGTATCTTTAGGACTTCTGTCAGGGTGTAGATCTTCTCAGGAGCTTGATGTAGAATAAAAAACAGTATGGGAACTTGTCCTTTCATGGGAAGGAACCTCCTGCTGATGTGAGACACTGATAAGATTGTTTTCTGTGCTTTAGGCCTCATTAGGCCTTTTGTGTTAATCACAAGGTCTTCAATATGGTACATTTTCCCTTTAAACATTGAATTAAGGCTTAAAATATTCAATAACATGCTTTAAATCTCTTAATTCTTCACTGATACTCTTTGTCGCTTCCGTGACTGTCTCTGTCTGTGAATTTGCAGGGCTTATGGTACTAGAGTCTTAAATGGATTTGACACCCCTGATTTGGATAAAATATGCGTTTAAAACCCTCTCAGGAGTCTTCCTTGCAATCTCTCGCTCTGATAAAACCTCATCGGTGCTACTGTGTCATTAACAGTGACTTTGTAGAAAATAACGACTTTCACCGTCTGTAACCCTGCACAAAGACAAAAACAATGTTAAGAAATCCATGCAAGAGGGAGAATGGATGCTGTTGATGACTATGAGAATGGCAGCGCAACACAGGTGAATGCGGTGGAAAACGGCTGAAAAATGCTGTGAAATGGTGAAAAACTGATCTGATGGTGGCCTGATGAAGAAATGGTTCTGGGCCATTAGATTAGATGGACTAATGATGATCGACGACGGGGATTTGCTGGTGGGGTGACTTTAGAAGTTCAGGCAGAGAAAACATAACTTTAATGTAAAATATAAAGTTAAGTCTTTGGGCGAATTACAAAGGGAAACGATGAAAATCGCATGAAGTCTTGGCTTTGAATGGTGGGACCGGCATGGGCGGAGGGCGATTGAATATGGACCGTTAGATCTCAGGAGGAGATCAACGGCTGAGATGTCCTAATGAAACTATGTGGTAGCGCGATGAAAGACATATGAACGAAATGCGTGATGGAATGAGGACCGTAGATCTATATAGATCAACGGTCGGGATTGCGTGGAAGAGCTTTCAGAGGCAGAAGAGGGGAAGTGGTTTTAAGAAGAGAAACCACTGTTTTTGCACAGCAAAAGCGTGATTTTGAAATTTGCCCAAAATAACGCGATACAGCTTGCCACTTGACACATGGAAAAATAAAACCATCTATATCACATGATTTTAAACTGTTAAAGCTCGGACACCAAAGTTACGTGATATGGATGCTGGCCATTGGATCTGGGACTGCAAGATCTAACGGTGATGGATGGAGCACGATATGGACAGTTGCGCGGTCGGTAATGTGGGGACAAGTCAATGGTGGTTTTAATGTGGGCCGTCTGATCTGTGAAATGGACGACTGAGATCTCCAGATGGAAAGTGAAGATGGAAGGGCAGGTTAATGGGCGAGAAGAATAAGAGTTGTTGGATCATATGGGATGGACGGCTACGATCCAATCACATCGAAGGATGGTAGGGGCCAAAAAATCTGATGGTTTGAACTTGCGATTGTGTGTGAGCCGTTGGATCAGCGGAAGATCGACGGTTGAGATTGGATCGGGGAAGACCAATCAGGGAACACGGGGCGGCAAGAGAGAGAATCCTGGCCGTTGGTTCTTGTGGATTCAAAGGCCAGGATCTAATCAGGAGTCGGCCAATCAGGGGAAACGAAAGTGGCACATTTAAAAGTTTGCGATTGGCGATTGGAGCGGTGATGCGATGGCCGTTGGATTGTTTAAAGATCAACGGTGGAGATCGCCATCAGAGGGTATCAAAGGAATGTTATGGGCGTGTGGTGAGATTTGCGCGGACCGTCGGATCTTCACAGATCGATGGTGGATATTGCACAGGCGTTCAATAGAACAAAACACTTCTCACATCAGAACTTTTCATATAACAAAGAAATGCGCTCCCGACCAATCTTCCGATTGCGATAAGCGCTCAAAGGCTTAGTGCCTGGTCTCGACGCTGGGTTTCATGGAGGGGAAGTGGTTAGGGGCTTAGCCGAAAGGGGATAAAGCCTGTAATGAAAATTAAGTGTTTTTAAGCCAAAAAGAGAGTTTTTAAGGCTTAGAGAAGGGTTTCGGTAGGGGGAAAAAGGGGTTTTTCAATCAAATGAAGGGGTCCACATGATTTACAAAGGGGAATTATATGGTTTAGAAGACTTGGGAAGGGGTTTTTGGGGTTTTAGGGGGGATTCCGAGAAGGGAGGAAAGGGGTTAAAATGGGGAATTTTGCAGGGATACAAAGGAGTAAATGGAGGCTTTCTGAGCTTAATTTTTCTACAGACATTGAGGCTTTTTTTATGGAAACAACAGTGAAGATCTTTTCAAAGGCAAAGGACACACATAGGCTTCAAGAATGAGAGATTTTCAGAGGAAATGTATCTCTTGAAGGCTCAGAAAAATATTTAGCCACCTGTTTGCTTGACAAAAATTTATAGGTGGATAACATCAACAATGCCATTTTTCTCAGGAGTATACATGGTTGTGGTCTCCCTCTTAATGCCAACTTCTCTGCAAAATTCATTGAACTCATTTGACTCATATTCAGTGCCATTATCGGTCCTCAAAATCTTGATCTTCTTTCCTGTTTGAGTTTCCACCAAGGCATTAAGAGTACAAAACCATTTGAATGCTTCATCCTTCTTCTTCAAGAAATATATCCAGGTCCTGTGAGGGAAGTCATCTATAAACATCATGTAACATGAAAATCCTCCCAAAGATGTCACAAGAAACATACCAAATAAATCAAAATGTATTAATTGCAAGACATCAGATGTCTTTGTGACACTTGAGGGGAAAGGTCCCCTTGTATGCTTTCCTTCGGCATAACCTTGACATACACCTTCATGATCATTTTTAAATTCAGGCATCCCTGTCACCACCTTCCTTGCTTTGGGAAGGGCTTTGTAATGAAAGTATCCAAAGCTCCGGTGCCATAATTCGATATGAAGAATTGTACCACATGTCATAGCCCCCAATAAAATTCCTCCAACCTGGTAGAGTGTATCAACTCTAAAACCAATAGTGAGAGCTTCTTTGACGCTTTTCTTCCAGATGCGTACCTTTCCATCAACGTATGACACCTTGAAAACTTTGTCTCCCATGACCGAAATAGACACAAGGTTCTTCTTCAAATCAAGTACATGCAATACATCTTGCCAACAGAGGACTTGAGATTGAGATAAATGGAGGGTCACAGTCCC
Organism: Pinus albicaulis; assembly: GCA_034641835.2. Classification (NCBI taxonomy): domain Eukaryota; kingdom Viridiplantae; phylum Streptophyta; class Pinopsida; order Pinales; family Pinaceae; genus Pinus; species Pinus albicaulis. Next base: position 436,579,771 of record CM076584.1, read on the forward strand.
TGTCCCTTTCACGAGATAGGTGGCATTATCTCCAAGGATAATTTGCAGATTAGTATCCTTCTCAATCAAATCAGAGAGGGATTATTTAAAACCAGTGAGGTGCCTTCAAGCACCACTATCAATCAACCATACATCTAGGGTGTCAGGTGGAGATGCAACAGAGAGGGAAGATACAAGAATGAATTCATTTCTTTTATTGTCAACAACATTGGATTCATCAAACCTGGAATTTCTTGACATTTTGAAAGGTTGCCCATTTCCATTGCGACCAGAGGGAGCCTTCCTATTTCCTTTGAACCTATTGTTCCTTTGATTTCCATTCCCTCTGTTGTTGTTGTCATCATCCCTTGGAGAATCCATTCTATTAGGGCATTCTCTAGCATAGTGGCCAAACTTGTTACATGTGTAACACCTTCCTTTATTTTCTTTGTGATTCAGATTTATGCAGAAACGCATCAAAATATAGAAATAACCATAAACATAGAGATGCAGTAGAAATAATTCTTCATTTCATTAATACCGAATAAAAGAAATATGCTTACAAACATAATGGAAATAAACTAGCTAGGGTGCTGGTAGCGAATCTCTGAGAAGAGATGTGGCGGCTACAAACCTCTGAACTGTGTTACAATGAGGCTCGAGGGCCTATTTATTATTGAGAAACAATGGATAACTCTAAACATCCAAAAACCTAACCCTAGGAGATGAAGCGCCAAAACTATGGGCCCCGTTTGGGTAAATTGGTGTTTCAACTTCCCGGGGACGTAACTTCGGCATACGATCTCCGTTTGATGCATATGATACATCGTTAAAAATATCTATCTGAGGACTACAAGTGTTGCTGCAAATATTAATTTAGGAATGAAATCATATGTGCCAAACAAACGATGCCCAAAGAACGTCGTTTAGGGCCTCAAAACGGCTTCGGAAGTTCAGGACCCGAAAAACTACTAAAAAATAGTAAGTTGTGCTGCAACTTAAAAACTGAAAGAACTAATGGTGGGGGTTCAAATGGAATAGGTGGGTGGCCACCAATGTCCACCTGGATCAGTAAGGCCCCAAAACGGCTCTGGGAGTGCAGGACCCGAAAACCTGCTAAATATAGTAAGTTGTGCTGAAAGTGAAAAGCTGCAAGAATTGATGGTGCAGGTCCAAATGGAATAGGTGGGTGGCCACCGATATCCACCTGGATCATTCCTCTCTCCTTAAGAAGCAATGGTCCCCATTGCGTTGAGATCCTCCATGAGATGAGGCACGTTCTGTTGTCGAAGATGTCATGGACCTACGGGCGGACATGCTAGATGCAATTAGTAAATTTGGTTTCTTTATCAGCCTCAAACAGTAAATGTGTGGATTCTGTCTGTTTAGTCGCATGAGGTATGGCAACATCAGGAAGCGGTGCGTCGGGGGTCAGATCAATGGAGTGCTTGTCCTGACAGTTTAGAGGAACCTCTGTGAGTGAGGAGAAAGTTTCCTCGTATTACTCCATGAATTTGTCCATTTGTTGTAGCCGTGTAGGGGAGCCCTGTTTCGAGGTTGTGGCCACAATATTCTTCTTTCCTTGTGAGCAAGTTGTAAGAAAAATAAATTTCGTGGTTTGGGAAACAATCTTACTATGTCGTTTTGCAGTAGTCAAAGAGATGACAAGAGGCGGTACCACCTCCGGTATTCTGTACAAGTTATTTCCCAAAGTAATAACAACAACACGAGGCCTAGACTCATACACAACATTTCGCCTCCACAAGTATGGTTGGCAAAATAATACATTAGCTACATCAAGAGGAGCAACATCACACAATACCTCATCCGTGAATGGCTTGATATTGTACGGAAGGCGACACTGCTGGTGGATGCGGAGATCTCTCCCTGGGTGGAGCCACCCGATGGTATACGACTGCAGGTGTGCTATGGTCGGTAGGCTGAGCCGCTTCACGACCTCTGCTGAAATGAGGTTCTTTTGGCTTCCGCTATCGACAAGAAATTGCAGCGGAGAACCCTTCACCCACATTTGCGAATGGAAGAGGCGCTCCCCCTCCTCTGGATCCTCCCTCTAGATATTGGTGGTGGAAACAATGGCATTGGGATCTGCATCAATGATATGCTTCCCTTTGTCATTGCCTTTTTCTGGTTCTGACTTAGGATCAGAAAATGCATCTGATTCGAGTGCCTTTAGTTCGGCCACCAATCACTGTTTGGCCCGACACTCGTTTGTGCTGTGAGTGGGGTTGTTATTAAATTCACACCACTTCCCTGTGTCCTTCTTTGGATTTGTGGTGTTGTTCTGAGTCACACTGCTTTGGCCTTGCCCCCTGTTCTTCGGTTCAAGGGCACCTTTTGGATTCGCAGATCCAAAGTCTCGCTTCTTCTGCTTAAATTCGTGCTCGATCTTGGCGGCATAGTGATATGCCGTGCCGAGCGATGTAATGTCGAGGAACTCCATTTCCTCTTGAATGTGTTTGTGCAGATAGCCGCGGTACTTGAGCACCAAATTTCTCTATGAATCTTCAGTACCCAAATTTGTGCGCAGGGTATGGAATAGATTCATCAGTTCGTGCACATCCTGATCCCTTTGCTGTCGCAACGTGGTCCATTGGGTGTATTTGTCCTTATAGCTCCCCACGGGGTAATATTGTTCCTTGATGCCATCTCGGAACGAATTCCAAGTGGGTGTGGCCGAAAATAGAGAGGGTTCCCCTTCGTCCTCTTGCTCACAGTAGGTTCCCACCAGTCTTTGACATGGGGGGTGGCTTTGAGGAATGCAAAAATATTCTTTTCTTGGTCAGAGAAATCATGGACTGAGAATACCCTTCCAGCAAATTCAACCATCTATCTACGACGTTTGCATCTATTTGGCCTTCAAATACAGGAATGTCAAATTTTACATGTACCTTGAAGGGAGTGGCACCTCCAGATTGGCTGTTGGATGCAAATGCGCCGTAGGTGGGTAGTCGTTGAAGGATCTGAGCAAAGTTATCCATCATCGTGTTCCTTTGTTTCTCGAGGGCCTCCTCAAGCAATATTTTGATAGGATCTCTTGCTCCCTCATCTTTCTTTTCTTCCGCCATGGGAGGTCACCAGGGCTTGCGAGGCTGATTTTGCAAGGGTTCAACTAGATCGAGCCCTAACTCCTTATACCCTAACCGCCTTGGGGACATGAAAAGAAAAACAAAGAAAGAGCAGATTGATCTAATACCACTGATCCAGATTTATGCAGGAACGCAATATAATACAGAAATAACCATAAACATAGAGATGCAGTGGAACTAATTCTTCATTTCATTAATATCAAATAACAGAAATATGCTTACAAACATAATGGAAATAAACTAGCTAGGGTGCTAGTAGCGAAACTCTGAGAAGAGATGTGGCGGCTACAGACCTCTGAATTGTGTTACAATGAGGCTCGAGGGCATATTTATTATTGAGAAACAATGGAGAAGTCTAAATGTCCAAAAACCTAACCCTAGGAGATGAAGCGCCAAAACTATGGGCCCCGTTTGGGTAAATTGGTGTTTTAACTTCCCGGGGATGTAACTTCGGCATACTATCTCTGTTTGACGCGTATGGTACATCGTTAGAAATATCTATCTGAGGACTACAACTGTTGCCATGAATATCAATTTCGGAACAGAATCATATTCGCCAAACAAATGACGCCCAAAAAACATCGTTTAGGGCCTCGAAACGACTCCGAAAATTCAAAACTCGAAAAACTGCTAAAAATAATAAGTTGTGCTGCAACTTAAAAATTGAAAAAATTGATGGCGGGGGTTCAAATAGAATAGGTGGGTGGCCACCAAAGTCCACCTGGATCATTAAGGCCCCAAAACAGCTCCGGGAGTGCAGGACCCAAAAACCTACTAAAAATAATAAATTGTGCGGAAAGTGAAAAGCTGTAAGAATTGATGGTGCGGGTCCAAATGGAATAGGTGGGTGGCCACCGATATCCACCTGGATCACTTTGGCCCCAACTCTTCCATGGTTCCTTGGACCACCATTGTTCTTCTTCTTAGCACGAATGGTGAAGGCAACATTACCTTCATTTTCATATTCCATCATTCTTGTCTCCTCTTGGGTGCATCTCGACAATACTTCATCAAAACCAGGAATCACATTATTATTGAGAATGGTAGTATTGAATACATGCCATTCAGAGGGGATAACTCCAAGGGCAATGAGAGCCATTTCTCGATCAGCTATTGTTCCCCCAATAGCGAGAAGGTTATTCCTAATTTCAGTCAACTTCATAAAATAGGATTGAACAAATTCATCCTTGCCTTTCTTGAGATTCTTTAATTGGTTCTTAAAGAAAAGAACTTGATTTGCATTGTTAGCCCTGAACATGTTGACCAAATTATCATACATCTCTTTAGATGTTCCCAGCTCAGAGATGCAGGCAACCATAATTTTATGGATGGAATCCCGGATAATCAGCTTCGCTTTGATTTCCCCTTTTTTATACTTTGTCTTTGTGGCAATGGGTGCAGATGATGGAGGTTCTTGGATTTTTCCTTGTACATAGTCCATGACATCTTGATCTTCCAACAAGTCCAAAGACATCTTCCAAACATGATAGTCAGACTTGTCAGTCAACTTATTATCAGCTTTGAAGCCATTATAATTTGAGGTACCCATGGGTCCTTGACAAATGCTACTTCTTCGGTGATGCTCTCAACACAAGCTTAGGCTTTGTCTTCACCTTAGCTCTGATACCATGCAAATGTTTTAAGATGATCCATGCTTGATGCAAATTTACTTCAAACTTCTAGGGCCTGATACCAAATAGAAATCATATAAACATGAAAGTAAAATGTTGATAGAACATACCAATAGATCAACAGAAGACAAGCCAAAATTATACTTAACTTTTGATCAACAAAATATATGTGATCTGGTGCGTTACGGTGGTCAACATGATGCTTCAACCAAAAAAGTCTCCTCACGGTCAGCCAACCAAAAGTGTCACACAACCCTCAAGACAACTTCAATAAAGTCAACCCAAAGTCAATGAAAGTCAACATTGTCCAGTCAATGCAGTCAACGTAAAATAGCAGCAACAAATAGTCAACACAGTAGGTCAAAATCAAATTTTAGCCTCGGTATGTGTGCCAATCAATACGGCCTTCAGAAATCGGACTCTTGGTGAATTTTGTAGGTCAAAGGACCAAGCGTTGACTAAAGTCAACATTGGTCAAACCTACACTGAAACCCTAGATAGATCTGCACCAAAAACCCTGGCTGTTGCTCCACACGTGTGAGAAGAAATGCCTCCAAAAGGTGATCGAACTAATCAAACACTAGAGAGATATGTGTGATGAGTGGATGATTAAATGACCTCCAAATCTCTCCAATTTATATCTATCTGTGAGGGTGTGTGACACATCTGTTGGGGCTCCCAAGCCTACATTACAATTCTAACCGACCTTGGACATAAATGGAATAAATTCAAAATAAATGTTCTCCTCATCCGATCAAGATGATCTTTAGATCAATCTTGCACCTCTCCGAAAGAGGAATCCAATAAAAATATTGGCATTATCATCTAAGCAGTACAACATGGAGTTTGGACCTAGTTGCCCAAAATTAACAATTACCTTATCATTAAATTTACTTTCCAACTTAAAGGCCCTTAGTGAGAGTATGTATCTTTCTTTTGAGGTGCAGGTCATGAGTGAGAGTATCTATGTCAATTTAGAGGTATATTTGGTGTTTTTTATTTTTATTTGTGATACATACTATTAGAAACATTTTTTTTCCTAGACAAAAAAACACTCTCATATTATAGAGATGGAAAGTAAATTTGCAGAAAAAAAAAAAAGTCCAAATTTCCAGAAAGTTCATAAACCTAGTGTCAAGGAGACAACCAACAGTGCCAAGAAAAAACAAAAATTCCTTTTAGAACAAAAATATGATGTAGGAAAATTAAAACATAAGAGAAAAACTATAAATAGAAGGAAGCAAATTGTTGCTGAGTGAAATAGAAAAAAAAGTCACCTCGTAAGAGCATGATCTACCCAGATCACAACAGACCATCAGATCCAAATTCCTAGAAATGGATTGAGCTTAGGGCCACACTACACCCTTCCTTGGACAAAAATTCATCCTCATAGTTTTTCTCTCAGAAGATGAGAGAAGAATATATTTTTGAAGGAAATTGAGGAGCACGAGAGTCTGTAAATTGAAATAATCATTGGCCCAATCAACTACAAACTTAGAGTCCCCAAAATAACAATCTCTGACAATCCAAGCCATTTAGTACCAAAAATGACTCCACATAAGGCCAAAAGTTCAACCCTGGTATTCAAGCCAGAGCGACTATTCCAGAAAAAACTGTAAAAATGGGTAGGGGCCAAGTGAATCCCCATACCACTACCAAAAGATCTGAAAGAGTTGGCTCCATCAAAGAAACCAACAGGGTAGGCAGATCACAAATCCTTATGAGAGCGGGGAGGTATGGGAGACTTATTGATCTCAATATAGAATTCTTTGTAAACCACCACAATCTAAAAGCAGGTATGGTTAATATCCGGCAAGACAGAGTTGAAGATAAGAGCATTGTGGTTCCTGCAAATGCCCCAAAGGAGAGACAAGGGGAGATATATGTGTGTCATGATGTTCGAAAACCATAACTGAAGCCAATTGGTGATGTATGTCCAGTTTGGAACATAATTGGAATCTGGAAGGTGCAACACACCAGAACACAGAGATATATAGAAAGAACAATGAAGGAATATGTGTGAGGTGTCTTCTCCATGATTCTTGCAGAGGATACACTGACTCGGGCCTAGAAAACCTCGTTTGGAAATATTTTCCCAAGTTAAAATTCGGTTATGAGCCACCAGCAATAGGAAACATTTGAGCTTTTGAGGAAGTAGCCAATGCCACGACCTAGAAAACCAAGAGTAATTCAGTTCCGGATCCACAACCTGATCATTAATTTAGTAGGCCTCTCAAACTATGACCTGCCCTTTATGTAGCTTGTTATTCCAATGCAACTTGTCCTTCGATAGAGTCAGCGAGATCTCGATCTGCTGCAAATTTAGAATATAATGTTGGAAGATAATTTTTCCATACTCATATTAGAATTAGTTGCAGATTTGTAGGTGGATGTTGAGAGAATATCTCAACCTCCCTATTCATATTTAGAAGTGGTTGGATCTCAGCAGCACCATAAATATTGTGATGTATTCGTGTGATTGTATATAGTGTAATAGAAATTATTTTGTTCTGTGTGTGCACATCTCTGTTTTTATCATGGTATCAGAGCCTTTGTGGGCTTGACTCCCTCCGGGGAGAGCCCAGAGAGATGAAAAATATCTGAGGTTGTTCTGTGTGTGCACATCTCTGTTTTTATCATGGTATCAGAGCCTTTGTGGGCTTGACTCCCTCCGGGGAGAGCCCAGAGAGATGAAAAAGATCTGAGGTTTTTTTTTTGTTGTAAATAGCTCAATTCAGTGTATTTTTGTGAGTGTTGTTAATTTGTTTTTGTGTTTATATGATCATTGTCTTTGTCTGTGAGATTCTATTCAATCTGATTCCAGTCCAGGATGCCTGAGAGGAACAACATATCATAGCTCACCGAATATTGCGAGTCAGAGGGCCTGCGGATCTGTCAGGCAAAACCAACGACCACTTTATGAGGAGCAACACTTGTTTTGAGCATGTATGTTGTGTATGAAGAATTGAACGAGTTTTCCATGTGGCAGAGCAATGTTGTAGTGGTTTCCAGATTTGCCTTTACCTGCTACAAAGTTTGAATCAATGTGGCTGTGATTTGGACTTTGCAGATCGAGGGAGTTGCTACTGTATCTCAAGCTTGGATCGCTGCTTCCATTTCTCCTAGTATTTGCGGGACGTGCCTTGGAGCGGATAAGTTTGAAGGCCGTCACAGAAAGATTCACTTCATTCTCTCAACAATTGATACAATTTGTGTCAATAGTTTAATTCAGCAGCCAAAGCACAAGTGGTCGAGAAGAAGGCCCCTCAGATATGAAATATCTAAAAATTTCACAGCCCAACCATGCGATGGATAAGGAAATTTATTTTTTGTTTGTGCAAGCTGGATTTGAAACGATAGGATTAGTATTCCAAGAAATATGAAGAAGTCGGAGAATGTGCCGAGCATATGTGTAGCGACCAAGGAAGCATGGCGAGCGGTCTTTTGTGAAGGCATAGATTGTAATCAACGCAACTGCATTGACTCAAGAATGTTGGGTAAGGGTAGTAAATGGGAAATGTGCTCATGGTTTAATTTCAAGTGTGTTACAATTGAATACTCCACGGCAACTTTTTTTAATAAGAGAAACTCCAACATAAAAGAGACAACCAAGTCACTTATATATGAACAACACAAATGAACAACCAGAAAGGGACAAGGATATTTTTTTATGCTCGAATGACAGTGGATAGTTTCATGAATTTGTTGTTGTGAGATTTGTGTAGTGCAGAACCAATTATTGAACAATTTAGCATAATTTAAATTAGTTGTTCTCGATGTTCTCTGGTGCCGAGAGAACAATTGGCTAATTTGATTGTGTGAATCTGTTATACATTGATGGGTCTTGTTGTGCTTAGGGCTTCAAGAGCGTCAACTACAGGTTACAGTATGAGATCCATTTGTGTGAAGCAGGTCAAGTTGTTAGATCAACTCTTGAAAAAATTTAGTATTCAGACCATTTGCCTAGCCATTGATGGATAGCCGAAAGCGAAATATCCGACAGATGGTGATTGATCCATAGGATGGTTCATCACTTGTCAGCTCTTATCGCGAAAGCCCCGACGAGCCGAGTTGTCAATACTGTTGATCTTGCAAAGTTCATTATTGATGGTCAGAAGCAGGTGTACTTTAAATGAGTCGTAAGGTAAGCTCAAAGCCATGGAGAGAGAAAGAGTGGAGTCCAAACGACTGCAGAGTGGGTAGAGTTGCTGATGAAGACCCGTGAGACGAAGATAATTTTTATTGTTATAATATGTATGTAAGAATTAAGGGGGAGTGCTGGAAGATAATTCTTCCATACTCATATTAGAATTAGTTGCAGATTTGTAGGTGGATGTTGAGAGAATATCTCAACCTCCATATTCATATTTAGAAGTGGTTGGATCTCAGCAACACCATAAATATTGTGATGTATTCGTGTGATTGTATATAGTGTAATAGAAATTATTTTGTTCTGTGTGTGCACACCTCTGTTTTTATCATATAATTTGACCATTCTTGGATAAGATGAGATGGAAGATCGAGCATACTAGCATATTTGCAGTGAGTGATGTGAGAGGATGAAGCATTTATGACAACAACGTCTTTAGGCACATGAATGTCCAAGTTATGTAAGAAAGAGACAAGAGGATAAGAAAGGGAGTGTGCATCATCCATACCTGAGAAAATGTCCAGACCAATTTCTGTAGTGGATCCAAAGCGAATTTTCAGGACAAGTTGTCAAGGAACCATGGTTTGTTATGAGTAGACTTCTCCAAGATTGGGAAATTCGCATAGAGATTGGAGCACCTGCGCAAATCCACCCCAGAAAATCCATGTCAAAGAGATATTTTTCTTTGATGATCCCACTCCACATACCATAGGCAGTTACATGCAGACAAAAGTTCTTGAGTAGTAAGGCCAGGTTGAAAAATTTCATGTTTTTGAGGCCCCAACACCTACGACAATAGGAAATGACAACCGTTCAAGCTGAACAAGATGAATTTTCCCTTTTTTTCCCACGAGAACCAACCCATGGAAAATGAGAAATAATGGAATTAATCTTGCTTATGACACCCTTGGGAATTTTGAAAATGTGCATCCAGTATATGGGTATGCTCTGCACGACTGATTTGGATAGAATGAGCCTGCCTCCCAGGGATAACCATTTATGTGGCCACGAAAAGAGTCACTTCTCCAACTTGTTTATCAACTAGGCCCAGTCCCAGTCCTTGTTTTCATACCCATTTGGTTTCAAGAAAAAACCTAGGTATTAAAAACCCCTTCCATATTAATGGATTGAATGCCAAACAATGCAACAATCTCCTTCATCCTCTCCCCCTCATTGTCCAAGGAGATCAATATAGATTTTTCTTTATTCATGAGAATACTAGAGAACTGTCCAAAATCTGAGAGAATCTCAAAAAACAGCACCCATTCCCCAATGTCAGGCTTCCCGATGGCTAGAAATTCATCCACGAACATCAGGTGGGAGAGAGATATATTTTGTGATCCTGAAGGCAGAAATTCTACCAATAGCTCGAGCTTCCAACAATGTTTTGCCGAGACCATCAATTGCTAGCAAGAACATGAGAGGGGAGAGGGCACATCCTTTTCGGAGGCCTCTCGAAGCTGAGAAAAAATATGATGGGCTTCAATTCATGATAATGGCGCAGATGGCGGGCGATATGCAAGCTTTGATCCAATCTACCATTATTGAGCCAAGACCAATCTTTGTCAAAATCATCCATAGATATTCCCAGTGAACACAGTCAAATTATTTGGAGAGGTTTATCCTCATCAGAAAAGCATGCAAACCTAGAGATTTAATGGAGTGGATGCATTCTTGAGTGACCCTTGGCCATTTCTTTGAGGACTTCCTCTTCGGAAACCGAGTGCTCGAGAAGGATTTTTTTCCTTTCGTTGACCATTTGGGGGTAAAGAGACACATATTCCCTTGTTTTGTGGAAAGGAGAATCGACTCTTTGAGGGTTGATTGAAAATTTTAAATATCTAAGGGCCTCTCTCACTATATCTTGTTGGCAACCTAAAGTTTCTCCAACACAATTGCTGATTTTCCAAATAGAGTTCTTATTTCGGCGGAGGGACGCCTGCCTATGAAAGTTTTGTTTTGTTTTGTTTTTTTTTTAATATTTCCTGCTTCAACCCACATCTGTCGGCTCTTCTGTTGCCATTCTTCTGCATGGCACAATAGAATTTGTTTTTTCTTTGATTCCAGATCAATGAGTTTCTTTTTGGCCGATTTAGAGAAGTAGCCCTAAGTTTATAGGTCCTCAATGATCTTAATTTGGGCATCAATTTGAATAAATTCTCTTATCTTAGATTTCTTCTGGTTCTAGGCCCATTTCAAAACCACGTCTTTGAGATTTTTCATCTTTTTAGACATTCTGTCCATAGTCGAGTCCCTAGAGGTCGTTTTGTTTTGTAGCCAGAACTCACAGACCAGTGTCTTGAATTCTGGCTCCTTCATCCAGAAGTGATTGAATTTAAAGGGGACAGACTCTTTTTTGGGGTGCCTTTCCAGCTCAAAAATATAGGGAAGTGGTCTGAAATTAGAGATGGTAGGATCCACGAACAGAACTTTGAGAGTCGATTTGCAAAGCCTTCTTTGACAAAGAATCAGTCAAGCCTCTTCGAAATGCCATGAGAGCCCCATCGATCATTTTTCCACATTGGGCCAATTGGATCAGGTTTGATGTCTGTGAGAGAGTTTCGGTTGACAAAATCCTTGAAATATGATCCCAGAGAGTCTGGTTTACTTTGTGCCCCCTAGACCTCGAAATGCTCCAGAGAGTTTGAAATCTCCAGCCAGAATCAACGATTCGAGGTCAATAATGTCACGGTTTTCAACCCTGAGCTAGTGTTCCTTCTTGTTCTGATATGGAGTGTATACATTGATTATCCTTAGTCTAGAAGAGGATCCTCTGCGAGTGCCTATAAAGAGAATACCCGTTGGTGAGTTAAATGCTTTGAAATGGAATGTATCTGGATTCCATAATGCATCTAGGCCGCCAGACAATCCAGAGGCGTTGGTGGTACAAACAAAACAATTAGGGCATATTTGTAATATAAATGTAATCCAGAGGCTGTGCCTGAAAATTGTTGGTCTTACTGATAGAAATACTTATAGTCTAATAAGCATACAGTAATATCTCACCTTCATTCAATTCTTTCAAGTTTATTTCCTTTTAATCGTAATTTTTTCATTATTAAAATTGATTTTTACAATAAAGTATAATATAAATAATTATAACATTATTTTTACCATATATGTAAGAGAAAAATTGAAGAATAATACTAATTTTAAAATCAAAACAATATTAAATTAGTATATAACTTATCTTTGTTTATAGCACACGAGATCACTAGATCATTTAAAAAAATGTAAATACTCTGCTCTTCTAATCACTAAACCATAACTATACAAATACAACGACATAGCTAACAACTCCAAACCTTTCATTAAAAATATATATATAAAATAACTTCGTAAATCTTCTTTAGCTTAACCTGATTTTAATTACTATTACAAAGAATGTTCAAGATTTTGGGGATGTTCCATCTTCCATGGTGTCTAGGTTTAGTTTCTGTGATTGTATATGATCCATAAGGTACTAAATATTATGAAAAGAAACGCGTTTTTTTCAACAACCGACCTTAGCTCAGTTGGTAGAGCGGAGGACTGTAGTTGGACGTTAAATCCTGAAGACATCCTTAGGTCGCTGGTTCGAATCCGGCAGGTCGGAAACAAAATTTTTAAAAAACAACTATTTTATGGACTTATTCATCTCCACTTACTGTAATCTCATGCGAAATGTAGATACCGAGATTAAATGAATCCGTGTTGTGAAACTACAAGTCACAGCTCAACAATTTTCTGGTAAAATTGATTTTTCTTTTCTGTCAGATAAAAATTAAAAACAAGGCCATGTTATCAGCCCGTCTAGCTCAGTTTTCATATAAAACTACTATTTTATAGACTTATTCATCTCGACTTACTGTAATCTCATGTGAAATGCAGACACCGAGATTAAATGAATCTGTGGTGTGATTAACAAGTCACATATCAACAATTTTCCGGTAAAATTGATTTTTCTCTTCTATGAAATAAAATCTGAAAATGAAGACAACATTTCGACAGCCCGTCTAGCTCAGTTGGTAGAGCGCAAGGCTCTTAACCTTGTGGTCGTGGGTTCGAGCCCCACGGTGGGCGCCATTCTTTGCTGTAACCGCTGTGGAACTATTTTAATGTTTTGTTATTTTTAAAGATATGGTACTTCAAACAGAGAGTGGAGCAAACATCGATTGCCATTGTCAGTTCCTTCTAGGTTTGTTCATGGTTCAGGCAGCCACTGCAATTTCTGCAACCAACAATAGATTACCATGGAATATAATTTCATTGGTCCCTGAAAATACAGATGACCCAATGGATGAGACCGTTTTGAGAAATAATTTCAAGGGAATCCCGCACGTTAAGGAGAAGGGGAGGTATGGCTTTATTCATTTGTTCATGGTCGCTTAGTTTCGATCGGTCGAGGACTGCTTTTGGCGTTTGAAAAAGGCATCTCGGACGTGAGGAAGAAGAATTTGATACCAGGTCTGAAAAAGGCATCTCGGACGTGAGGAAGAAGAATTTACTACCAGGTCCAAGGGATATTAGAATTTGGAGAAATGGTCTAGTTATTGAAGGGATATTAGGGTTTGGAGAAATGGTCTAGTTATGGGAATCCATTTGAATAGAAGCTTTTTTTTTTTTTTCACAAAAGTAAGAACTGCTTTCTATTAAGTAGAATGCGAAAGTACATATATCAGAGAAAGAGATTCTAATCGCCAAAGTGAACAAAGAAAATGTAAATAGTCGGTCCTGCCTATCTTGGATCTAGAGTAACTGAATCACAAAAACCTGCTAATAGACCTGAGTAAGTACAATGCAGCGTTAGACCACAACAAAAGGAAATCTGACAAAGGTCATGACATCCAAGAAAAACCTGCAGAGGATCAATCCAGAAAACTAAAACAGGGGAGAGACAGAGTTCCCTGGATAGAAATGGGCCTTGTTAAATTGGTATGAAGCCTTTCCCAGTTTGTGTGCCAAAGTCGAACTGTTGGAAGATAATCTGATCCGTAATGGAGCTGCAACCCATTTTTGAGAGGCCATCTGCTTCACTGTTTTGGATTCTATAGATATGCAGGATAGAACGATGATGGAATTCAGCAGACAGAGCTTTGATGCAGAGCTTCCAAGTATCAAGAGCTGAAGAGTTTAAAGAGCCCATGTTATTAGCCTAATCTATAACTGATTTGGAGTCCTCAAAGTCCAAGTGTTGGAAGAAAATCTGATCCGGAACGGAGTTGCAACACATTTTTGAGAGGCGATCGGCTTCACTGTTTTGGATTCTATAGATATGCATGATAGAAGGATGATGGAATTCAGCGGACAGAGCTTTGATGCAGAGCTTCCAAGTATTAAGAGTTGAAGAGTTTAAAGAGCCCCTGTTATTAGCTTTTAATCAGATTTTAATGAATGATTTCTAGGTTTAAAAGCATAAGTGGAACTAGAAATAAAGTAACTTGTTGATTCTGAAAATTTTAGAACACGTAACAACCAATAGGTCACACTCTATGGATAGAGAAATATAAACCAACAAGACAAATTTTACAAGCTATATAATTTTACAAGTCAAAACATATGCAAATGACAAGTGCATATAGGGTTTTTATGGCTAGAAACTCAAATGCAAACTATAAAAGCTTACATTTACCTTTAAAAAAATAAAAAATTATGATTGAATATATAAGAATATACTATTGCCTACTATTTTTGGGGGGCATATTGGGTTAGTGAAGAATAATTTTAATAAAATGTAAGTGAACCTAGGGTGATAGTTAGAGATTTCCAATACAAACATGAGCAAATGCTCTTGGTGCCATACAAACTTCATGAGGATTTAAGGGGATCCTCCACTGGAAATCTCCTAGTGGATTTGAAGAAGGGACCCATCGAAAAGATAAGGAAGACAAAACACTACAAAAACTAGAGATGCACAACTAGAGCTACATCAATTCAAGATAAAATACAACAAAGGCTCAATAAGACCACTAACTCATCAAGTTAATCCGCACAAAACCATTGATCCATGAGTATCCATCAATTTGCAAGCATACAAAAGATATGTTCCAAGAGATATCTCTAGCTATTCATCCATAGCAATATCCATAAAGTACACAACAGTTTTCTTCAACAAGTTCTAGCAATGAATTACAATGAGAGGTGCTTGCCCTTTTATTGAGAAGGACATTTCCTTCTCTCTCAATATAAATATAATATCCCCCTCGTTCTATTGTAGAAAAATTACAAGAAAATGATTTTTTCATCCCTCCCAAAGGCATGTTGTACACTTGAAAACATGGTGTGGTTTCCATCGTAGAAATAAATTCCCTCAAGCAAGCGAATGTCTAGCCTCAAAAGGTGGGGTGTCCGCATGTGTGAATTGGAAAGGGGCTAAATAGGCTGATAGCTCCTCCAAAAGTGCTCATAAGCCCAAGTGATAGATTTACAAAGTAAGAACATATCCTCACAATCATGCAAGTGACCTCCACAAAAGATGGAATGACCCTCTCTAAGTTAAAATTAATGAAGCCACATGTTCTGAAACAACAAGTAGTTGTATCCTCCAAATGGGTTGGCCATCTCCTTAAGTGCATAATACATAGAAAGATGATGAAAGACAAGGACGTTCAAGGATATTGAACACTGCATGTCAAGAGTATGCCCATGCATGAACAATTTTCCCAAATGTGCCTTGAATGATGTGCTAATGACTTGGGATGTGTGTACTACCATGCGAACTATGAAATTGCCTCAAGAAATGCGATGCCACATGAAAAATCATCAAATCACCTAATAATATCCACTTTAGGTAATTTCGAAGGATTTTGGGGACACTATAAATTTTCCTTTTAAATCACTTCTACGTATGCTAATTACCCTTAAATTCTCCTTAGAGACATTTCACCAAACACTTGGAAAGAATTCATTAACAAGTTTTTTATTATGCCTTTGTACCAATACTATAACAAAGATAAAGAATTTGCACAATAATAATGCAAGGAAAATAAAACCAATTCCAACTTTATTAAGGAAATATTAATGATTACATGCAACAAAAGGAACTTGATGTTGTTTCATAATATTTGTTGGCCTAATTTATGGTTTTTGGTGTTCGAGGCACACCAAGGCTCAATTGGAAATATCAAGAAACATTGTGGCCTTGAAGATGATAGTTGATGCAGGAGCATCCAAGCCAAATTTTCATTATTCAATTATATAATAAGGGGGGTGAGATATTTTAATTATTTTATTAATTAAATTGCTTATTTTTAATAAATTAAGAGAAAATTATAAATATGAGGATTTTTTGTAAATATTCTTTAATAATTAAAGGATATGAGTGGAGTGGAATTAGGTAGATAATATAGGGAGTAGGAATTCCATTTACGGGACTTTGTTGAGTCCAAAACTAGAATAAATTTAAATTAGATTTAAGTTGAGATTTGTGTGGAGGAATTTATGGAGGGAAATAAAATCATTATTTATGTATATATAGGAGGGTTTTGTGAGGATGAGAGATAGTTGAGAGCAGTGAGGAATACAGTGAGAGTGAGAGATGGTTTGAAGCGCCGAGAGCCAAGAGGCTGCCCAATGTAATATTTGGTCAAAGAGTTTTTTGGTTTATTGTTAGTATTTTTTTATGTGGCTCTCTTTCCTTCATATGTATTTTTTTACCCGAATATCTTTATGGTTTTAATGAAGAATTATTGAGAGATTTCATGCTGGGTGAAATACTCATGTTAATATGCTAGGATTCTGATTTAACCCAAAATTCCTACATCAATAGTATTGACCTGATCCTTCACCCTATGAGTACATTGTACTTTGACCACCAAAGGTCATTATTGTTATTCCTCGCTAGTTCTCAGATGTTGCCCCATAACCACCCTGTATAGATATGCGATTTGATCCTCAACAGGGGATATAACCAACAATATCCAATGTTAGATATGCATTTTGGGTTCCCTAAAATCAAACTTTGAATTTTCCCTCACATTATGTTAAAGTTTGCAACAAGAAACAATGAAATTGGCATCCAAAAACAACATCCATGATCCTAGTGAAAATTAAGCACCTACACTAGGGTGGGGCCCACACATGTTATTTTAGGTGTATGTCTATTTATAGATGTATGTGCATGTCTATTTATAGATGCATGTCTATTTTTATTATTCCTTAATATTAGATGGACATTAAACTATCATCTATTCTTAATGAGAACTTGAAAATAGTTAACTGAAGTGGAAAATTAGTTAGCTAAGTGAATTTCGAGTTAAGAGGTTGGTTGGTGGGACATGCAAGTGGACTTAGCTGTAACTGAGTGATTCGAAGTTGTAACAGAGTTGGAAGTGTAGTTATGAAAGTTGTAAAGTAGTTTAACTCAGTTAAGTGAGTTAAACTCAGTTGTGCTAGTTGTAACTGAAGATACATTAGTGAGAGATCATGTGAATTAATTATTAATTAATTCACAATCAGTGGTCTCACATGCAACTGAAGATTTACTACTATTAACTACATGCATGTCAGATCCAATGGAGACCCAGTTG
Organism: Pinus albicaulis; assembly: GCA_034641835.2. NCBI lineage: Eukaryota > Viridiplantae > Streptophyta > Pinopsida > Pinales > Pinaceae > Pinus > Pinus albicaulis. The sequence continues at coordinate 436,597,145 of CM076584.1, forward strand.
AGATGTAGGTGAAAGGGACAGATTGACTATCAATTGTGACATTATCGGTTGCACACATGCAACCACACACAAACTGGATGTGCGCGCAGTCAAGGTAGGTTAGAATCATTAATTCAGGGGTTCTTTACCATCAGGGATTGCGCAGTGGAGGCAGGTTGTTTGGAGGCAGTAAATTGGCTAAGGAACTTGCCAATTTTCGTATGACAGTGTGAGATAGTTAGCTATTGTACTGAGAGCTCTTGGATTGGAGCTTTGTTTGTAATTGTTTCATGATCCATGATATAATACATAATAGAAGATAGTGGGGTTTTTAGCTTTATGCTTTCCCGGTAAAATTATTAGTGTTATGTGTGATTGATCTTTCTTCATGATATTGCTATTAGCGATTGTGTTTTAATTTCGACAAAGGTTTTGTAGAAGCGATTCAGTATTTAACTTTAGTACATTGTTATATTGGGTGAATCCAAGATATACATGCATGTTGTATAAGTTCTACATGGTATCGGAGCTGTGTTATAATTTCTACATGGTATCAGAGTTGTGTTATAAATTTTTTACATGGTATGAGAGTAAGAATTATTTGGGTGCGCGAGTTTGCAGAGAATATCTGAAAATTTTGATGCAAAATTTTCAAAAACAAATAGCATATTTGGATTCCTTGTGAAAAAATACCCAAATTGGAAAAAAAAATCGGTCGAATCGGAGCTCAGATGAGGGAGATATCATGAATTTAAAATCAGCTCTTTTGTTAGAAAATTTTGTGATGGTGGGACAATTGCAATGTGCATGAGTTGGTGAAGGAAAAGTTTTCCTTTGACACAAAGAAACAAGGAAATCTAAGAAAATTGGGATTCGAGTTAAGAATATCTATAGACTTGATGCAGATGTGATTTCTATAGAGCTTCCTACTATTGGGAAGTGTGATAAAGTCATGCAATTGACCCTTGAGAGGGAGCTGGATTTGCATGCAGGTAAGAGTGAACCTCAAGATGTGGAGTAGCCACATGTGGAGGATCATGGAGTGGGAGCAACCACTCATGCAGAGAAATTTCAAGCCAGATGGGCAGAGGGAGTGCATGCAGCTATACCACTAGGTGAGAGGTGGGGCGACATGCATGAATAATCCCAAGAAGAAATTTTGGGCAGGATTCATTGAGATGGTGTGGATCTCATGAATCGAACCTAGCTATGAGGAGCCCATAGAGAAGCAAAAATAGGATCAATTGGATTGATGTAGTCAGATGTCATGAGAACATGAAATCAAAGTGACAGTGTCAGATACTGGAGTGCAAATCAGTGTTGGCAGCAAGTGCAGAGTGCATGGATCAGGTGTCAACAGCACAGAGGATCCAGTAGACATGTGCAATAGCTAGCATCAAGTCAGAATACTTTGATGATAGATGCATTATATTGATTCAGTTGTTTGGAGTCTATTCAGTTTCAGAAGTGTTGAATGCAAAGGTTGCATGTGCGATAAACACTAGCAAAGTGTTGCATGTAACAGTTGCATGTGCGAGAAACACTAGAGAAGTGCTGCATGTCGCATGCATGGAGTTGCATGTCACATGCAAGGGTCGCATGCATGGAGTTGCATGTCGCATGCAAGGACATTTTTTTGTTGTTGAGAGGGAGTGTTGGTTTGCAACAAGAAACAATGAAATTGGCATCCAGACACAACATCCATGATCCTAGTGAAAATTAAGCACCTACACTAGGGTGGGGTCCACACAGGCTATTTTTAGGTGTATGCATATTTATAGATGTATGTGCATGTCTATTTTTATTATCCCTTAATATTATATGGAAATTAAACTATAATCTATTCTCAATGAGAACTTGGAAATAGTTAACTAAAGTGGCAAATTAGTTAGCTAAGTGAATTTCGGGTTAAGAGGTTGGTTGGTGGGACATGCAAGTGGACTTAGTTGTAACTGAGTGATTCGAAGTTGTAACAGAGTTGGAAGTGTAGTTATGAAAGTTGTAAAGTAGTTTAACTTAGTTGAGTGAGTTAAACTCAGTTAAGTGAGTTAAACTCAGTTGTGCTAGTTGTAACTGAAGATACACTAGTGAGAGATCAAGTGAATTAGTTATTAATTAATTCACAATCAGTGGTCTCACATGCAACTGAAGATTTACTACTATTAACTACATGCATGTCAGATCCAATGGAGACTCAGTCAAGATGTGGGTGAAAGAGACATATTGACTATCAGTTGTGACATTATCGGTTGCACACATGCAACCACACACACATTGGATTTTCCTATGAGGATTGCATAGTCAAGGCAGGTTAGAATCATTCATTCAGGGGTTCTTTACCATTAGGGATTGCACAGTGGAGGAAGGCTGTTTGGAGGCAGTAAATTGGCTAAGGAACTTGCCAATTTTTGTATGACAGTGTGAGACAGTTAGCTATTGTATTGAGAGCTCTTCGATTGGAGCTTTATATGTAATTATTTCATGATCCATGATATAATACATAATAGAAAATAGTGGGGTTTTTAGCTTTATGATTTCCCAGTAAAATTATCAGTGTTATGTGTGATTGATCTTTCTTCATGATATTGCTATTGGCGATTGTGTTTTAAATTCCGCAAAGATTTTGTAGAAGCGATTCAGTATTTAACTTTAGTACATTGTTAGATCGGGTGAATCCAAGATATACATGCATGTTGTATAATTTCTATATGGTATCAGAGCTGTGTTATAATTTCTACATGGTATCAGAGCTGTGTTATAAATTTTCTACATGGTTGAGAGCATGAATTATTTGGGTGTGCGAGTTTGCAGAGAATATCTGAAAATTTTGATGTAAAATTTTCAAAAACAAATAGTATATTTGGATTCCTTGCGAAAAATATCCAAATTGAAAAAAACAATCGGTCGAATCGAAGCTCGAATGAGGGAGATATCGTCAATTTAAAATCTGCTCTTTTTGTTAGAAATTTTTGTGATGGCGGGAAAATTACAATGTGTGCGAGTTGGTGAAGAAATTTTTTTCCTTCAACACAAAGCAACAGGGCAAGCTAAGAAGATTGTGATTCGAGTTAAGAATCTATATAGACTTGATGTAGATGCGATTTCTACAGAGCTTCCTACCATTGGGAAGTGTGAGAAAGTCATGCAATTGACCCTTGAGAGGGAGTTGGATTTGCATGCAGGTAAGAGTGAACTTCAAGATGTGCAACAACCACATGTGGAGGATCATGGAGTGGAGAAACCACTCATGCAGAGAAATTTCGAGCCATATAAGCAGAGAGAGTGCATGCATCTATACCACTAGGTGAGAGGTGGGGTGACATGCATGAATAATCCCAAGAAGAAATTTTGGGCAAGATTTATTGAGATGGTGTGGATCTAATGAATCGAACCTGGCTACGAGGAGCCCACAGCCTAGCAGTAGCAGGATCAATTGGATTGATGTAGTCAGATGTCATGAGGACATGAAATCAAAGCGACAATGTCAGATACTGGAGTGCAGATCAAAGTTGGCAACAAGTGCAAAGTGCATGGATGCAGGTGTCAGCAGCGTATAGGATCCAGTAGACATGTGTAGTAGCTAGCAGCAAGTCATAAGACTTTGATGGAAGATGCATTATATTGATTCAGTTGTTTAGAGTCTATTCAGTTTTAGAAGTTTTGCATGCAAAGGTTGCATGTGCGATAAACAATAGCGAAGTGTTGCATGTGTGAGAAACACTAGAGAAGTGTTGCATGCATGAGTTGCATGTCGCATACATGGAGTTTCATGGCACATGCATGGAGTTGCATGTCGCATGCAAGGACATTCCTTTCTTGTTAAGAGGGAGTGTTGAAGTTTGCAACAAGAAACAATGAAATTGGCATCCGGAAACAACATCCATGATCTTAGTGAAAATTAAGCACCTACACTAGGGTGGGGCCCACACAGGCTATATTTAGATGTATGTCTATTTATAGATGTATGTGCATGTTTATTTATATATGCATGTCTATTTTTATTATCCCTTAATATTAGATGGACATTAAACTATAATATATTCTCAATGAGAACTTGAAAATAGTTAACTGAAGTGGAAAATTAGTTAGCTAAGTGAATTTCGAGTTAAGAGATTGGTTGGTGGGACATGCAAGTGGACTTAGTTGTAACTGAGTGATTCAAAGTTGTAACAGAGTTGGAAGTGTAGTTATGAAAGTTGTAAAGTAGTTTAACTCAGTTAAGTGAGTTACACTCAGTTGTGCTAGTTGTAACTGAAGATACACTAGTGAGAGATCAAGTGAATTAGTTATTAATTAATTCACAATCAGTGGTCTCACATGCAACTGAATATTTACTACTATTAATTACACGCATGTTAGATCCAATGGAGACCCAGTTGAGATGTAGGTGAAAGGGACAGATTGACTATCATTTGTGACATTATCGGTTGCACATATGCAACCACACACACATTGGATGTGCCTATGAGGATTGCGCAATCAAGGCATGTTAGAATCATTCATTCAATGGTTTTTTACCATAAGGGATTGCGCAGTGGAGGCAGGTTGTCTGGAGGCAGTAAATTGGTTAAGGAACTTGACAATTTTCGTATGACAGTGTGAGACAGTTAGCTATTGTACTGGGAGCTCTTGGATTGGATCTTTGTATGTAATTGTTTCATGATCCAAGATATAATACATAATAGAAGATAGTGGGTTTTTTAGCTTTATGCTTTCCTGGTAAAATTTTCAGTGTTATGTGTGATTGATCTTTCTTCATGATATTGCTATTGGCGATTGTGTTTTAAATTCTGCAAAGATTTTATAGAAGCAATTCAGTATTTAACTTTAGTACATTGTTACATCAGGTGAATCCAAGATATACATGCATGTTGTATAATTCTATATGTTATCAGAGTTGTTTTATAATTTCTACATGGTATCAGAGCTTTGTTATAATTTTTCTACATGGTATGAGAGCATGAATTATTTGGGTGCGCGAGTTTGTAGAGAATATCTGAATTTTTTCAAAAAAATATAGCATATTTGGATTCCTTGCGAAAAAAATACCCAAATTGAAAATAAAAATCGGTCGAATCGGAGCTCAGATGAGGGAGATATCGCCGATTTAATATCAACTCTTTTGTTAGAAAATTTTGTGATGGCGATACAATTACAATGTGCACGAGTTGGTGAAGGAAAAGTTTTCCTTCGACACAAATAAATAGGGCAAGCCAAGATGATTGGGATTCGAGTTAAGAATCTTTATAGACTTGATGTAGATGCGATTTCTACAGAGCTTCCTACCATTGGGAAGTGTGAGAAAGTCATGCAATTGAACCTTGAGAGGGAGATGGATTTGCATGCAGGGAAGAATGAACCTCGACTTATGTGAAGCAGTCACATGCAGAGGATCATGGAGTGGGAGCAACCGCCCATGCAGAGAAATTTCGAGCCATATGGGAAGAGGGAGTGCATGCAGTTATACCACCAGGTGAGAGGTGGGGCGACATGCATGAATAATCCCAAGAATAAATTTTGGGCAGGATTCATTGAGATGGTGTGGATCTCATGAATCGAACCTGGCTACGAGGAGCCCACATAGCAGTAGTAGCAGCATCAATTGGATTGATGTAGTTAGATGTCATGAGGACATGAAATCAAAGTGATAGTGTTAGATATTGGAGCACAGATCAGAGTTGGCAGGAAGTGCAAAGTGCATGGATGCAGGTGTTAGCAGTTGAGAGGATCCAGTAGACATGTGCATTAGCTAGTAGCAAGTCAAAAGACTTTGATGACAGATGAATTATATTGAATTAGTTGTTTGGAGTCTATTCAGTTTCATAAGTGTTGCATGCAAAGGTTGCATGTGCGATAAACACTAGCGAAGTGTTGCATGCAAGAGTTGCATGTGCGAGAAACACTAGAGAAGTGTGGCATGCATGAGTTGCATGTCGCATGCATGGATATGCATGTCACATGCAAGGGTTGCATGGCGCATGCATGGAGTTGCATGTCGCATGCAAGGACATTCCTTTCTTGTTGAGAGGGAGTGTTTAAGTTTGCAACAAGAAACAGTGAAATTGACATCCGGAAACAACATCCATGATCCTAGTGAAAATTAAGCACCTACACTAGGGTGGGGCCCACACAGGCTATTTTTAAGTGTATGCTATTTATAGATACATGTCTATTTTTGCTATCCCTTGATATTATATGGACATTAAACTATAATCTATTATAAATGAGAACTTGAAAATAGATAACTGAAGTGGCAAATCAGTTAGCTAAGTGAATTTCGAGTTGAGAGGTTGGTTGGTGGGACATGCAAGTGGACTTAGTTGTAACTGAGTGATTCGAAGTTGTAACAGAGTTGGAAGTGTAGTTATGAAATTTGTAAAGTAGTTTAACTCAATTAAGTGAGTTAAACTCAGTTGTGCTAGTTATAATTGAAGATACAATAGTGAGAGATCAAGTGAATTAATTATTAATTAATTCACAATCAGTGGTCTCACATGCAACTGAAGATTTACTACTATGAACTGCATGCATGTCAGATCCAATGGAGACCTAGTTGAGATGTAGGTGAAAGGGATAGATTGACTATTATTTGTGACATTATCAGTTGCACACATGAAACAACACACACATTGGATGTTCCTACGATGATTGTGCAGTCAAGGCAGGTTAGAATCATTCATTCAGGTGTTCTTTACCATCAGGGATTGCGCAGTGGAGGTAGTAAATTGGCTAAGGAACTTTCCAGTTTTCATATGACATTGTGAGACAGTTAGCTATTGTACTGAGAGCTCTTGGATTGGAGCTTTGTATGTAATTATTTCATGATCCATGATATAATACATATTAATAGAAGATAGTGGGGTTTTTAGCTTTATGCTTTCCCGATAAATTTATCAATGTTATGTGTGATTGATATTTCTTCATGATATTTCTATTGGAAATTGTGTTTTAAATTCCGCAAAGATTTGTAGAAGTGATTCTGTATTTAACAGTGGCATATAATTGTTAGATCAGGATAATCCAGGCAATACATATTTTGTATTAAATTTCTACACATTGAAAACCACTAGGTCTGGGTCATTGATGTGAATCAGGTTGGGAATATCCAACCTTACTCACCCATATTATATTCAAACCAGCACTACCTTGAGCCCTCACCACCAAACAAGATGGAAAATTTTCCCTCTAAAAAGAATTGTCTTAGTATACAATATGTTGCCATGATTATTGGCCTTGGCCCTTCAGATATTAATTTTGTGAATCAACCTTAATGAAATGAACCTTGGCCCTAGTTATCAGCTTGATGTCATGGAAGGGAAAGCACACCACATTATGTTGCTACAAGGTCTGATTCAACGGAGTTCTCTGCATGGTAATTATACCCAATGATTTCTTTTTCATTCCCTTATGAACTTAGCCCTAGAAAATTACTTTCAGACTCTGTTGGGCTTCCAAAATGTCATCCTCTTTCACCCTCATTTCTATCATTTTACCATATTCCGTAGCTCTTTACCATATTATGCAACTCCATAACCTTGCATTAATACCATTTGCATGCTCATATGGGTATATCATTATTATTTTCCAAGTTATTTGTTTAAGTATTTTAAGAGAATTTATGATTAAATATTAGGAAATTAGCATGTTTTCATATATATATAGTCTTATATGGCCACTCAACCACAAATTCAAATTTCAATTTCAACTCAAGAAGATTTTTGGAATATTTGTAGAAGATTTGGATCATTGACTAAGCACATTCAAAGGAGAAGAATCACAAATGTTTGGATATGTGTCTCCTAAAGATGTGTCAGAGATGATTTGTATCTCATATTATTGGGTAATTAGTTGTAACCACAAGAGATAATTTTGGATCTGAGAGAGATTTGTGGATCTACATTTATTGATTAGTTATCTTAAGTTTTTATATAAATAATAGTGCATCATTCATTCAAAGGTGTTCAATCCAAGATGTAATTTGTAAAGTGAGGATAGAGAGGTAGAGAGTTTAATTATTGTAATATATTTGGAACTTTCTCCAACTTAATTTTATGGAATACATGTTGGTGCTTTGATAATCGATTGATATGTTTGTTGAGGAATGGATGTCCCCCATCAACTGCAGCTTGCACACTTCTTTCCTTTGTTGTAAATATTTATGTTATTTCATTTATGCAAGTTTAGTTTTGTTTCTTTTATGTTATTTTGATTATATGTTTTTATGTTTATTTCATTAATGTTGTTTTGTTAATATTGATTTAATTTCCTTATGTTTGGATTGGATTGACACACTAGTAATCTCATAGAATACTAGATTAAATTACTTTTTTATTTCATTGCTTAGATTGAAATTGTTGGTTTTCGTAGAGCTAGTATTTGAGAGAGAAAGTGATTGAGAAATAACATGATTGAGAAAGAACGTGCACACATTCTTTTCATTTGCTTTCATTATTTTCTTTGTAATTAGTTTCAAGTTTCTTGCATTAGATTAATCTATTATGAGAAATAATCACCTAGTACATATAATACACGTATACCTCATCAGTCAGGTTGACAATTTAATGACAAGGATTTAACTCACAATTAAATCACTCAACGTTTTGGCATTGTTTCCGGGGAGGTACACATAGGTGCTTATTTTGAAAGTTTAGATAAACTCATGATAGTTGCATTCATTCTTAGATGCATGGTTAAAAACATATTAAAATAATATAGGATGCATGAATTTAAATTATTTTTGGAGAATGTAAGAGTCTCAATACTAATCTATTTGTGAAGCAAGAACTCTAGACCAACAAATGAACTAAAATGAGGCTCAAGAATTTGCTGGAAAGAAAAGGATATGCCCCTATAAGGGTCTTCTCAAGCCCTTGTCCTAGTTCTAGAATAGCCACCAAGGATAGAGTTGCATCCCAAGAAGCAGTAAAAGAACAAGAGATCCAATGGACTACAATTGATGAGAAGCAACCATTTGAGCCAAAAATTGAATATTTTTTAGCATGTTTGTCTCCAGATCCTTGGTACCCTTTAGAGAATAAAGGGTAGCTTCCAAAAGAAATTCAAGGCATGATAATTAATAAACAGAAGTAGGAAATAAATGGCTACATTGACGATTGGTTCTAAGCGGTTACTAGTGTTGAGATTCAACAAGAAAATTCCAGCACCCATGCCTAGTGCATTAAGCACCTACACTAGGGTGGGGCCCACAGTGCTATTTTTGGTGCATGTCTATTTTAATTATCCCTTAATTAAGATGGACAATAAATTGTAATCTATTCTCAATGATAACTTGTAATAGTTAACTGAAAGTGATAAACTCAGTTAGCTAGTGGATTTCGAGTTAGAGGTAGTTGGTGAGGCATGCAAAGTAATTCTAGTTGTAACAGAGTTTGAAGTGCAGTGGTGCATTAGTTAATGCAGGTTGTAATCAGTTTAACTCGATTAAGTGAGTTAAACTTAGTTGTTCTAGTTGTAACTGAAGATGCACGAGATCAAGTGAATTAAATATTAATTAATTCACAATCAATGATCTCACATGCAACTGAGGATTTACTATTATTAGTTGCATGCATGTCAGATCCAGTGGAGACCCAGTTGAGATCTAGGTGAAAGGGACATTGACTCTCAGTTGTAGGATTATTGGGTTGCACACATGCAACTAAACACCCATTGGAGTGCCCATGATACTTGCACAATGAAGAAAGGCCAAAATTCCTATCTTTTAGTGATTGCATCCATCAGGGATTGTGCAAGCAAGGCAGGCTATCTGGAGGCAGTAAATTGGCTAAGTATTGGTCAATTTTATGTATGACAGTGTGAGACAATTAGCTGAGTACTGGAGGGTTCTTGTGAGGAGATTTTTGTATGTAATTTTTTCATGATCCATATTGAATATACAAGAGAATATAGTGGGGTTTTGAGCAACAAGCTTTCCCCAAGAAATTATCTGTGTTGTGTTTGATTTTATTCTTCTTTACTTCATGTGATTAGCGATTGTGTTTTTATTATCGTAAAAGATTTGTAGAAGCGATTCAATATTTAACTTTAGTACATTGTTAGATCGGGTGAATCCAAGATATGCATGCATCATGTATAATTTCTACATGGTATCAGAGCACAGGAAATTGCAGAAGTGAAGTAGAAGATGATTTTGTGACTGGATAGAATTCGGATTTGTAGAAAGACTTTCTTGGTGCTAAAACTGATTCAAGATCGAAATGAATTTCAATGGCTTGAGGTTGGATATGCACTCGAAAGAAACTCAAACTATATTTCTTGGAAGGATAGGATGGAGGCAGTACTCAAATACAATGGCTTGAAGGAATTCATCGATAATGACATTCCTAAACTCAGTGTGACAGATGCTGCAAATCTTGATGCATGGAAAAAGAAAGTGGAAAAGGCGAGGAGGATCCTATTGGAGGGAGTACGAGACCACATTGTCTCAAGCATCCATGGGAAAGCCACACCATATGCAATGTGGAAGGCTTTGACGGATCTATTCCAGAGCAACAATGACCATAGGAAATTGGCGCTCAAATATAAACTCAGGAAGATAAAGATGGAAAAGGGTGACACCATTCCAAAATATCTAACAAAGTTTGTCCAATGTCGGGATAAACTGGGGGGCATTGGAATAACAGTTTCTAATGATGATTTGGTGAGCTTGGCTCTCCTAGGACTTCTTAAGAGTTGGCACAATTATGAAGACTCTATCAATGGACGAGAAAAATTTCTAGATTGGGAACGACTGTGGTCAGATTTGGTGCAGGAGGAGTTCGGACGGAACACCAGAGATGGAGCTTCATCTAAGCATGAGGATGAAGAAGATTGTGCTTTGGCTGCCAAGGTGAAGAAGGGGAAGGGGAATAAATTCCATTCCAAATCCGAGTCCAAGAATGGAAAGAAGCAGGACCTGTCCAAGGTGAAGTGTTTTCACTGTCATGAACATGGCCATTTTGCTACTAACTGTCCACAAAAGAAGAACAACAAGAAGGCTACTGGATGTGGAGCTGAGCTCGACTTCTCATTGATCACATGCATGGTGTCAAGTGCATTTGGATCTGTGTGGTATTTGGATAGTGGCACTTCCTTTCACATGACAGGAGATAAGGAGATTTTCAGCGACTTGGAGGAGAAATATCTCTAGATGCATATTGAAATGGGCGATAACAGGCGGTACAGTGCTACCGGGATTGGTACCATTACCTTCCAAAGGCATTCAAGTAAACCCTTTCAATTAAAAGATGTAATGCATGTACCCGGTTTGAAGAAAAAATTAGTCTCAGTCGCAATGTTGGAGGATAGAGGCTATGATGTTGTTTTTTGTGAAGGAAAATATTTCCTGCGACATAAAACAACAATACAAGCCAAGAGGATAGGGATTTGAGTTAATAATCTCTACAAGTTGGAGGTAGATGGTTGTGCAACAATGATGGGTGTTGTCGACAATTTTAGTATCCCCTAGAGACAGTCCAGAGTTGCCATAGACCAGTGCCTAGGACATCTTAGCATAGCAGGGAGCATATAATAAAACTGGGGTGTCAATCCAAAGGCTCTTCTGCTATCTCTTGTAAAACAAGGAAATTGATTTAAATGGGACCAAGGCTTACAAAAACTGCCACAGGGAAAGTAATGTTGCAGAGACAAGATGCAAAACTCCAACACAAAAGCATCAGACAGTTAAGAGACAATTTACTGTAAAGAGGGCCGATTCAAATAATATGCCACAGAAATCAAGTATCAAAAGGTGTATGTAGTGAAATAAATATAAGAAGATATTAGTTAACTTTAGTCTGATACCCAGATACACAACAAAACCATGTATGGGCTTATCAATCTAAGAATCCATACATGAAAATGGCGTTTTAAAAGCACCCTCCCAAAGCAACTAATATAGCAGAAAGATGGATGAAATGAACATGAAACAATATATCACGCCTGAGCCATATTTAAAGCGCTTTACTGATCCAAGTATGGGCATCATCTAGGATGAATCCTTACCTAAAATCAGTGAGCCACTCGCATTCCAGTACATAATACAAGAAGATATATGAAATGAAATGCTGTATTAATCACATAAGAGAAGGTTACATACTGTGAAATACCAAAGACCAGAATCCTCATTACAGATAGAACTCCTCCTCACTGAGACCCTACGGGCTCTGAGCCTTCATACAGAAGCTTTACAAAATGTATACAAACGTGCCTTTCACTGCAAAATTTTCTGTTACAATTCTGGAACCCTTACAATGTCTTTCTTCCCGGTTTTTATAGAGGAAGAAGGAGAGAAACCCCAAAAAGAAGTCGGTGAACATTTAATTGGCTCATTAAAATAGGAATGGTGAGAGAGTGCTCACTCACACTGTTTGACGGTGCTAAACTAATGTAGGTACTCTGCTGCTGCTCTATGGAGTAAATGCTGTAGGTGTAGATTTCTCCAGAGATAAGATATGTGAAATAAAATATGTAACATCCTGTACTTTCCTGAGGGTAAAATCTATTGAAGTAAAACCTGGAGGATATGATTTTTAAGCACTTGTAATTTTTGCCTTCCATCTTTTGAATTCACATCTAAGATCTTAAATGCCGGAGGCTGAATTTCTTGATCATACCCTGATATTTTGTTGTTGCTCCATTAATATCCCTATCTGCAAAATCTTTATTTTAAAAGGCTCTGGAGGGTTTGATAGATTTCGAATCCAGCTGTTTTACTGAGAGCCGTATCGTGACGGCTTTCCAGGTCTTTCTTCATGTATTTATTTCTGAAAAAATCGTCCTTCGGAGCAACCTCGACTTCTGAAGTGGTGACCTTGAGTAATAGCCATTTCTTCGTCGCTCCAGACCTGCAAAAATCACAAACATGTCAAAGAAAATCAGACCAAGGATAATGGCGTGACGGGATCCATGGACATGGTGGTGGAGTCCAGGCGGAAGGATGAAACGACGCGAGGTGATAGGAAATGCACATACTGGAGGGTGGCAAATGAAAAATACAGTGGAATTATGATGGATGAATGAGGCGGAGGTGTATGACATAAACATGGGAGTATGATGCGTAAACGAGATATATGGATGGTGGAGGGTAACACAGATGACACGCGGGCGTACGAAAATCCAAGTGGGAGGGAAGACGTGGAGGTGGACTCGGTCAACCAACGGGGTGTGTGAACAATTTTGGGCCATACGATCAAAAACGAAATCAACGGTTAACATGGTGTCGGGCGGTGATGTGATGGTGGGCCACAGGCGTCGTTCAACTTGGGCTATCCTCCGTGCAGCTCCAAAGGATGATAGCCGTCAGATGAAGACTCACAAATATAACGGCTCATGCTGATTTCGCTGCGCGACTACGACTGGACGATAACACGCGAAATGGAGCGGTTTTGGGGCCGTACAGAAGGACACGCGGCGATCAGCGTATGGGATCGCTGGCCGAAGGGGGAAAACCACCTGCCCGGCAAAGGTGGTGCGGAATAAACAGGCTGGTTTTCAAGCAGACGTGGGGACCACCAAAGCCATGCACTGTGGTGTGTTGATCTGAGTTCTGATCGGGCGGCTGAGATTGCGCCCGATGGCAATATACGGTAATCACTTTTGGTCTGGCGCATGATCAAGGGGCTGGGTCATGTGGAATGGAAAATCAGAGGGACTAGGGCCAGATGGGCTAATCCTTGAATACTCTCGGGCGCGACCTTTCAGACCTGCACAGCGTAATTTGGAGGCACAGGACAGTGACGATAGGCAGAAAACGAGTTCCTCAGGTCCCGATAGGAAATTTGAAAAGGTTCAGGAGGGACGGGAAGCCAAAAAATTAAATGAGGGGCTGACATGGATAACATCAGCTCCAACTGGGGACGACGCATCCATACTTGGACGTTTCGAGAACTTGCAGACCTCCTGACCATTATCTTATGTAAACTCTGTGGACTCTGCCCTTCAAAACCCTTTCTCTTCATGATTCATTAACCTGCTCACCCTGTTTAAACAAAAGTTGTAGCAAAACTAATATATAGTATGGTACATCAGGCGCTCGCTGCCTGAATCAGAATTGGAAGTAGGGCTTCAGAAATTGGCCGTTTACCGGGGCATCCAGCACGTCACCCTGTAAATTCTCCAATATAAATGTGTTATTGCCTCCTTGTTCCACAATTTTAAATGGGCCAAACCACAATGAATCAAATTTTCTATGCTTTCCTCTTTCAGCCCTCCGAACATCCCATCTGAGAACCAGATCACCAACCTACAATTTCCTATCTTTTGCATGCTGATCAAATATGCTTTTCATTCTTTCCTGATATTCATCTAATCTCGGATTCACTTGGCCCCGTGTTTCCTCTAACTCCACCAATTGATTAATTCTCTTGACCATATCATCTGGTTCTTCCTGACTTTCCTGCATGAAACGTGCCACTGGCAAAGCCAGCTGCACAAGAAACACAACTGCTCATCCATATACCAATTCATAAGGAGATTTCCCAGTTGCTCGCTTGCTGGTGATTCTATTAGCCCATAGAGCAAATTTCAATTGGGAATCCCAATTCTTCTGATTTTCATTTATTGTCTTCTTCAAAGCCCTCACTAGAGTTTTGTTGGAAGATTCTGCCAAGCCATTTCCCTATGGATAATAGGCTATGGAATGATTCAATGTGATATTATACTGTTGGCAGAAATTCACAAATTTTGCAGATTTGAAGGCTTGTGCATTATCAGTCACTATTCTAGTAGGACAACCAAACCTGGAAATGATGTTTTCCTCTATGAATCTTATGATGACAGTGTCAGTAGCATTCCTTGCAGGTATGGCTTCCACCCATTTTGTAAAGTAATCTGTAGCTGTCAATATCCATTTATGTTGTCCACTTGATGGGGGATGTATTTCCCCAATAAAATCTATTCCCCATTGTTGAAATGGCTCATTCACATGAACTGGAATCAGGGGCAAAGCTGCTAACCTTTGTTTCTCAGCAAATTTCTGACACTTATCACATGCTCTAACCCAAGAAAAAACATCTCCAAATAATTTTGGCCAGTAGAAACCAGCCTTTAAATTTTTTTGTGATGTGGCTCTCCAGCTGTAGTGTCCTCCACAAATTCCCTCATGAAATTCTATCATTATATTTTCCACTTCATTCTCTGTCAGGCATAATAGTAGTATACCTGAAGGATCTCTCCAATACAGCTGACCATTGGAAACTATATACTTTTGTGACTTCAACCTCAAAGCCCTATATTTTGATTTATCACAGCTGGGTGGACGGTTGCGTGTCAAAATATATTCTGCGATTTCTTTATACCATGGACTAGTGAGATACTTCATGTGTACTTTCTGAGTAGCCATCTCCAGTCCTTGCTGCTCTTTCTCGTCCTCGGGCTCTCCATTTGCTATCATAGACAAATTTATGCCCAGAGCCTAATAGTTTGATTCTGATAAGATCCTTGCTAGCCCCTGTCCTTTTATCAACTTGGTGGGGCGAATATCCAGATCATATTCCTGTATTTTAGCAATCCATCTCCCTCTTTTCCCTTCATTGTCTCCCTGAATTAGAATGTCTTTAACAGCTGCAGTGGGGACAATTGCAGTAATGTAGGACTGCAAAATATACATACGAAATGATTTGAGGGATTTTACTAGGGCATATGTCTGCTTCTCTAATATATTATATTTCAGTTCTACGTCATGGAGAACTTGGCTGAAAAAGGCAATAGACTGCTCATATCCTTCTTCATTTTTCTGTAACAAAAATTTGGCTACTGTATGAGGTGAAGCAAATGAAAAGATCATAAATGGTTTAGTATAATTTGGCCCAGCTAGTACAGGAGCTTCAGCAAATGCCTGTTTTATCCTGGTGAATGCATCTCTAGATTCCTGAGACCATTTTACTTCATTATTCTTTTTCATCATATCTGTTATATGCCTAACTATCTCAGCATAGTTAGGGATGAACCTTCTCAGAAAATTTATTCGTCCCAAAAATACTTGCACTTCTTTTATGTTTCTAGGAAGAGGAATGCCATTTATAACCTCTACTCTTTTGAGATCTATCCTTACACCATCTTTAGTTACAATATGCCCCAAAATTTTGCCTTCCTCTAATGCAAATAGAGACTTTTGTGGATTAAGAGAAAGGCCATACCTTCTGCATTTTTCAAAAGTTCTTTGTAAGTGCTCAATGTGTTTAGCATCATTTTTTGAGAATACTGTAATATCATCAAGGTACACCACCAGAAATTTATCTTTCTTCCCAACAAAAACGATGTCCATGGCCCTCTGAAAAGTGGCCCCTGCATTAATCAATCCAAAAGGCATTCTGGCATACATGAATGTTCCCCATGGTGTGGTGAAAGTCGTTTTCGTCTGGTCTTCTGGAAACACAGCCACCTGGTTATAACCAGAAAAATCATCCATCATTGACATCCTAGAGGCTCCTACCACTTTCTACAGGATGTGGTCCATCCTAGGCAGTGGATAATTATCTTTTAAAGATGCTCTGTTTAAATTCTTGAAATCCACACATAGCCTTATTTCTCCATTTTTCTTTCTGACAGGGACCAAGTTTGCAACCCATTCTAAGTACCTTAATGGCACAATTATTTTGGCCTTTAATAATTTCTTGATTTCTTTTTCGATGGAGGGAAGCAGCAGAGGATTTATCTATCTGAGCTTCTGCTTATAAGGTCTTGCATCTTCCCTCAAAGGAATTTTATGCTGCATTATACTAATGTCAAAAGTTTTAAGGTCCTGATAGGACCATGCAAACACATCCTTATATGATTGGAATAACTTCAAGTATTTTTCTTTATACTCCTCTGGGACCTTCTTGGATAATTTTACAATTTTGGGCTCGGCCTCAGTACCTAGATTTAGATCTTCTACTTGATTTTCTTCTACTACTTTATTATGTTGCAATGGAACATCATTTTTATCAAATAATTTTTCTAGAGGCACCAACCCTCTAGGTATAACATTCCCTTTCAACTGCATCACTTTATTACCTGCCGTTTTCTCTTCCCAATTCTTTTTTGAAACATTCTCAGCCTCATCTTCTTCACAATCATCAATCTCCATATTGGAGAATTCTCCCACTGTTTCTAGGAATTTCTTCATTTGTTCATCATCTTCAAATACCTACCAGTGCTTAATATTATCTGGGATTGATGGTCTATAACGTACCTCAATTTCATACCTCAAGAGAGGATTCTGAGGAGAACGAAATGTACTGGCAGCTACAGATAGAGAATCCGCTATTCTATTTTTCTCCTGGGGCATGAACTGGATATTAAACGCTAAGAAGAAGTTTTCCACCAAGTCCCATACTTTATTTCTATAAGCTCTCAACCGAGGATGCTTGGTTTGACATTGATTTCTGACCTGTCTGACCACTAGCTTAGAGTCTCCCAAGACCTTTAAGCATTGTATGCCCATACTCCTGGCTGTCTGCAATCCCAATAGCAGTTCTTCATATTCAGCTACATTATTAGTAGCTTCATATTCTAATTTAAAAGACAGTGGGATCCATCTTTCTGTAGGAGAGATTAATAATACTCCAGCCCCATTTCCTTCTCTTGAATTTTCTCCATCAAAATGTAGAGTCCATACTCCTGCTTCATGGTTTTCTGAAGGCTGCTCAGTCTTGATTTGACAGAATGATGGTTCCTAAGCAAAGTTTTGATCTTCTTCAATAATAAAGCATGAAAAATCTCCCTCTTTGCTGTAAACTGGTGAATTTTTTGAGTTATCAGCCTTTGTAACCATTTTGACAAATCTAGTTTCTATGTATAACCTCCTCTCCTGGCCACCAAAAACAGGGATAGTGGCATAGGTTAAATCCATCTTGAGTGACCCACCAATTTTTGTTCCCCAAGACCTTGACAACAACATGCCAAAGCGAGCTGGGATATCAGCCACCACAATGTCCATTACTACACTTTTTGCTGGAACTTGGGCCAGATTGACCACTAAATCTTTAATCATCCCCAAGCATTTAACTCTTTTGGAATAAAATGAATAGAGGTCTTTATATGGACGTGTGATTTGTAATCCTAGCTGTTCCATGACAGATAGAGGCATCAGATTATGGGAAGCCCCAGAATCTAACATACAATTGTGTAACAGCAGGTCATGAATAACTAGGGATATGTAAAAAGGAGGAGTAGAGGGGTCTATCTCCTCGACATGTGGGCCAAAAACTACCATGGGTCTTTCTTCCTGAAGATTAAGACTGTCTGGAATTATTGGTGCTTCAGGAGGAAACAACCAAGAAGTAACTTGAGATTGATATGCGGGTTGCTTTAACAGCTCAGTCAAAGGGACTGGGATTTTGAATTTCTCAAGTTCTTTTTGCAAATTAAAAGCAGGAGGGGGATTTTCTATTACAGCTTCTTTTGACTCTTTATTTTCAGCTGAAGGTTTAACTTCTTTTGACACAAACTCAGCCTTAGGAAGAGTGACTATTTTTGAGGAAGAAGGAGTTTGATCATTAGACTGCAGAGGCTTTTCTAGAGGACTCTTACCTTTGCCTGTGACTTTCTGCATTGTTGATTCCTTCTGAGTAGGTGCTTCCTTCTGGGAAGGCTCTTCTTCATGTTCTTGAGTCCGAGTTCTCTTTCTGGAAGATCTGAGATCGTATCTCCTACTGAAATGTGCTTGCATGAAATCATTAAACTGCTTACAGTAGTGATCAATCTCTGCTTCTTCTTCTTCTTGCAAAGGGCATTCTATTTCATCATTATTTGAAAAAGCAAGATTTGAATCTTCTAACTTGTAGGCAGCATCTTCAGTGGAGTCGTCTACTGGCCTTCCAAGTATAATGGGTGTGGTACTTGATCTTGTTGCTCCTTTGCTTCCCTTGGAAATATTTGCAGGGGTGGCTTTCTATACTGAGGATTGTAACCCCTGTTTTGAGCGTTCTAGAAGTTCCTGGGAGTTGAGTTCTTGGTCTCCAATTCGAGCTTGACCAGTTTATTAGAAAGATTCTTTATCATTTTACTCATTTCTTCAATTTTATCTGAATCCTTATCTTGATTAGAAGTAGATACTTCTTCTTTACCCCTTCTTCTGATGTCTTGTTCAACTTTCCCTCTTAATTTTCCAGTGGAAGCAAAATTTTCTTCCCACTCAAGAGCATCTGACTGAGCATCATCTAGGGTGGCAGGTTTTCTTTCCCTGAGAGAGAAACCAAAATCTGAGTCAAAGGCAGCTATGAAAACAACTTTGGCAGCATTCTGATGAGGCTTCATATCTGCAAGGAGGTTTAGATATAACTTATTAAATCTCTTGATAAATTCTGACACCCCTTCATTATGTTTCTTCTTGAGTGTATTGAACTCAGTAAGACACTATCCATGATATTTCTTTTCTCCCCATTTCCTGAGAAAAGTACTTTCCATATCATCCCAAGTGGTTATGGAACGGTTTCCCAATGTCTTGAACCATTTTCTGGCTTCACCGTCCAGAGATTGCACAAATAATCTTAAGACTACATCCAAGTGTTCTACATTAAAGTTCTCTGCAAAAGAGAAGAAGGCCTCAAGATGTACAACAGCCTGAGGTGTAGATGGGAACAGTTCACGGTTAACAGGGGCTACCTCTGTAAATTCTTTAACTTCTTCGACCTCAGGAGTAGGGCGAGATTGAGCTTTAGTTATAGCACCTCCCCTGGGTGGGCTATCTGAGTAATAATCTGTGACTCCCACAGTGGAGTCGGGATTTTCTACTTGGATTTCTTGAGAAGAAGAAGATGGATAGTATTCTAACAAATATTCAGGGATTTCAGCACGGGTTGATTTCTTTTCTTTCCAACTTCTTCTATGTATAATATTCTCTGGGTCAGACACTGAAGGTATCTTTGACTGTGATGTATCTGACCTCAAATGTGGCTTACGAGGAGCCAGGACTACCAATAAATTTATCAAATAAACAATAGTGGAGTCACCAAGGTGAGAGATATGAAACTCTTCAACTCTCTGTGCTCACCTGATTAGAGAGTGAATATGATTTTTCGAGGCCTAGGGAAACTGATATTCTTAAATTCGGTCCCCGGCAACGGCGCCAGAAAGATGTTGTCGAAAATTGTAGTCTCCCCTAGAGACAGTCTAGAGTTGCCATAGACCAGTGCCTGGGACATCTTAGCATAGCAAGGAGCATATAATAAAACTGGGGTTTCAATCCAAAGGCTCTTCTGCTATCTCTTGTAAAACAAGGAAATTGATTTAAATGGGACCAGGGCTTACAGAAATTGCCACAAGGAAAGTAATGTTGCAGAGACAAGATGCAAAACTCCAACACAAAAGCATCAGATAGTTAAGAGACAATTTACTGTAAAGAGGGCCGATTCAAATAATATGCCACAGAAATCAAGTATCAGAAGGTGTATGTAGTGAAAGAAATATAAGAAGATATTAGTTAACTTTAGTATGATACCTAGATACACAACAGAACCATGTATGGGCTTATCAATATAAGAATCCATACATGACAATGGCGTTTTAAAAGCACCCTCCCAAAGCAACTAATATAGCAGAAATATGGATGAAATGAACATGAAACAATATATCACGCCTGAGCCATATTTAAAGCGCTTTACTGATCCAAGTATGGGCATCAGCTAGGATGAATCCTTACCTAAAATCAGTGAGCCACTCGCATTCCAGTACATGATACAAGAAGATATATGAAATGAAATGTTGTATTAATCACATAAGAGAAGGTTACATACTGTGAAATACCAAAGACCATAATCCTCATTACAGATAGAACTCCTCCTCACTGAGACCCTACGGGCTCGGAGCCTTCATACAGAAGCTTTACAAAATGTATACAAACGTGCCTTTCACTGCAAAATTTTCTGATACAAGTCTGGAACCCTTACAATGTCTTTCTTCCCGGTTTTTATAGAGGAAGAAGAAGAGAAACCCCAAAAATAATTCGGTGAACATTTAATTGGTTCATTAAAATAGGAATGGTGAGAGAGTGCCCACTCACATTGTTTGACGGTGCTAAACTGACGTAGGTACTCTGCTGCTGCTCTATGGAGTAAATGCTGTAGGTGCAGATTTCTCCAGAGATAAGATATGTGAAATAAAATATGTAACATCCTGTACTTTCCTGAGGGTAAAATCTATTGAAGTAAAACCTGGAGGATATGATTTTTAAGCACTTGTACTTTTTTCCTTCCATCTTTTGAATTCACATCTAAGATATTAAATGCCGGAGGCTGAATTTCTTGATCATACCCTGGTATTTTGTTGTTGCTCCATTAATATCCCTATCTGCAAAATCTTTATTTTAAAAGGCTCTGGAGGGTTTGATAGATTTCTAATCCAACTATTTTACTGAGAGCCGTATCGTGACGGCTTTTCAGGTCTTTCTTCATGTATTTATTTATGAAAAAATCATCCTTCGGAGCAACCTCGGCTTCTAAAGTGGTGACCTTGAGTAATAGCCATTTCTTCGTCGCTGCAGACCTGCAAAAATCACAAACATGTCAAAGAAAATCGGACCAAGGATAATGGCGTGACGGGATCCATGGACATGGTGGTGGAGTCCAGGCGGAAGGATGAAACGATGCGAGGTGATAGGAAATGCACATACTGGAGGGTGGCAAATGAAAAATACAGTGGAATTATGATGGATGAATGAGGCGGAGGTGTATGACATAAACACGTGAGTATGACGCGTAAATGGGATATATGGATGGTGGAGGGTAACGCAGATGACACGTGGGCGTACGAAAATCCAAGCGGGAGGGAAGACGTGGAGGTGGACCCGGTCAACCAACGGGGTGTGTGAACAATTCTGGGCCATACGATCAAAAACGAAATCAACGGTTAACATGGTGTCGGGCAGTGATGTGATGGTGGGCCACGGGCGTCGTTCAACTTGGGCTATCCTCCGTGCAGCTCCGAAGGATGATAGCCGTCGGATGAAGACTCAAAAATATAATGGCTCACGCTGATTTCGCTGCGCGACTACGACTAGACGATAACGAGCGAAATGGAGCGGTTTTGGGGCCGTACAGAAGGACACGCGGTGATCAGCGTATGGGATTGCTGGCCGAAGGGGGAAAACCGCCTGCCCGACAAAGGTGGTGCGGAATAAACAGGCCAGTTTTCAAGGAGACGCGGGGACCACCAAAGCCATGCACTGTGGTGTGTTGATCTGAGTTCTGATCGGGCGGCTGAGATTGCGCCCGATGGCAATATACGGTAATCACTTTTGGTTTGGCGCATGATCAAGGGGCTAGGTCATGTGGAATGGAAAATCAGAGGGACTAGGGCCAGACGGGCTAATCCTTGAATACTCTCGGGCGCGACCTTTCAGACCTGCACAACGTAATTTGGAGGCACAAGACGGTGACGATAGGCAGAAAATGAGTTTCTCAGGTCCCGATAGGAAATTTGAAAAGGTTCAGGAGGGACGAGAAGCCAAAAATTAAATGAGGGGCTGACATGGATAACAATGGGCAAGGCAAATCAAGTAGTGAGCCGAGATGAGGGCTAATTATGGCACAGGAGATTGGACCATCTTCACAATGGAGCCTTGAAAGTCATGCATCATATTTCTATTGGTCTTCCTAGGGGTACACTTGCATAGTCAAACACATGAAAGGGATGTACTATGGGAAAATATGTAAAAGCCACCCTTCATGAGAAGGAAAACCGAGCTTCGGGGATCCTTGAGAGAGTTCACACTGATGTGTGTGGACCATTATCTGTTGCTTCGAAAAAAAAACATAAGTACTATGCAATATTTGTTAATGACTTTTCTCGTAAGTGCTAGATATTCTTCATGCAAAAGAAATATCAGACATTCTCTAAGTTTCTTGAGTTTAAGGCACTGGTGGAGAAAGAGTTGGGGAAGCAAGTGAAGGATCTTAGGAGCGATAATGGTGGATATTACATCTCTAATGAATTCAAGAACTTCTGCAACAAAGAAGGAATTCAAAGAAAACTCATAACACCTCATAACCCACAACATAATGGGGTCACGGAGAGAAATAACATAACGATCGTGGGTGCAGCACGAGCAATGTTGCATGATTAAGGCCCATTGATGCATCTATGGGCAGAAGCAACATAATGGTGCATGTGCAGAACCTTTTTCCTCATAGGATACTTGGCATGAGTACACCTGAAGAGGTTTTCACTGGTAAGAAAATTGATGTTTCACACTTTAAGATTTTTGGCTCATCCATTTATCTACATGTGACCAAAGATGCCATGAAGAAGCTAGAACCGACAACTGAGATTGGGATTTTTGTGGGGTACACTAAAAAACCTTATAATTATCGCGTGTATTTGCCAAAAAATAGAATGACTATTGTGCGACATGATATAAAATTTGATGAGGAGAAAGCCATGCGGTTGTCCCTTGAGAGGGAGCTGGACTTGCATGCAGTGGAGGAATTATTGGTTCCCAAGGATGAGCCTCAAGATATGGATCAACCACATGCAGAGGATCATGGAGTGGAGGAAAAAAATCATGCAGAGCCATCCATCAAAAATGGCAGAAGGTGCACCACGAAAGTTGATAGATTGAGACTTGTTGCTACAGAGAATGTAGGAGCCCCTACTTCATAGTGCAGATAGAGACAGTCTCCTGACCGTTTTAGATACATGGCTCTTATGAGAAAATGTATTGTGACTGAACCATCTTCCTTTCAGGATTCAGTGCAACAACTAACTTGGGTTGATGCAATGGTGGAGGAGTATGACTCCATTTTCAAGAACAATGCATGGGATATTTTCCCAAGTCTGATTGACAAATCAATGGTTGGATCGAGATGGATCTACAAGGTAAAGAAAGATGTTGATGGGAGTTGGGATAAATACAAGGCCAGATTTGTGTCCCAGGGATTCTCACAGATCGAGGGGATTGATTATGATGAGACTTTTGCACCTGTTTCAAGGTACTCTTCCATTAGATCCATCCTTGCATTCTCAAGGCAGATGGGCTAGCGCATTCATTAGATGGATGTGAAAACTACGTTTCTCAATGGGATCATTGAGGAAGAGGTGTTCATAGAGCATCCTAAAGGTTTTTAGATCTTCAACAGTGATTTACATGTGTGCCGACTCCAAATAGCATTGTATGGGTTGAAGCAAGCACCCTGTGCTTGGTACACTCGTATAAACATCTATTTCACCAGACTGGGCTTCACCAAAAGTGAAGCAGATGAAAACCTGTACAATATTGTGGCTGAGGGTAAGCTATTTATTATTGTTCTTTATGTTGATGATATAATTTTGACTGGTGATGAGCAGCTAATACACTCATGCAAAGAGGATCTTGCAAGGGAGTTTGAAATGAAGGACATGGGACTCCTTCATTATTTCCTTGGATTGGAAATATGGCAGCGGGATGGTAAAAAATTTATGTCCCAAGGCAAGTATGCAAAGGAGATATTGGGTAAGTTTAACACGGGGAGCTGCAAATGCATGGATACTCTCTTCCAGGAAATTGGAGGAAAGAGGATGCTACTTCTGGAGAGGTAGTGGATGCTACTATCTATAGGCAGTTAGTGGGTTCACTAATGTATTTGGTGAACACGAGACTGGACATTTGCTACGTAGTTAAGCAACTGTGTCAAGCTATAGTTAAGCCTAACAAGCTCTTTTTGGAAGGCGGAGAAGCATTTCCTAAGATACCTAGGGGGCACATGAGAGTATGGTCTATGGTACAGACGGACAGAGGGGGTGAAGCCTCAAGGATTCATAGATGCAAATTGGGTGGGCAGTGCAAATTTTTTAATACAAATTATATATTGCTTGGATTCTCCTGATCTAAAAATTATATGCCACTGTTAAATACATAATCGCTTCTACAAAATTATTGCGGAAATTTAAAACACGATATCCAATTGCAAACACATGAAGAAAGATCAATCACACATAAAAAAATGTTTTTACTGGGAATGCATAAAGCTAAAAACCCCAATATCATATATTATGTATATATCATGGATCATGAAACAATCTCGTACAAAACTCTAATCCAAGAGCTCTCAGTACAATATATAATTGTCTCACACTGTCATACAAAAATTGGTAAATACATGTGCCAATTTACTACCTCTAGACAGTCTGCCTCCACTGCGCAATCCTTGCTGATAACAATTCCTGAATGAATGAGATATTGGTTGCCTTGACTGCGCAATCCTCATTGGCATCTCCAATGTGTGTGTGGTTGCATGAGTGCACCCACTAATGTCACAACTGATAGTCAAATTTTCCCTTTCACCTACATCTCAACTGGGTCTCCACTGGATCTGACATGCATGTAGTCAACGGTAGTAAATATTCAATTTCATGTGAGACCACTGATTACGAATTAATTAAATAATTAATTCATTGATCTCTCACTAGTGTATGTTCAGTTACAACTAGCACAACTGAGTTTAACTCACTTAACTGAGTTAAACTACTTTACAACTCACATAACTACACATCCAACTTTGTTACAACTTTGAATCTCTTAGTTACAACTAAGTCCACTTGCATGTCCCACCAACCAACCTTTGAACTCAAATTCCCTATAACTAATTGATTTGCCACTTCAGTTAACTATTTCCAAGTGCTCATTAAGTAGATTAATGTTTATTGTCCAACTATTATTAAGGGATAATAATAGTCGACATGCATCTATAAATGGAACTCGCACATACATCTAAAAATAGAATATCATATATAAATAGGATTTTCTCACCATCTATAAATAGAAATCATCTATAAATAGAATTTTCTCATCCATTCTAAAAATAGACTTCCACCTAAAAATAGCATGAGGCTCCATCCTAGTGTAGGTGCTTAATTTTCTCTGGGATCATCATCTTGTTGAATCTCAATACTCCCTCTCAACAAGAAAGGGATTTTCCTTCACCCTGATCATGTCCCTATGGTATTCGAATTTGATCCTGGTGAGTGCCTTTGTCAAAATATATGCATCCTGATATTCCCTAGGAATGTACTAAAGCAACATGATCTTCCACTGCACACAATCTTTGATATGATGATACCAGATATATATATGCTTAGATCTATCATGAAACACAGGATTAATCGAGAGTTTAATGCAACTCCGATTATCACAATGAATCACTGTAGGATCTAAATGAGAACCAAACAAACCAACCAAGATATTTCTCATCCAGATAGCCTCACATGCAGCTTGACTTGCTGCCATGTATTCCGTTTCCGCTGAACTGAGTGCCATGGATCTTTGTTTCTTGTTGTACTAAGAAACAAATATAGATCCGATAATAAAGATCCCCCCTGATGTGCTCTTTTTGTCCGTTGAGCTACCCACTCAATCTACATTTGTGAAGCCATGCAACTTCACCTCATCTGTCTGTCTATACCATAAGCCATACTCAGATGTGCACCTCAGGTATCTCAGGACATGCTTGCCCTCCTTCCAAGAGAGCTTGGTAGGCTTAACCATCGCTTGACTAAGTTGGTTCACCGCATAGCATATGTCCATTATTGTATTCCCTAAATACATTAGCGAACCCAATAACTGTCGATAGATAGTAGCATCCACTACCTCTCCAGATGTAGCATCCTCTTTCCTCCAGTTTCCTAGAAGAGGAGTATCCATGGGTTTGTAGCCTTCCATGTGAAACTTGCCCAGTATCTCCCTTACATATTTGCCTTGAGACACAAAAATTTCACCATCTCATTACCATATTTCCAATCCAAGGAAATAATCAAGGAGGCCCATATCCTTCATCTCGAACTCCTTTGCAAGGTCCTCCTTGCATGAGTGTATTAGCTGCTCATCACCAGTCAATATTAAATCATCAACATAAATAAAAATGATTAAAAGCTTACCCTCCACCACAATTTGGTATAGGTTTTCATCTGCCTCACTCTTTGTGAAACCAAGTCCGGTGAAATAGCTATTTATCTGAGTGTACCAAGCACGAGGTGCTTGCCTCATCCCATACAGTGCTATTTTTAGTCTACACACATGCGACTCACTGCTAAATATCTCAAATCCTTCAGGATGCTCAATGTACACTTATTCCTCAATGATCCCATTGAGAAATGTAGTCTTCACATCCATTTGATGAATGTGCCAACCCATCTACGCTGAGAGAGCAAGGATGGTCCTTATGGAAGAATACCATGCGACAGGTGCAAAGGTTTCTTCATAATCAATCCCCTCGATCTGTGAGAATCCCCGATCCACAAATCTCGCCTTGTATTTCTCAACACTCCCATTAGTAGTTTGCTTTACCTTGTAGATCCATCTTGAACCTACCATTGATTTATCAACTAGCCTTGGAACAATTTCCCAAGTACTGTTTCTGACAATGGAGTCATACTCCTCCATCATTGCATCTACCCATGTGGGCTCCTACATTGCTTCCTAAAAGGAAGATGGCTCAGTCATAATACATTTGCTCATGAGATCCATGTATCCAGTAAATCAGTCAAAAGACTGCCTTTGTCTGTGCTATGAAGTAGGGGCTCCTACATTCTGCGCAGCATCAAGTCTCATCCTATCAACTTTTGTGGTATGCCTTCTACTTGTTCTGATTTTTAGATCTACGTGAGTGGACTCCTACACTCCATGAACCTCCTCCTGTGGCTGATCCACATCTAGAGACTCACCTTTGGGAAGTAACAATTCGTCCTCTGCATGCAAGTCTAGCTCCCTCTCAAGCAACAACCACATGGCTTTCCCCTCATTGAATTTTATATCCTTAGGAAAATACACACGATAATTATGGGGTGTTTCTCTGTACCCCACAAATATCCCGACTTCAGCAGTCGGCTCCAGCTTCTTCCTGGCGCTCTTGGTCACATGCACATAAACAGATGAGCTAAAAATCTCAAAGTGAGAAACTTCTGGTTTCTTACCAATGAAAGCTTCTTCAGGCGTACTCATTCCAAGTACTCTATGAGGACAACGGTTTTGCACATAAACCGCAGTGTTGCATGCTTCCGCCCATAAATGCATTGGTAGGCCTTGATCATGCATCATTGCTTGTGCTTCGCCCACGATCATTCTGTTCTTCCTCTCCACGACCCCATTTTGATGTGGGTTATGAGGCACTATGAGTTCTCTTCGAATTCCTTCTTTGCTGCAGAAGTGTTTGATTTGGTTGGAGATGTATTCTCCACCATTATCACTCCTCAGAGCCTTCACTTGCTTCCTCAAATCTTTCTCCACCAATGCCTTAAACTCAAAAAAATTTGAGAATGTTTGATCCTTCTTTTGCATGAATAATATCCAGCATTTACGAGAAAATTCATCAACAAAAATAACATAATACATATGTTTTTCTATTGAAGCAACCAAGAATGGTCCACTGATCTGAAAATGGAATGTACTTGTTTAAGGGTGCAAGGTATCCATTTCAGAAAATTTCAAATGATCTGAAATTGTGAGAATAAACTATTTCCCATACAGAGATGGACTGTAGGGGCATTCACTGGACATGTCACCTCTAAAGAGAGGATGAGTTCCAGAGGCTACCTGGCCCTCTACAGACTCTGTCTAAGGAAATGATATATAAGCACAAATAACAAGATCAATGAAAGTCTTTTGTTTTTGAATTCAAAGTGTTCATTGATCTGTTTTAAGTGTGAATAAGCAAGAGTATATATTCTGCAATTGGTGTGTAGAGGTTTGAAGTTAAAACAACAAGTTTTGATTACTGTAGAAACTTGTTTTTGGAAAACATGCTTATGAAATTTTACTGTTTAAACTATCAAAATCTGGAAATAAACAGCCAAGATACACAGATGAACAGCAGATGTTTGTTTAAGCGGTTCACCCCTCTCTTGGGCTACCTCCGCTGGTCCAAAAGCCTCTAATTAGGCTCAGTCCTTTTTTGATTAAATGCTTCAAATGAAATTACATCTGTATAAACTCCTCTAATGAGAAAATAGACTGCTAAAACAGACTCAGAATATCCAAATCAGTAGAAATAGACTACAAATTCACCTCCATTGGAGGAAGGTAGCCCAATGCAGCAATCTTTCTCCTTGGCCCTGATGGCTTCTCTGTCAAAAGCGCTGTAAAATTCGCAGATACAATGCCCTGATGGCTCTGCAGACACCTCCAACCTCTCCAGCATGCTCTCTACACCCAAAATCAAAAAAAAATTCGTCTTCAAAGGCCTCTCCTAGCAGAAGTTATGGCACATTTACTGAATCAGCCAGTTTCTCCTTGGGAAACTCCACTAATTGTGGAGGAAGTGCAGTTAACACCACCAAATAAGGCATAGGCGCTCAAAATGGCGGAGGCCGCCAAAAACTCCGAACTGTTAACGTCTGACATTAAATTTATTGTTATGTCACGTTTACTGTTCACATAATTCGGCGGTCAATGCAACTGTTTCAACGTTTTTAATTAATTCAAAACGTTTTATTAACAAACCCACGTTATAAACCATATCCAAAGTTTAAATATCCGTTGAACGGTGCGCCGAGCTTTTGGGGTTATGGTTCCGCCGGAGGTCCCATTGGATGGGGGCTGGCCCTTCGGGGCTGGCCCCCTTTCGGGCCCCGCCCAAACACCAACACACGTTAAATATAACTCCACCCGCCACATATAACAACACATAAGCCTTGGTCTAATGGTTAAGTCCGTTGGATGTTATACAAGCGGTCACCGGTTCGAATCCTGTCGAGCCAACACAAAATTTTTAACACGCCATTCAACTTGACTTTGGGGCCCACGTGGCGGCCTCCGGGCTAGCCACGTGGCGCCTCCTCATTGGCTTCCACGGAATATTCCCCAGAATATTCTGCGGAATATTCCCAGAATATTCTGTGGAATATTTTTTTTTTAATAAAATTTTTCCCAAAGTCAAATTTGCCATTTTTTTAATGAAATTGACAAAACTTTGAAGCTGAATAACTTCTGCATACGGAGACCATTTTTCGAACCGTTCGCGGCGCCGGAATCAGGAAGACGAGCACTATCCATTCGATCTGTTTTGGAGCAATTCTGAGCACTTTCATTTTTAAGCATTTTTCTTCAAGAGACTTGATCTCCTGATCACACCTCCCAAATGGGAAGCTTTTGGACCCTCGAAAGCTTTCTGATTACTGAAACTGATGATGTGGAGACTGATTCTCCACTCTTCCACCCTTGAACAACTGAAATCTACCCGATTTCATCAACTGAAGCTTTTGAGAAAATGACAACTTGTCCCTGGAATCAACTGATCTACCATTGCTAAGATTGACGGAGTCATGACGCAAATGATTAAAATTTGCAGAACGGAAATAGTACTTTGCAGAAAATAAACTTTCTCTACATTGATCAAACTTCCAGAAAGATTTAAAACAACCTTCACCATGCAAACTGTTTCCATGGCGAATTGTACCATTCTGAAACCAACTTTTTCCCATGCTGAATTTTGTGTCCTTCTTGCTTGCACTGCTTTGCTTTGACACTTCATTCATTGCATTGGCTGACCCAAAAGGTAATTCATGCAACACAACATCATATTCTTTCAAAGACGAACTGCTATCAAACTGAGACAAATGATTAGCAACATCATAAAATGGAAAATGCTCAAAATCCGGTCGTTTCAACATCAACAAAGTTAGACTTTGACTTGCATTAACCAATCTTTTCAATTGACCTGCATGTAGTAAAGAAGATTCCATCTTCTTCTTGTGAGCTCTCACAATGTACTCTTTACCATCTTTGAACAAGTGATACTTGTTTTCATGGCGATGAAAAATGGCCTTCCTGTCAAACAAATAAGGACTTCCCAAAACCATACCTGAGATATCAAGCGGCACCACATCAAGTTCCACTGTGTCAACAAAGTGTGCAGTTATTGCAAAGCACAATATGCACTTCCTTGAAACCTGCAAATTAGCATCCTTGCATATCCATCCAAGTGGATAAGGCTTCGGATGTGGAATGGTCTCAAGTTTCAGCTGCTTGACCAAATCTTCAGAAATAAGATTAGCTTGTGACCCACTGTCAAATAGTGTGTCAATTTTGGTATGGTGGGAAATTACCCTCACATGGAAAAGCTCTATTCTCCTCTTTTCATCAAGAGTATCTTTGTGACAATTCAAAGAGCTAGAACTAGGAATTGTGTCTTGCACCACTTCTTTCCCTTTATTGTTCTTTAAAACCATGCCTATGCTTTTTGTCTCATCTCCTGAGTCTGACCCTAATTCTTGCTCAACTGTTGCAACAATTTTCTCCTTTTCTTTGGTCTTGTTTTTGTTCTTGAACTTTTCTGGTTTCAGTTCAGGATGAAGTTTCCAACAATGATCTTCATCATGACTAGTCTTAGAACAGTTCTTGCAAAAGAACTTTCCTTTTTCCTTTCTTGAATTAGCAACTCTTTTCTTTCCTTTGTTTTTAAAAGTACTATCCTCATCAAAAGCATCAAAAGCATTCTTTCCTCTAGCTTCTAAATGTGTAGCCTGCACACAGACTTCATCTAAGCTGGTAGGATTAAACATAAGAATAGTACACACGTCTATGTGAACTCTCTCCAGGATCAATGAAGCACAATTCTCCTTTTATTGAAAGGTGGACTTTACATACTTCCCCATGGTGAAACCCTTGTATTGATCTAATTGAGCAAGTGTTCCCATTGGAAGTCCAGTAGATATTTGCTACATGAATTTCGAGGCTCCATGATGAAGATGGCCCAATCGCCTGTGCCATAATTCGCCCTCATCCTGGCTCACCGCTTTTTCTGCCTTGCCCATCATGGCAGCGCAACCATCTACCTCCATCTTGTAGATATTCTTAACTCGAATCCCTATCCTCTTGGCTTGACCTGTTGTTTTATGTCGCAGGTAAGCTTTTCCATCGCTGAAAACAATTTCATAGCCTCTGAGACCAAGTTTTTCTTCAGACTTGGAACATGCATAACATATTTCAATTGAAATGGTTTACATGAATCCCTCTCAAAGGTAATGGTACCAATTTTGGTTTCACTGTATCATCCATTGTTTCCCATCTCTATATGTATTTGGAGATCTTTCTCCTCCAAGTCACTGAAAAGCTCCTTATCTCTCGTCATGTGGAAGGAAGCACCACTATCAAGATACCACACCAATCCCAATGCACTTGATACCATGCATGCGATCAAAGAGAAATCAAGTTCAAATTGAGAGGCAAGGGCCTCACCAGCAACAACTCCAACATCCTTCTTGTTCTTCTTCTTCTGTGGGAAGTTAGTGGTGAGATGCCCATGTTCGTGACAGTGAAAACACTTCACCTTGGGAAAATCCAACTTCTTGTCTTTAGACTCAGATTTTGAATGGAATTTCTTCCCCTTCCATTTCCTTACCTTGGCAGCCAAAGAAAAATCCTCTTCATCATCATGTTTTGATGAAGAGCCATTTCTGGTGTTCCGCCTGAACTCCTCCTACACTATATCCGACCACAATCATTCCCAATCCAACATTTTTTCCCGTCCGTTGATAGAGTATTCATAATTGTGCCAACTATTAGGAAGTCTCAAGAAAGCCAAGCTCACCAAATCATCATCAACAATAGTGATTCCCACACTCCCTAGTTCATCCCGACATTGAACAAACTTTGTGAGATACTTTGGAATATTTTCGCCCTTTTCCATCTTGATCTTTCTGAGTTTATTCTTCAGCGCCAATTTCCTATGGTCGTTGTTGCTTTAGAAAAGATCCGTCAAAGCCTTCCACATAGCATATGGAGTGGCTTTCTTATGAAGGCTTGAGACAATGTGGTCTCGTACACCTTCCAACAGAATAATTATCGCCTTTGCTACTTTATTTTTCCATGTATCAATTAATTAAACATCCGTCGAAGTGGGCTTAGGAACATCACTATCAATGAATTCCTTCAAGCCATTATCTTCAAGCACTGCCTCCATCCTATCCTTCCAGGCAATGTAGTTCGAGCTGCCCTCGAGTGCATACTCTAGCCGCAAGCCATTGAAAGCCATTTTGATGTTTACTCAACTGTTGCACCAAGAAATTCTTGTAGCAAATTCGAATTGTTTCCACCAACAAACTCAACTCCTACTTCAAAATTGCAATCTTTTGTGCTCTGATACCATGTAAAATTTTTAATACAAATTATGTATTTCCTAGATTCTCTTGATCTAACAATTATATGCCACTGTTAAATACATAATCGCTTCTACAAAATTCTTACGGAAATTTAATACACGATCGCCAATTGCAAACACATGAAGAAAGATCAATCACACATAGCACAAATGCTTTTACTAGGAAATCATAAAGCTAAAAACCCCACTATCATATATTATTTATATATCATGGATCATGAAACAATCTCATACAAAACTCTAATCCAAGATCTCTCAGTACAATATACAATCGTCTCACACTATCATACAAAAATTGGTAAATACATGTGCCAATTTACTGCCTCCAGACAGCCTGCCTCCACTGTGCAATCCATGCTGATAACAATCCCTGAATGAATGAGATCTTCCTTGCCTTGATTGCATAATCCTCATTGGCATCTCCAATGTATGTGTAGTTGCATGAGTGCACCCACTAATGTCACAACTGATAGTCAAATTGTCCCTTTCACCTACATCTCAACTGGGTCTCCACTAGATCTGACATGCATGTAGTCAACAGTAGTAAATATTCAGTTTCATGTGAGACCACTGATTGCGAATTAATTAAATAATTAATTCACTAATCTCTCACTAGTGTATGTTCAGTTACAACTAGCACAACTAAGCTTAACTCGCTTAACTGAGTTAAACTACTTTACAACTCACATAACTACACATCCAACTCTGTTACAACTTCGAATCACTCAGTTACAACTAAGTCCACTTGCATGTCCCACCAAAAAACTTTTGAACTCAAATTTTCTATAGCTAACTGATTTTCCACTTCAGTTAACTATTTCCAAGTGCTCGTTAATAATAGATTAATGTTTATTGTCCAACTATTATTAAGGGATAATAATAGTCAACATGCATCTATAAATAGAACTCGCACATACATCTAAAAATAGAACATCATCTATAAATAGAATTTTCTCACCATATATAAATAGACATCATCTATAAATAGAATTTTCTCATCCATTCCAAAAATAGACTTCCACCTAAAAATAGCCCGAGGCTCCATCCTAGTGTAGGTTCTTAATTTTCACTAGGATCATCATCTTGTTGAATCTCAACAGGTAGTCCATCAAACAGAAAGAGAATATCAGGAGGGATATTTAACATTGGATCGACAACAATTTCTTGGTACAACAGGAAGTAAAGATCTATGGCACTAAGTTCAATGGAAACAGAGTACATGGCAAGAAGTCAAGCTACATGTGAGGCTATCTAGATGAGAAAGATCTTGGTTGGTTTGTTTGGTTCTCAGATGGATCCGATAGTGATTCATTGTGATAATCAGAATTGCATCAAAGCACATAGATATCAAGTACCATCATCTTAGAGATTGTGTCCAAAGAAGAATAATGTTGCTTCAGTACATTCCCATGGAGGATCAGGATGTTGATATTCTGATGAAGGCGATCACCAGGAGAAAATTCGAATACCATAGAGACAAGATCGAGGTGAAGGATAATCCCTTTCTTGTTGAGAGGGAGTGTTGAGATTCAACAAGAAAATTTCAGCACCCATGCCTAGTGCATTAAGCACTTGCACTAGGGTGGAGCCCAAAATGCTATTTTTGGTGCATGTCTATTTTAGTTATCTCTTAATTAAGATGGAATATAAACTGTAATCTATTCTCAATGATAAATTGTAATAGTTAATTGAGAGTGATAAACTCAGTTAGCTAGTGGATTTCGAGTTAGAGGTAGTTGGTGAGGCATGCCGAGTAATTCTAGTTGTAACAGAGTTCGAAGTGCAGTGGTGCATTAGTTAATGCAGGTTGTAATCACTTTAACTCAGTTGTGCTAGTTTTAACTAAAGATACACTATTGAGAGATCAAGTGAATTAAATAGTAATTAATTCAGAATCAATGATCTCACATGCAACTGCGGATTTACTATTATTATTTGCATGCATGTCAGATCCAGTGGAGACCCAGTTGAGATCTAAGTGAAAGGGAAGTTGACTATCAGTTGTAGGATTATTGGGTTGCACACATGCAACCAAAAACCCATTGGAGTGCTCATGATACTTGCGCAGTCAAGGAAGGCCAAAATTCCTATCTTTTAGGGATTGCATCCATCAGGGATTGCATAAGAAAGGAAGGTTGTCTGGAAGCAGTAAATTGGCTAAGTATTGGTTAGTTTTATGTATGAGAGTGTGAGACAATTAACTGAGTATTGGAGGGCTCTTGTGAGAATATTTTTGTATGTAATTGTTTCATGATCCATGCTGAATATACAAGAGAAGATAGTGGGGTTTTGAGCAGCAAGCTTTCCCCAAGAAATTATCTGTGTTGTGTATGATTTGATTCTTCTTTACTTCATGTGATTGGCGATTGTGTTTATAATTCTGCAAAATATTTGTAGAAGTGATTTAGTCTGTTGGGGTTCCCATATTTTGGCCAGGTTGACGAAGACCAAAAGATGAGACAACATAGAACCACTTTGGGACCTTAGGATCTAGCCCTCCTAGGTACAGAGAGGGATCTCTCTATAAAGTCAAAGGATATGTCTTTGAGGCTTTCGGTATAAGATTTTAGGCTAGTTATAGGCTCGAGGTTGTTGGTTTGATTTATATGTGGTTGGAGGGAATCAGGAAAAGAAGGACCAATATAAGACAAGGATGAGCAAGAAATAAGCTTAGGTAGAGAGAGGAAACTCAAAGAACATCAAAGCCACTGGGCTATGGAGTCAAGAAAGGATTTACTTGTGGTCAATATGCAAGCTTTCAATTGGGCTAGTCATCTAGAGAATTTGGATCTTAAAGGGTAGAAAATGGGATGGAACATTAAGGACTGAAAATGAAAGGAGGAGGACCTTCCAACTCTGTCTATAGATCAGGCCAGAGGTCATTTAACTCCAGGCCTGCTTGGACAGAATCAAAGGTAATTACCAGGGAACTTAGAAATACTAGCTGGTCGTGCAAAGATCCTAGTGGACAGGGCTAACACTAATCCCCAGTGTTCCCAAACCTTCCAGCTAAATCCTACCAAGAACATCTAAACATAGACTTCATCAATTCATACATCAGAGGGCAGGCAATATCATCCACTACACTATTTAAATCAATTGAAATCAACATTCAGATACACATATAAGCAGAAAACATAAAGGCTGGGAGAGCAGCAACATAAGGTACCTACCAAGGGAAAATCTTATGCCAAACTTCTGATGCGAGCCTGAAGAAACATAATGAAATGAGAGCAAGTCAATCACAAATACAGAGAAAGGAAAACATCACCAACTGCTTTAGATCAGGATCCAAAGAAACATGCTTGTCATATTAAAAACAACACCAATCAGGTACATCATAGCCCATAGCTTGAACATTCAATCTGAATACATCATATCTCAGCCTATCTTACAATATGCACAGAGAACTTGTCTCAAGAGGAAAATACTTGCGTTCCACTGATTTCTCATCAACAACCATTACAATGTTTCCTCCTGTGCTTTATAGCATAGGATAAACCTAAGATCGACTGAGAAGGTAGGTGAAAATTAAATGTATCTTTAAACATAACCATGAATGCAGGGCCGAAACCCATTCTGCTTGACATGCTGTATATTTAATCTCTGTCACCTCCCTCGGAAAAGAATGATCTCCTTGGATATGATCTCGACATTTTGGCATGTTGTACTCCAGGTGTCATGAACCGAAAGTAAAATAAACTGTATGAAGGTCTGTCTCATAAATGTCTGACTGTCTTTGAGCTTTTATCTGTGCTCAGGGTCCTTTGATTGATCCTCGGGGTCCGTAATCTGCTGATTTGCCTCTGAAAACATTGACTTAGGGCTCGAGATCTTCATGGTTGTGCTTTAATCTTCCTTTTTCTCTGCGCTGAACATTTTTCCGCTCCATCTACTCTGACAGGGTAGTTCGGGGTTTTAATGGTGCTGAAAGGTTTTCAGTGCTCGAAATCTACCTTTTTCCTTGATGCAAACCCTCCTGGCCGCTTTCTTTGACCATTTTATGCCAGTACCAACTCTTGGATTTAATACAGTCTGCACAACTTTGCCACGTAGGGTCATGGCGGTCTTTTACCCTTGGAAACTTTGCAAAACAACGAACTGCGAGGAAGACCATAGACAGGGATGATGAAGGCGACGAGGACAAGGTGTGGTCGTGAACAATAGCCATGCGGACGGAATGGAGGGAAAAATTGCAGGGGAAAGGGTGGGACATAGCTCTGGTGTGGTTGGTGGACGCTGCAGAACAAAGAATGCATGAAAAACATTAAAAAACGCGAGAGTAGGACGTTATATGCGACGAAATGGTTGACAGGTACGGAACATGCACGTGGGGTGACGTGGCATATGGATAGCCAAGTGGACGGATGAGTTGGAGGTCCCGGGGCAACGGAATGGTCGACCATGGATGGACTGATCTGGACCGTTGATCGCTGATAGATCAACGGCGGGGAATATCGGAAGATGGGGCCGCGGGTACGATGGATCGGGCTAAAAGGCGTGCGGCTTTGGAAGACGACAGCCATTGGATGGAGGGCTCCAGGATCCAACGACGATCGTGGATTCCGCTGCCCGGCTTTCGTCCGTGGAATAACGCGCGAAAAAATGGTTTTCAGGAATAGTACCGGAGGACGCGTGGCAAAGGATGAATGGGATCGCTGGGTTTCGGAGAAAACCGCCAATTGCAGATGGGCAGTGCGGGAAATACCGGCGGGTTTGGGCGGATGACATATGCAGGCGGGGTCCACCATTTCGGGCGCGCTCCGCG
The DNA here is from genome assembly GCA_034641835.2 of Pinus albicaulis. Classification (NCBI taxonomy): domain Eukaryota; kingdom Viridiplantae; phylum Streptophyta; class Pinopsida; order Pinales; family Pinaceae; genus Pinus; species Pinus albicaulis. The sequence goes on from CM076584.1 coordinate 436,634,939, forward strand.
CCGTTAGATCTGGCTTTCGATCGGATGGCGGAGATCCATCGACCCAATACTATGTACAAAACCCAAAAATTTGTGTTTCCAAATGTTTTTGAATAATTTTCTGGCGCGGGAATGGTTTGATAGGATTTAAGCGCCTGGGGGTTTAGCTCTGGGTTTCGGCGCCAGGTCTTATGGGAAGAAAGGGGCGCGGGGCTATGGCCAAAGGGGCTTAGGCCTTATTATATGATTTTTGCACATTTTAAAGCATTTTTAGGCCCAAGGGGAGGAACGATAGGGAAATGAAGGGTAGGGAAGGCCAAAACAGGGGCAAAAACAAGATTTAGAGAGGGTTTAGAAGGATAATGGGGGAATTAAAGGGGAGTTTGACAAAGGGAGAAAGGGAAAGTGATATTTTGCAAAGGTATAAAGGGCAATAATGGGCCTTTTTTTTTTTTTTTGAGAAATGGATCAGCAGAGGAATTACATTTTAGGCACAGTACAGAGAGACTCCAAGGCGGATGAATTTTCAGGGGAAAGGCATTCCTTGGAGGCTCCAGAACAATTCTAGCCCCCAGCTTACTTGTCAAGAATTTCATAGGGGGGCTAACACAGTATTTAACTTCAATACATTGTTAGATTGGGTGAATCCAATATATACATGCATGTTGTATAATTTCTACAACTAGGTCACAACATTCCTTCATTCTTCAACAAATATTTTCACCAAAAGTACAACTGGTCTCTCATATCTTGGAGAACATAAAGATATATTTTTCAGAATTGGATATGAGCACACTAGAGATCTTGATTTGTAGATGGTTACATTGGAAATATGCATATACTTGACAAAAAAATTTCATTTTTTTAGATAGAGTAGGGTAGAATAAAGGAATTAAACCATGATTTTGTTTTTGTTTTGTGATTTCATTTTGGTATAGTAAATGCCACTTCATTCAGTAACCATTGGCAGAAGGATTTATGAGAAAAATGGAAATTCATGAAAGAGAAAGAGCTAAAAATTCGAGGTCTGATCTTTTTCCTATGCTTTCTAAGTTTCAGATTTTAAATGCAAAAACAATTGTTAAATTTCAAAGTATGTTATTTTCTTGCGCCTTGTTGCGACCTCGAAAATCAGAAAGTAGGAATCGAATAAATGGTTTTGAAAAGTTTTCAGGAATGATTTAAGTTGTTGACGATGTCAAAAATGCCTAAATTAATTTTTGTATTCAATCTTCAATTTGATTTGTCTCCATTTGCTAACTAAAATTTCATTAATTTTATTTGTATCACTTATATAAAAATCTGTAGTTTTATCTACAAAAAATAAAAATTAAAAAAATAAAACATAAATTAAACTGAAGATATCTCACAAACTAGGAAATGGGTTCTAGTAAATTTTGTACAGAAATTGCATAATATTCTAATGAACAATCCTTATAAATTTCAGCCCAATCTGTTTCACAATTTTCGAGAAAATGAGTATCATCACCTTCAACCATTTCTATAGTATCTTGAGATCTATGCATTTGATCAATCTGATTTTTGGTATGCAGAAACATTAGGACCATAGGAACCTTCCCACAAAATTTTAGCCCAATCAGATCTGTAGTTTGTGAGAAAATTGTTTCTAAAATTTACAAAAATTCAATTATGTCTCAAAATCCGTGCATTGGATGGTGTTGTTTTTTGGTGTGCATACACATTAGAACAATAGGAACATGTCCACAAAATTTGAGTAAAATCCAACAAACATTTTGTGAGAAAATGACTCACGAATTTTGCAGTAACACACCTTGTAACAATCTGCAACAATAAATAAATAAATAAAAATTTATGAGTTGTAGCTTCAATGTTTTCCCAATTTCTATAGAATAAATTGGTTGTGAGATGCATTCTTTTTGGCAAGAGGATGAGTTCAATTAAAAATAAAATATTTTGGTAGCATAAAAATGATTGAAAAGTGCCCTCAGACACTTGATTTTCTCAAAATCTTGAATTTTTTTGCTAGGCATTTGTCAAATTGTTGTCTCGTTAGTCAAATTTGTAGAATGATTAATATTTTTAACTTTAGTTAACGTTTTTATGGCTCTTATTGGAAAATTTCAAATTTTGGTTTATTGGTAAGCCTTTGAAGTTATAAAAAAGAGGTCATGAATTCAAATCCAATAAAAGCCAAGATTTGTTAACTATTTTACAATTTTGACAATACTTAACTAGGCAACAATTTGGCTACCATGTAACAACATTGGATTGGTCCACTTGGTAGTGTATTGTTGATCAACATTACACAGTCATTGCTCCGTTGTTCACCATGTCACCTTGAACAGTTAGCTCACCACTACATTTTTGTCAAAACTTCAAATAACCATAACTTTCTCATACATATCTTCTTTTGACAATTCAACCGTCGTTGGAAAGGTCTTGGCAAGATCTACACCATGGAATAATTTTAATTTGCATTTGAGACAATGAAAAAGGTCATTTTTTGGATTTTGTAGAAAATGGAACTCGAAACTTCCCAAAAATATAAATAAAATTATTAGATCATGTTTTTTATGCATTTACTCTAATATGTTTTTTAAAAAGCACACAAGACAGGCATATAGAAAGAAAGATAGTCTAAAATGCACCACTGCTGACAAGTGAAAATGCATTTAGTTTTTCCTTGAAATAGTTTTTCATTTTCCATCTCCCTACTCCTAAATTTCAAAACTCATTTTCCCTTTAAAATATTCATACTTTCCTGCCTCATTTTCACCCACCCTTAACCAAAAAATAAAGTCATTCAACTCCCTTACAATGCTGAGTCACCCCATTTTTTTCTTCCTTTTTGTCAAATAAACCTTGCTTCATAATGGAAATATTTCATCTATGGTCCTCCAAATCATTATTTTATACTCGCGTTGGATGATGGAGGATTCATTAAGGCCTCCCTTTTAACATGTCTTGACCCATCAACTATGACACATCATTTGGGATCAAGACTAGAGATCTTTATAGTACATTGTGGTTTGCATGCCTTAATGACAAGTTCTCTCACTAATAAACAGTGAGAATATATAGATGCCCCATGTTTTTCGGATCTTCTAGGTGACTCAACTACGACACATTTATCCGTACCTAGTAAGATGTAATTTGGCATATTAACTCATTGACATCAATGGTGAGTAGTCTCATGTTGGTTAATGGCATTTATTAATAGCCAATAATCCAACAATTTCTTTCTATGTTCGACATCGACAAGTCTATTCACATAGATAATAACTTTGCCACTGAGTGGGAATGAATGAAGACTATATAATTTCAGCATCTCATAGAAGTGTTCTAATAAATTATGACTCAACTCTAGAGTTCAATAGCAGTAGCATTTCCCTAGCAATAAAGATTCAAATTTCATATTAGATTCATCCTCTATTCATACAACCACTAGAAAGAAGAAGTAGATCAAATTATTTTCACTTCACTCTCCATAGTCCAGCAACAATAACCATGCTCTTTCATATACATAGCTTGTCCACTTTTCACGTAGGTGAAGGTATGTTGTTTTCTAATCTTTAATCTTGTAATTCCCTGAATGTTGAAATTGCAAATTTGGAAAATCCCTCACCACATTTATATTTTGTTAGTCATCAATAATTTTCACTATATTTTGATGACTATAGATTGATGGCAACCTTCTGAAAACAAAATTTATTGAAACATTATGTGTTTTCAAAAATCTCACTGCCTTCATTATCTTCATAAACCTATTTTCGCTATTCCTTAGTTTGCCATATCAAAGTCACCCTGTTACTCTCAAAAGACTCATTATGGGTTTTTACCTCTCATTTTCATCTTTCTTTCCTACCTAAGACCTCATTTCCCAATTGTCCCCTGTCAATGAATTCCATCCTCCCTCTAATATTTTTTGTTGCAAACTCATTCCCATGTCCCTTTGGGTATAATAACCTATAACAATTCTCTGTTTTCACTTGAAAATCTCTAAGTCAAATTTCATTCAAAATCAGGTCAAAAAGAACTCCCATTAGGTCATTAGGGTTTTACATTTGTCAAGGTCATCCTTGGATGTTTCAGGCACTAATTTTCCTTTGCTAGAATCTAGCTTAGATGTAATATAATGCCAAGACATGGTTATTCAAGAAAGACCTAAAATTTCCAAGGAGGATTATCTTCTCAGTTCAGAACTTGCAAGTGAGAAAAATGGATAAAGTTTAGCACTTTTGCAGAAGCGTTGGAAGATTTATCAACATAAGGTACTAATGATGTAGACTATCTACTCCTGAATGAAAACAATTTACAACAAGGGAAAGATGAAAAACTTGGTCTTGTAGATGAATAGGGTTTGTAAACTTGTTAAGTCCACTTGAGTGCCAAAGTAGTGATTACTTGCAGGAAAATGACATGGAGGAAGCACACAAGGCCAGTTTCGCTTCAAATTATGTTTATGAACAAACGAAGATAAATTTGACAAAAGTGAGAGAGGTTTTTGTCGATAATTGGTAAAGGAAGAAAAACCTCCTTCATATTTTACACATGTATCATGGTTTGGGAGAAATGTTAAATTTACAGGTGGATCATTGACTAAGTACATTCAAAGGAGAAGAATCATGGATGTTTTGATATGTGTCTCCTAAATATGTGTGAGAGGACTTGTATCTCATATTTTTAGGTAATTGGTTGTGACCACAAGAGATAATTGTGGATCTACGAGATATTTGTGGATCTACATTTATTGATTAGTTATCTTAAGTTTATGTATAAATAGGAGTGCATCCTTCATTCCAAGGTGTTTCATCCAATGTGTTTTAATTATTGTAATATATTTGAAACTTTCTCCAGCTTCATTTTATGGAATACATGTTACTGCTTTGATAATCGTCCGATGTGCTTGCTGAGGAGTGGAGGGCCCCCATCAATCGCAGCTTGCACACCTCTTTCCTTTGTTGTAAATATTTATGTTATTTCATTTATGCAAGTTTGGTTTAGTTTCTTTTATGTTATTTTGATTATATGTTTTAATGTTTATTTCATTAATGTTGTTTTGTTAAGATTGATTTAATTTCCTTATGTTTGGATTGGATTGGGAGACTAGTAATCTTGCACTAGTAATATCATAGAATACTATATTAAATTGCTCTTTCATTACATAGCTTAGATCAGAATTGTTGGTTTTCGTAGAGATAATCTTTGAGAGAGAAAGTGATTGAGAAAGAGCATTCTTGAGAAAGAACGTGTGCACTTTCTTTTCATTTTCTTTCATTATTTGCTTTGTAATTAGTTTCAAGTTTCTTGCAATAGATTAATCTATTATGATAAATAATCACCTAGTACATATAGTACACATATACCTCATCAGTTCACGAACCTTAGGTTGAAAATTTAATGAAAAGGATTTAACTCACAATTAAATCACTCAATAAACCCTCAGATAATAGCAATTTATCCCTTAAATAATTGGCAACCTGAAAACTCCACAAATAAAGGATTGGACCTAGATGATGAAAATCGACCCCCTTGAAAATTGATCCATAGAGATATGAATATTGACTTCACTTAAAAATTAGACCTTGTATATATAATGGTGCCTCCTTGATCAAATGGAACATAAACCTATGTGTGTAATTATCTTTGAAATTTTATGATGAAACCCTTCCATTTCTCGGCCCAGGTATAATATTTAGTTCTTCACCACGTTTTTGAGCTACATCATTTGGATTGTTCCCAAATTGGAAATTTCCACTAACACCTCCAACAATTTCTTAACTAAGCACTTATGAGAAACGTAATGACTCCTCTTAATCCACAATTACTCTTAGTTAAGCACCAATGAGGAATCTAGTTTATCCATCCAAATGACTAGCTAGGGCGTATCTTGCAACACCAAAAATAGTTATGATCCATAGGGAGGATAGTTTCACCCCCGAAGAATATCTAGACTCAAGGTTACAAACCCTCATGTAAAGCTCCAAGTGCCCAAGAAAAGAAATTCAAAAAAATATCTATCACATCCCCTGAATGTGCTGCTCCTTTCCTTTTATTGAGATGGTTATCCAAATACCATGAGTCACGCAAATGCCATGGGTCCTTTTAATAAAGTGACTTATTATTATTATTTTTCCTAAGGCACCATTTTCATTAATTCATCCATAATTTATTTTAATTTGTAGCCTATCATAATGACTAGGTTACTGAGTTGGTCTCTGCTACCATCATCCATAAAAATGGACATTACACTTCTCGAAGTGTCCTAGACTAAAACGTGTTGAATACATAAGAGGATGAGTCCACCATTCATGCTAAATAAGCTAGATATGATTATTGTTATGCAATAAGCATGCATGAAATAAATTAAATGAAAAAAACTAGGGGAAAATAGTTAGAAATATGACACTTATACTTAACAAAAAAAAATATATGTGTTAATGTTGTAGCTTGCTAAGAATTTGAAAGATGAGAGCATGATAATCTTATTACCAAAATAATTTACCTTCCTAAAATTATCATGTTATATTTTTACCTCTAGGAGGAGAAAGGTGACACCAACTCCTTAGCAATGAAAAGAGGTAAACAAAATCAAGATGAGAAAACAAGGGATGTTGTAACACCCTCCTCCCAGATTTACCCAAGCTAACTAGTACACCGAGGTAAACATGTGACGAAGAGTTAATATGATATGATTAAGCTCCCTAAGTTAGTTAAGGAAGTGGAACTGACAAACCAACATTTCACATACCTCCCTCAGGTGCTATAGGACCCCAAGGAGCTAATCCACCACTCCAGGTGCCCAACCCCTAAGTTAACCTAGAATTTCAATGATTTAAACCCTCGGTAACTCCATAACGAGGCATGCATGTGACTGGAACCCTATAGTCGATCCCAAAATTCCTGCAAGGGAGAGATTGTAGTTTTTTTTAGCCATTTATATTCCAGAGACTACAAAATTTAAGCCACTTTTTCAGGGCTAGTCATCAAATCGATGCCCGAAACTTGAAGAGACTTTACAAGAAAATAAATGAAACCAATACGAATACTTTAACACAAAAATTAATCAAGGAATGGACCTAACCAAGCCCAACCATGACAATAATTTCGTCAAACATGTCACAAATATGCATTCTACAGGTCATAATAACATATCTGAGCATAGGGGTCTTATACTTATCTGAGAATTGCTGAGAAGCATTTATTCCTTATCACATTAGCTAAATTATCATCTATTAGGTCATATATTCATTTTTCATACATTTATCAACCGAAACATGATGCGATTCATACATCATCACTATCATAAAGCATACTCATAACCAACATATAAACACTAGAAATAATAAGGATACAACAACCATAAATTTCACATACAAGCCAATACGTTTGCACATAAAATGCCAAGGAAAATAGACCTTATTAATGAATACAAAAGCCAACCTAATATTGGACTAACACTTTCCACACAACCATAGATTGGCTGAGCCAATTCTCTCTTCAACCAATCACCCTCGTTCCATATTCCAAGCATGAATGTGGGATTCAAAACCAAAACAATCAACCAGGGCTTCCTGAGGCTAAAATACCTCACCCTCATGAATAGAAACATGCTTTATTGTAATCCTCACCAGATCACTAGGCCATAAACAAGCATGGATACCACCAAATTTCTCCACCTACACCTTGAGGAATTTTCTTGTTCCTTAGTCTCTAGGATTTACCGCGATAAACAATTGATCTAGGGATCACTAGGCCATAACTGAGACACTAGTCTCTGGTCTTTCTTACAATTCAAAATAGATCACTAGGCCCTAATCAAGACGCCTCCCTCTAGGTTTTACCATATATCCCATCCCGGGATTCCTAGGCCCAATGGAGATCACCCACCTCTAGGATTTACTGTATATCGCGCCAATTAGGGAAAATTTTAAGGATAGAAATTTATCTTAAAGATTAGAAACCTTGGAGAATATTACTAATCCATAATATGAAAACTATAAAATGCTTGGCGTTATTCTAGTAAAAATATTCAAACTTCTAATGATTTTATATAGTATCTATAAATTTTTGGCGATTTTTAAGGTAAAATAATTATTTTTTATAAAACTTGGGCGAATCATTTTGAGAAAAAAATGGGATTTGGTGAATCTTTTTTTTGGAAAAATCATGGAAAATTAGCCCATCTATGAATATTAGCCCCTAAAATTTTCCCTGCGCACCATTCACCGGTTGAGGATTCCTAGGCCCACCGAGGCACACAATACCTGGCTTTACCGCAACCCATGATCTGGTTCAAGGGTTACTAGGCTAGTGGCTTTATTACAATCCACAATCCAGTTCAGGGATTACTAGGCCATGTGTTCTTTCATTCAAAGATCCACCTCACTCAGTTTTAAATCCTTTCGGTAATCCAGCTCAACCAAAACATGAGAACCCCATCACACTGTGGCTATCCAAAAATGGCAAGGCTAGGCTGAAAAATAATATCTCACATGTAAAACTCAAGGCCAATGAAAACATAAGAACCAAGAACACACATCCATAACCATGCATGCCAAAACTAGAAAGGAAACCATACATGCAAAGAATCTTGTTGTAGCCACTTGATCATGCTCTTCCTTGATTGATCTTTACTTCTTGTTGCCTTCTTTTCTTTTCTTGATCCAATTATGAAGTGTTCCAAGAAATTTCTAAGTTTCCAATAATGAGAGAGAGAGATAATAGAGAGAGATAGCTCCAAAATTGAACTGACAAAAGTTTACCAAGTGATCCTCAAAAGCCTTTTTATTAATGAGGCCTCTATTTTCCTCATTTACCATTATTTTTCCTTCATTTTCCTCCTCACATGAAACATGTGACCTTTCAGCTTCCTTTTCTCCTAATTTCCATTATTTTCATAAATAAAATGTCACTTAATGCCTCTTTCCTTTTCAAATACCTTTTCTATTTCCTTTGTGAATTTCCTTAGCCATAATAAACCAAAATGAAACCCACTAGGATTTATTTTCCAAACATTCATCTTGGAATATGTGTCCCATGACCTTGGAATTATATTTTTTACATGGATTTTTGACCAGGGTTGTTACAAAACCCCCTCCGACTTGGGGTAACAATAGATATATCAAGTCAGCCTCAAGTTAGATATATACAAAAAGATCAAACTCATTTGGAGCATCATTTCTCACACACAAAAATTATATATCTATTGTTGCACTGGAAAAAGTGTGAAGTCAAGGAAGGAGCCAAAAGGATTTCAAGTTTTTTCAAGCTAAATGATTGAAGGAAAATCAAAATTTTGGTGTCTCTCTCTTTCTCAAATGTGCTCTAGATTGGAAGATCAAAGTCCCTCATTTTTTCGCTGCTGCTAGTTGTTGCTAGTTTTTGCATGGTGTTGATGCCAAGATAAGAATAGGTCAACGTTGATTTTTTTGGGTTTTGGTTCCTTGAGAAGTTGTATTAGGTAAAAATTGAACTCCCTAAAGCAAGAGAAAAGTATTTTCTCCAAGATCGAAGTCTCAGAAGCAAGGTAAAATTTTCCAGGTCAAAGGAATTCCTACATAGTGTTTTTGTTACTATCAGGTCAAAAGTAGGATCAATAAGACAACTGAATTGGTGTGGAGGAAGCGTAAGTCAAGATCTATAGTCTCAGGAAAAATACTGAAGGAAGAATAACTTATTACGTTTTCCCCTAGAGTGGGGTTTTTCCCTGGCTTCTGGCCTATATATCTTGTCCTTGATGTATGTTTTATTACTTTGATATTTTCTTGATGAACTAAGAATAAAGAAGATAATAAGAAAATAATAATAACTAAGGAACATCATAAGTAAATTATTAAGAACAATAAAATATTTATGTCATTCTGATTTTCTAACATGGTATCAGTGCTTTGGTGAAGAAATAAAGAAAAAATCAGTCTCAAGGTATTGATCAAGGAATTATAAGAGGATGATAAGAGGGACATATTTAAGGAAATAAGTTTCACTATCTTCAAGAAAGATGTCTGACACTATCAAGGGAGAACACAATCTTTAAGGAGCATCAAATTACTGATCCTGGAAGAAGAGGATTAACCTCATCCTTGAAAATAACAAAGTACTAAATGTGGTAAAGGGAAAAGAAAAGAAGCCTCCAAAAGACTCCAGTGATGCAGATAATATTAAATACAGGGAATTGGAATTGGTATTCATGACTCTAATGGTTGAAGACATAAAGGAAAACCTTGTCCCTTACATAGCTAACATTGAGCATTCTCAAGAGATCTACAAAGCATTGTCAAAACTGTTTACCATCAAGAAAATTTGGAAATTAGCAAGCTTAAAGAATGAACTAAGGACCACCAAGATGACCAAGGAATATATTATGGCCAATTTATTTATAAAGGTAACACGAATAAGAGATGATATTTTTACCATTGATGAAATAGTGCCAGAAAAGGAACTTGTGATCACTACCTTATTAGGGTTTCCACCTTCTTGTAGTTCTTTTGCTTCATGTCTCAAGAACTGGAAAGAAGCTCCCAATTTTGAGGAACTCTGGACTGCCTACAGTCAAGAAGAGTTAATGATCTCATTAGAAACCAACAATGAATAAGTTTCCTACATTTCTCATCACAAGGGAAACTTCAAGAAGAAGGGGCCAAGAGATAAGGTTGATATGTCCAAGATAGAATGTTATCATTGCAATAAAATGGGTCACTATAGAATTGAGTGTCCCGACAATCCTAGAAATAAGAAAAGAGAAAGGGAGCATGCCAATATAGCTGAAGAAGCATCTCCCAAGAGAGTGGAACCCAAAGAGACTAAATTAAGGGAGTTACACTACTAAGTCCTTGATATTAGCCTTAGATATTTCATTTGTATATTTTATATTTATTTGTAGGTTTAACATATTTTTGGAAAGAAATTTCTTGTTTTATAATTTTTAGGCATCCTTAAAAGCTTTGGATGGAGTCCATAACATCTCCCAAATATAGGTATATCATTACCTTTCATTTTTGGTTTCATATACTTGTTTAAAGTTTTGATTATATTAAATATTATTCACCTTTCTACCTCTATTTCCTTGTCTAGGAAATGAATTGCTAAATGCTCAAGAAGTATGAAGGAAGACATCACAAGACAAAACACTGAAGTTAAAATGGTTTGTCAAGAACAAAGATATGTCTTAGATTATAAATCTTCGTTATTCTCTTTGGAAAGTACATTCTACACTACTAATAATTGTTGTGTCTAGCTCTCTTGAATATTAAAGAGTCTTGTTTGGGATGATTCATCATCTGATGAAAATACCCACCTTATATATTTGATTGTGTGTATAAAAGAACCCTAAAATGTTCTCTAGAAAACCCTAACCTCAGGGTACGATAATAATGTGTGAAACCCTAAACCTACTTAGGGATATCATTGAAGAAATTGATAATATGTATGATATATTGATGATATCATGTTTGGGGTTTTGGTAAGATCAGGGAAACCCTAACTTGTTAGAGTTGAAATGATGTTATCCAAAATCCTAAACCTTTGAAGTTACGGTAAAGAAGGGTTTGTTATAGTATGAACTAAAATCCTAAATTCTTAGGGTTTGGTTGGGTCTATAAGAAATACTCTTGTTGTGTTTTTATAGTAAGGTCCTAGGAATGAATACCTAGGCATGTGTCCATTTTATTGAAATCCTAGCTTCGTCTAGATTGGTATATGTCTAGTATATTAATGATTGTTTGACATATGATATGCTTATACATGATAATGATCTCCTAGATATATGTGCTAACCTAATTACTAATGGTCATAAGTCCTAGGGTTTGGAAACAAGCCCTAATCAAAGTTTGAAGTTCTAGGATGATGTTGTTTGAAAATATAGGGTTTTACAACTAAGCCCTAGTAGTGGTTAAAATTCTCTAGTATAAAATATATATAATGTTTGCTGAGAATTTGTAGATAAAAAATATAGGTTTACATCGAACCCTAGTGGAAGTTATTCATGTTAATCATATTTTGATTGTTTTGGTTGTATGAAATATAGGATTCACATGAAGCCCTAGTGGAAAGTCTAACATATGACTTCCGAAAGTTATTAGATAATTTTATTTTCTTTTGACTTATTTTCTAGGGATCGCTATATGACAGATATTGTCTTCTGTCATCTTGATTATGATACCAATGTGATTGAAGGGTGTGTAAAAAAACTTGGGCTAGAAGTTGAAGTATTGAAGTATAGTCTCTTGTTGATTATGTTTATAAATTCCAATGCTTCTGCTACTATAAGATTTCATTATGACTAACTTCATGCTTCTATATATTTGGTTGTACTTGCTATCTAAGTTGTGCAGGTACATCATATTCAATATGGGGAAGATGTACGTAAGATAAGTCGATATGAAAGTAAGGATGGAGGCCATGGAATATTCTCCTATACCAAAGAAAGGAGTTGATCTCCCTAGATTAATAGGGAGTATGGATAGAAGAAATATCCCTAGTTAAGAGGGAGATCATAAAATAGTCTTGATTGGAGAATACATTTTGAATAATATGTTGCTATATGTGAATTAGGAAAGGAAAGAGGATTCTTCTCTAAAAGATTCAATTGGTAGTCCTATTGAGATAATTTGAAAAGAAACATCGAGACCTCGAAGGTTTGTTTTCGATATTGTATTACTAATTGGGGTTGTGTTTGTACAGGTAAAACTCTTGAAGGCATAATGGCTACTGATAAGTTTGATTGGGAGATACTTTTTGTTTAGGCTTTGTGAGTGAAAAATTGCCTAGAAAGACATCAGGTCGACACTTTTTTTTGATGTCTAGGAGGGAGGGTGGCATCAGGTGGATGTGCACCTAGATCCCTGGGTTGATGATTAGTAAGTAAGCCCGATGGCACCTATAAAGGTTGAAAGCTTTGGTCCATCTTAGTCCCACTTGGATATATTTCCTTGGTCAAGAATATATTCCATAGCATTCGGTGCCTAAATAGTTGAGTGACCAATGTATATATTTCCCTGGTGAGGAATCTAGTACATGGCATTGAGGTACTTAAAAATTATTCATATTTCACATAGTTTAGATATTCCTTGTACTTGTAAATTATGAATATTTTAGTATTGAGTCAAATATGATTTATGGAGCCTCCAAACCAAGTCAGCCTTAATATGATCAAGTAAGCCTCAAACCCAAGAATTCGAGCTCACCTCAAGCCTATATATACAAGGAGATCTAAATCATTTCGAGCATCATATCTCACACATAGAAATTCGATATCTACTGTTGCATTGGAAAAAGTGTGAAGTCAAGGAAGGAGCCAAAAGGATTGCAAGTTTGGTCAAGATGAAGGATTCAAGGAAAATCAAAATTTTGGTTTCTCTCTCTCTCTCATGTGCCCTAGATTGGAAGATCGAAGTCCCTCATTGTTTTGTTGTTGCCAGTTGTTGCACGATGTTGCTGCCAAGAGAAGAATAGGTCAAAGTTGTTTTTTTGGGTGTTGGTTTCCTGAGAAGTTATATTAGGTCCAAAGTGAACTCCCTAAAGCAAGATGGAAGTATTTTCTCCAATATCAAAGTCTCAGAAGCAAGGTCGAAGTTTTTAGGTTGAAGTAAGTGTTGCATAGTGTTGTTGTTGCCGTCAGGTCAAAATTAGGATCAAGAAGAAGGATGAATTGGTGTGGAGGAAGTGTACTTCAAGGTCTAGAGTCTCAGGAAAACTATTGAAGGAATAATTAATCACTGGGTTTTCCCCTAGAGTGGGGTTTTTCCCTGGTTGTTGGCCTATATTTGGTGTCCTTGATTAATGTGCTATTACTTTGATATTTTCTTGATGAACTAGGAAGAAATAAGATAATAAGAAACTAATAAGAACTAAATAAGATCACAAGTAAATTATCAAGAACAATAAAATATTTATGCCTTTATGATTTTTAAAAATTCATTCATCCCATTCCAAGCAGTCACTCACCTTCCAATTTCCTCGCCATCCCCTATATCGGGCGATCCATCCCTTGGCAAGGCTTCCTCACATCAAAAGATACAAAAAATAAGGCAGATACCTGCCTCAACCATCATACCAGTCATAGAATGATAATGGAAATCAATGAACAATATTGTGTACCAGTGTCCCATAATGGCCCTACTTCTGAAGTGCTTTACCAACATTTTGTTTCATATTTCAATTCCTTTTCACTGCTACTGCTAATTCTTGCGGTCAGTTCCAACCATCCAACTGGGCATTCCATGCTTTACTGTACCAAGCACGTAACTTACATTAGATTCAAAATAAATTAAAATAAATTCACATCATACCTCATTGGTAGTTCGTCAACAAGGTACACTTGAAATTATGTTCACTTCATGTCACAACAAGTCAAACTAATATCTTGACCAAATTATCATGTATAACCATATCACATCTGGTTAGCTCGAAACTTAACCATCATAATCAAAATAATAGATCACATGTAACCATCATAAATCAGAATCATAGATCACGTATAATCATCATAAACCATAATCATAGATCACATTCTTAATTAAAACTGAAATAAAATACTTATACATATCTTTTAATCGATCCTTTATGTATGCACCCTGGACCGATTTCCACACCCAACAAACACCCAATGCCTTCTCTTCAACCATATACACATAAATGTAATGTACATCACACACATACAACCACACATGACATATAACACCATATAATACATACACCTACACCTGACATACAACACATACACCTACGTCTGGTGTACAACACAACACATACACTTGAATATATTGTACGACACAACACATACACCTACACCTAGTGTATGGCATAACACAATCCATGCACCTACACTTAGTCTACTACAAAACACGATATAAATAGCATGATACAACGACTACACAATGTACATACAAATTAACACACTTACAGAAAACAACATGCACACAATACCACATGTGCAAAACACAACATGTAGGACATGCACACACTAAAACATGTACAAAAATACGATATGTACAACATGTACATAGTACCACTTGTACATAACACCACCTGCACAACATGTACACAACACCACATGTACATAGAACCATATGCATGACATGTACTCAACACCACATGTACACAACACCACTTGCACGACCTGTACACAACACCACCTGCACACAACACCCCATGTACAACATGCACACGACACCACATGCACACAACACCTTATGTACAATCATACACACAACACCACATGCACGACCTGTACACAACACCACCTGCACACAACACCCCATGTACAACATGCACACGACACCACATGCACACAACACGTAATGTACAATCATACACACAACACCACATGTACATAGAACCATATGTACAACATGCACACCACACCATATGTACATAGTACCACTTATGAAATATGCACAAAGCACCAGTTGTACATAGAACCACATATCCAACATGTACATAGAACCATATGCACACAACACCACATATCCAACATGTGCTCAGTGTGATGTGTACACAACACTGCATATCCAACATGTGCATAGCACCATCTATACCCAACACTGCATAAATAACATGTACACAACACCATCTATACATAGCATTGCATAAACAACATGTACACAAAATAGCATGTACATAGCATTGCATGTACACAACACCATTTTTACACAACACTACATAAAAAACATACACACAATATCATATATGCACAAAACCACATGTACACAATATCAAAAGTGCAGCATATACACAACAATAGTACTGCACATCCATAGACCACACACTGACTCTACCAAGAAACATTGCTTCTAGGGTCCTTTTAGTTTTTGTGCATGTTCCAGGAGGCCACTGATCACATTACTTCCATTCTGCTGATGTAACCCTCAGCATTACATTTCCATAACATAAACATAGACATAGTACAAACATATAATATCAATCCATATCCACACAATATTGACCTCATAGATATGTCAGAGCTACTCTTCCTACTTGATTCCTCATATTCGAGAACCTCTTCATGCCATTCACATGCACAAGCAATCATTCCTCCACAAGAATGATCCATGACAACCCTGTTAGATAATGAAACACATGCACACACACACACACACACATATGAACACTAACATAAAACAATCCTAACAACCTTATGATTCAATGACATACATACATACATATATGCATATATAAACATTAAGATAATCATAATCATAACATAATTAGGAGATATTGTAATGTCTAGGTTAAGAGAAATCCCTTTATGCTTGCATAGTATGCACAACATTGAGAAAACAATTCCCAACATAGCCAAGGCATATTACGCCACAATTATATTCACTTTACCTTACTTTATTACCTTTCTCATGATTGTCCTGCCACCGTCCATTTACACCAATGGGCCCAACCAATCCAATTAACTATCATACTCTTGCCTTCAACTGTACTTAATCATGCACCAAGCTTCATCTGAGCCTTGCATCACCTGTTAGGTTTCATTTAGCTCTCCCCAAGCTACATTATCTTTCCTCCTTCCCAACCAATTCCCAAGACCCTCAAAACATAAAAGGAAAGAACAAAAGAAAACAAGAAGAAAACCATGAAAAACAATAGCAATATGACACCACAAACAAAGTGGCAAGGCCTTGCACTAGACATAAAAAAAACCGCAAATGAAGCACAATAAATCACAAAATACCAAAAGCAAAAGAATGGAAACAAACACCATGACTCAATCCCCATGGTTCCCAGTGCTTCCAAGGGAAAGCTCAATCCTATCCCCCTTCAATATTTCATGTAAATATCTTACCATGCAATACCATGCATCATACTGCCATAAACACATAATTGCCAGTGCATAAATAAATATAACAATATATTGGTTATCTTACCTTGCTATGCCAAGCACGTTAACCTGTAAATTAACACATCCATACCATCTCTCAAGGGACTCTAATTCCCTTCATGGATCCAACTATAACTAGAAACCAACTAATATACATGTCAAATACGTGTTCAAGAATATATCATATATCCACATAATGTCAAACAAAATCAAGGTTAAGAAGACTTCCTATATTCATGAAAGCACTCATTCATTTGGAATTGCGGTTCCCAAACATTGCCAAATGAATTCTTACCCAATTCCTTTCTTTTGTCTTGCTGCAATCGAGTCCTACTATGTACTATAACATCACCCATCTGTTAGTTATATAAAAACGTCAACTATTACCTTGTCATGCTAATACCAAACATGTTTCCCTACAACTGTTCACACATGTCAATCACATGTTCCGAAGATCAAGACATCATATCTATTAATTAAAATAATCCTTTACCAATACTAAAAAACATTTCACAATCAATTAACATTCATAAGTCATAATACTACAACTAACACCTACTTACACTCAAACACATATCAATTGTCTCAGCACATAATATGTTAGTACAACTATCTCAAAATAATATCATCCCTTCATGCAATCTTATAGATACAAGATCAAATCTTGCAACTAATAAAACATTCAAACAACAGATAGATGACATAATTGACACCAAACATTAAAAAACCAAATAGAATACATAATCAAATATTCAAGAACAAAGTAGAAAACATAAGTAAACTCATACCTTAATGTATATCAGAGGAGGCTATTTTTTCTGCACAATCAATCTAAATTAGCATGTTATAACTTCATAACATATCAATTCAAACATAAATAATGTCATGATATCCATAATATTAACTAAATAACATGTTCAGATCATAAAATCATAAACAATTGTCATTCATGCATAACAATCACATCTGAACAATCAATCTAGATTAGTACAACACAATAGCACAAATATATAGACTCATACTTGAATGTCATAACCCTAACCATCTACATAGGCCAAGACAAATTAGCATGCTACATACAACATTAAGATCCTGAGTACAATGAACACAACCATAATGCATATGACCACAATGCATATAACAACAAGTTACTATCCTTCATGACTAACCGACACATGTACATATGATCACACTTAACTAACATCTACCATGGATGTAACCACAACAAAAATAGAAAGACAAGTATATAAGTAAAGCTAATTATTATAATAACCATTAACCTACATACCTGCATACCCACCATACAAACTTGTATAATGATATTCTATTACCTCGAAGTCTAGTACTACAATATCGCTCTGATGATCTACATCTCCTACTTCATCTCAACCAATACAATAGCATCATAACATACCAATAGCATCATGATGACTTAATTGCATACAATGACCTCATGCACAATAACCTTCATGATGAAAATGCATGCATAAAAACATGTAGACATTAACATGCATAATACATGCATATAAAAATGACATGCACTCATGACTAATGCATCCCAACAATAGTACTATCAACTCCTACATGGAAACACAACTTCAACAATGACCACCACCATTCATACACAACAAGCACATAGTCCACAACATAAATAACACATATGAAACTGACATGTGTGCATGACAAACACATTCCACCCATCCAGTCTAAGGGTTGAACCATTCTCTCATACCACTATGTAGTATCAAATATCACACAAGGTGAACAGAACCAGACACCGCCCAAAGAGAAAAAAACTTCCTCTGATACCACTCTGTAACACCCTCTGCCCACATTTACCCAAGCTAACCAGTCCACTGGGGTAAACATGTGACGAAGATTTACTAGGAAATGATCCAACTCCCTAAGGACAGTTAAGGAAGTGGAACCAATTAACCAACACTTCACAAACCTCCCTCAGGTGCTACATGACCCCCATAAGCTAATCCACCACTCTAAGTTCCCAACCCCTGATTTAACCTATCCTTTCAATGAATTAAACCCACAGTTGCTCCCATAACAAGGCATGCATGCGAATGGAACCCTATAGTCGCTCCCACAATGCCTGCAAGGGAGATGCTGCAGTCTTTTTTAGCCAGTTCTATGCCATGTATTGCAATATTTAAGCCACTTTTTCAGGGCTAGTATTCAAATCATTTCCCGGAACTTGATGAGACTTTCCAAGATAATAAATGACACCAAGACAATTTCTCTAACACAAAACTTGATCAAGGACTTGACCTAACCAAGCCCAACCATGATAATCATTTCGTCAAACATGTCACACATATGCATTCTACATGTCATAACAACGTATATGAGCATAAGGGGTATTATACTTATTTGAGAATCTCTAAGAAGCATTGGTGCCTTATCATTAGCTGCATTATCATTTATTAGGTCATATATTAATTTTTCATAAATTTTTCAACCAAAACATGATGAGATCGATACATCATCACTGCCATAAAACATATTCATAACCAACATATAAACAACAGAATTAATAAGGATACAAGAACCATAAATTCCACATATGAGCAAATACATTAGCACATAAAATACCAAATAAAATAACTCTTATTAATGAATGAAAAATACAACCTGGTATGGGACTACCATGTTCCACCTAACCATAGATTGGCTGAGCCAATTCTCTCTTCAGCCAATCATCCCCATGTCATATTCCAAGAATTATATGGGACTAAAAACTAAAAGAATCAACCAGGGATTCCCGAGGCTAAACCACCTCACTCTCATCAATAGAACCAGGCTTTACCACAATCCTCACCAAATTAATAGGCCATAAACAAGCATGGATTCCATCGGATTTATCCACCTACACAGTGAGGAATTTTCTTGTCTCCTAGTCTCTAGGATTTACCACAATCCACAGTGTGATCTAGGGATCGCTAGGCCATACTAGAGACACTAGTATCTGGGAATTACCACAATCCACACCAGATCATTAATATATAACTGAAACTCCACCTTCCAGGCTTTAACGTATATCCCATCCTAGGATTCCTAGGCCCAATGGAGAGCATCCACCTTTAGGATTTACTGTATATCCAGACATTCATCGGTCGAGGATTCTTAGGACCACTGAGGCACACAATACATGGCTTTACCATAACCCACTGACTTTCTTGGAGTTTAGTAGGCCAGTGACTTTACCACAATCCACAATTCATCTCAGGGATTACTAGGTCATGTGTTCTTTAATTCAGAGATCCACCTCACTCAGTTTCGAATCCGTCCAACAGTCTAGCTCAAGCAAAACATGAGAACCCCATCACACCATGAATATTCGAAAATGGAAAGGCTAGGATGACAAACATTGTCTCACTTGGAAAAACCCATGCTAATGACAACAAGAGAACCAAGAACAGACATACATAACCATGCATGCCAAATATGGCAACAAAACCATACTTGCAACTCAATACATGCAAATAATCCTATTGTAGCCACTTGATCTTGCTCTTCCTTACTCTTGATCCACTTGGATTGGATGGGAAGAATGTGTTTATTATGCATACACGTCAGTTTCAAATGTGTCCTTATTCTTGGGGTTTGTGTTCTTGTTGTTTATGTATAGTGATGCTTATTTTTACAATTGTTTTGACATGTAGAGGTTGATGATGCTGTTGTTGGGATGTGTTTTTCATGAATGCATTTGTTATGCATGTCAATGTTTATATTTTGTTATGCATGCATTTTCATGGTCATGTTTATGCATATATAGTAGGTAAAATATGCATTGTGATGGTGATTGTATGTATTTTGTGTCATCATGATGTTGTTGGTTGTTATGATGTTGACGTGTTGGTTGAGATAGAGCAGGAGATGCATATCATCAAGGTGAGGTTGCAACCCTAGACTTCGAGGCAAGAGAATATTTTCATATAGGTTTGTATGTTGGGCATGCAGGTATGTGGTTAATGGTTGTTATAATAATTAGGGTTATTTATATACTTGTTATTGTATTTTTGTTATGGTTACATGTATGATAAATGCTATTTGATTAGTGTATTCATATGCACATGTGTGAGATAGTCATGAATGATAATAACTTGTTGTTATATGCATTGTTGTTGTTGTTTTATGTTAGTTAACTTGATGATTATGCTATATGTTGTTGATGGGTATGTTATATGTTAACTTGTTGTTGTTATATGTTAGTTAACCTGATGATTAGGGTTATTTAATTAAGATCTTGATGTTATATGTATCATACTAATTTGGATTGGCCTATGCAAATAGTTAGGGTTATGGAATTCAGGTATGAGTTTATATGTAGTGATATTATGTCATACTAATCTAGACTGACCTTGCATATGTGATTGTTATGTAAGAATGATTTTTTTTTATGAATTTATGGTGTGAACATGTTAGCTATTTACTATTATGGATATCATGACCTTCTTGATGTTTGAGTTGATATGTTGTGAAGTTATATCATGCTAATCTAGATTGATTGTGCATACAATATAACTTCCCCTGAGATACGTCAAGATATGAGTTTGATTATGTCATATATTCGGTGTTTGAGTGTTTGATTATGTCATCTAGTTGATTTATTTAACATGGTATGTTTGCAAGTTGTTTGAATGTTTGATTAATTGCATGGTATGAGTTTGTATCTATAAGATTGCATGAAGGAATGATCCTGTTTTAAGATGGTTGTACTAACACCTATGTGCTGAGACAACTGATATGCACTTGAGTGTAAGTAGGTGATAATTGTAGCATTATGTATTTTGATTGTTGAATGTGATTTGATTGTTGATTGTTAGACTTGGTAAAGGTTGATTTAAAATTGATATATATGGTATTTTGATCTTTGGAACATGTGATTGACATGCGTGAATAGTTTTGGGAACATGAATGGTATTAACATGAAAAGGTAACAACTGATTTGTTTATATAACTAACCGTTGGTTCCTTGTTATAACTAGATTTATCAAGGGAATTGGAGTCCCTTGAGAGATGGCACATATGTGGGTTCAGTTACAAGGAAACTTGTTTGTCACAAGAAGGTAAAATGACTTATATATTTTTATATTTATTTATGCACTGACAGTTATGTATTTACGACAGTATGATACAAGGAATTGCATGGAGAGTGGATTGCCATGAAATATTAGTGAAGGTTGGTTTATCTTTCCTTTTTAAGCATTGGGGACCATGGGGATTGAATCATGGTGTTTTTTTCCAATCTTGTGCTTTTGGTCTTTTGTGTTTTGTTGCGCTTGATTTTTGGCTTTGTTTATGTCTGGTGCAAGGCCTTTCCACTTTGTTTTTGGTGTCATATTGCTATTGGTTTTCATGGTTTTCTTCTTGTTTGATTTTATTCTTGCCTTTTATGTTTTGAGGGTCTTGGGAATTGGTTGGGAAGGAGGAAGCTAAATTGAGCTTAGGGAGAGTTGAGTGAAACCCAACAAGTGATGCAAGACTCAAACAAAGCTCGGTTCATGAGTAAGGACAATTAAATGCAAGAGTATGATAGTGAATTGGATTGGTTGGGTCCATTGGTGTAAATGGAGGATGGAAAGATAGTCATGAGAAAGTTAATTAAGTGAGGTAAATTGAATATACTTGTGGTGCCATATTCCTTGGATATGTTGGGAACTATTATTCTCAATTTTGTGCATACTATGCACACATAAAGGGATTTCTCTTAACCTTGATCTTATGATATCTTCTAATTATGTTATGATCATGATTATGTTTATGTCTATATATGTATATATGTATGTATGTCATTGTCTGACAGGATCATGTTTGCTTTATGTTGATGTTTATATATGCATATATGTATGTATCTATGTATGTCGCTGATTTACAAGTTCGTTAGGATTGTTTTGTACTAATGTTCACATGTATATATATATATATATATATATATATATATATATATATATATATATATATATATATATATATATATATATATATATATATATATAGAATTCATTGTCTCACAGGGTGTTGTTGCAATGAAAAACACCCTCCAAAAATTTTCACTCGAATTTTGGAGCCTTATGTGGATCTTATACCTGATCGTTCCATAGTAACTTCTTAGTCAACTAATTTTTTTTGAGCTCCCTCTTGGATTCGAAGTGTTGAAGTCACTTGCTCACAGATGTTCAGTCCGTAACAAGTGCATGAGCCCATTATTTTACGCAATCTTGGACAAGCATATCACTTTCCTATCAAGACTGTGCATTTTCAATGTCCAATCCATGTTGATAGTCAGTACGCACTGACAACAACAATTTCTCATATTATAGTTGTGTTTGTACTTCTATTCTAGTGAGTTTTGCAAACTGTTGCTTCTGTGCACCTTTTCTTTCACAAGTATTGTTTTCATGTTTACAATTGTCAATTTTATTTGATTTCCATTTAATTAGTTTAATTTCCATGTTATCTTCGTCCTACCATGTGTTTTTTTCACCGTCGTTCGCATCTCACAAATGTCATTCACTTATTTATCTTCATATAGAAAGTGCCATCTTTTGTAATGGGAATTTTTGCTTATCATGCAAAGTGGAGTTTTTGTTTGTTTCAAGAGGAAATCTATGTGATAATGATTTTTTTGTATCATGTAGGAATGTTTCGCACTCATTTCCAAAGTTTCATGCACTGTCGCACAAGTGTCATCATTATCATCGCAAAGTCTATATTTAGTGCCATACTTGTCGTAAGTTGTCGCAAAGTTTGTCGCACTAAGGGAAGTATGTGTTCATATGTTATAGATGATCTATGTTGTATTTCTAATTGTCTAAGGGTGTGATCATGATTAAGTTATATCACTATTCACATCAGTTTCAATGATCCCACACTTAGCCAAAATTCAGAAAATTCCTAGAAACCTAGCCTCATCGAGCTCTCCTGAACTACGCATTGTGTAGTCTCAACCCTTAAGTAGAAATCTTGTCTCTTGGGACTACGCAATGTAAAGTATCTGCCTCCCAGAACTTTGCACGTCGCAACCACAATGCTCAATCCCAATCCCTGACTCCCAGAACTACGAAATATTTCTCTCCAACCTAGCCAGAACTACGCATTATGCAGTATCAAGGCTCAGGCATCAACCTAGAACCCCCTAAATTGTGCATTCAACCAGTCTCCTCTATCTTCCAGAACTGCACATTTGGTTGAACTATTTCCTAATCCCTCAGCCTAGCTCACTAGGCTCCCAAACTGTGTAATATTCTTCCTCAATCCAATATGAACTGCGCATTTTGCAGTCTCATAACTCAAGATCCACCCTTGACTCCCTTAGTTGTGCAATTGCGTAGTTAATGAGACTTTCCCTTGGCCCACCATTGGTTCTGACTCAGTCAGTGGATCATAATGTAACATATTATACTAGAGTTTTATCATAATGATGTTGTCTTGTCATGAGTAGATTGCAGATATAGGAACTCTACCATGCTATGGCAAGATGATGAAGAAGGATATGGAAAAGGTGGAAATGCTAGATGACACCTAAGGAACCAAGGAGAAAGGATGATTACTAGACAAGAAAATGAAGGAACACCGACGTATGACAGAATACTAAATATCAAGACCGCATGAAGACTCCATCTGATTTACAACCATTTGGAGGATAGATATAAATACCAAAGTACATATCTCATGAAGTTGAAGCATTGAATGCTCCTCCTATTGAAGGCACAAAGAAATAATAAGTAATAAGGATAGCTTATCACTGCCACATCATTATATCTTCAATTTAATATATTGTCGCAAATAGTGAAAACCATTGTATATGTTTTTCTCCTTTTTGAAAGATAGGAAAGATGTCGTATTTTTGCAGGTTAGTTGTCGCATAATGTGTATAATCTTGTTCAATGGTGGTTTAAAGGGACCATGTTTGTGTATATTAGTTTCTCTAATCATGTAAACATCTATCACACTCATTCAAAAAAAATTAATCATTGTCACACAAGTGTCGTCACGGTCGTCGCAAAGTGTATCTTAAGTGTCACACTAGTCGTAACTTGTCATAAATTGTCTCACAGAGGAAAATTAATTGTTCATGTGTCATGGATGATCTATGTTTTTGTGTTTTCAATTAGTCTTAGTGCGTGATCACATTCGAGTTCTTATCATTATTTACATCAGTCTCACTGATCCCACACTTAGCCATTTCTGAAAAGGCTTCCCGACCAAGAAACCTAACTTCACCAGACCTCCCTGAGCTACGCATTGTGTAGTTTTAGTCCTATAGTTGTGACCTTACCTCTTAGCACTACGAAATGCACAATTCCTGCCTCCTAGGAATGTTGCACTACACAATTTCTGTGCTTAAGCTCCGACCTTGACCTCCATAGTTGTGCAATTCCTTCTCCCAAACTAGCCTCAATTGTGCACTTCTCAATCTCTAGCCTCAAGCTCATCCCTTCAGATATTGATATGCACAATTACATAGTGACCCAACCTCCTCTGCCTCCTGAAAATGCGCATTATGTTCCTCCAGTTTCCATCCCCTCAACTCGTCTCACTTGCTCCCAAAACTGCACAATTTTATCCCTCAGCCCAACTTGAACTGCACACTGTGCAGTATCAAGGCTCAAGCCTCACCCCTGGCTACTTGAAATTCGCAATTGCGTAGTTATTGAGCCCCTTCTCCCAGCATTCACCTAGTTCTGGCTTACTCAATGGATCAAAATTAATGAACTATATTAGACTAAGGGGTTTTTGGATTGATTTCATCTCGTCATGAGTGAATTGCACACCATGCAGGTACTCTTTCACACCATGACAAGGTGATGAAGAAGGAGATGTAGAAGGGAAGCTTGTTGAAAGACATATTTGTAGCTGAATACAAACACTTATCAATCAAGGCAAAGCAAAAGGACACCAGTTTGCGACCACAAATCAAGACTTGAGATCATTGAAGATTCCTTATCACCAAGCCATGAGGAGGTGGAAAAAAAGCATTCTCAAGAAGACATCATACATAGCAGAATAAATGGCATGACATTTACACATCATCAAGTAGTTCATATTAGCAATTACATGTCATATCATGTCATGAGTTGTCATATGCCACATCATCATTGTGGATCATGTAAATTTTTATTCAAAATGTATTGTAAAGTGGAATTCTAATGGGCACACATGGACTGTGAAGAGTCATTTAAGTAAAAAATTCATACGAAGTCAAACATTCATGAGGGTAATAAAAGAGTCATAAGGAAGGTGAATCATCACCAATTGGTTATATATACATCCTCATTATATGAGAAAATGACTTTTTAGCCTTGGCTCTTCTCGCAAGGAATTAGAGAGACAAACTAGTTATTTTGGGGAGCAAGGAGTGGCTCCAATGCTCCACTATTGGAGCTAGTGGTGTTCATTGTATATATGTGCCTTGGAAATTTTAGTTAATAATAGAAGCCTTCAAGGCCAACACATTCTTCATGCATGGATTATGAGTATTTGTAAGACATTTTTGCAAATGTTTGTATTTCATGTTTTCATTCATTTGTGCTAAAGTAGTTGAATTATTTAGGTTATTTTAGTACTTGTATTATTGATAATGTATTGTAATGGTTGTTATCATTGTCCCATCCTTGTGGAGTATTCCACATGATACTAGAAAAATATTTCTCATTGACTGGTTGTTTTAATAACCGCATCTGTTTGTGGACTATTTTGTTGGATGTTAGAAATATCCTTCTTGTTTGTTTGTGTCTCTACTTGGGTGGTACTATATTTACCTCTCTCTTAGAGGCTCACACTGCTCTTTACCTCCACAGTAAAAGAAATTTGAAACACTTGCAACCAAACACTCACTAGGCACACTTACTTGCTTTTCGAAGGAACATACTCATTCCTCTCTCTTGCTAACAGTTAGAGCCAAGGAAAATCTATAAAAATACATGGAAATCGAGCCGATACTCCTGATGGGGCTCCTATTAAAAATGGTGTGAGGTATATTTGAGACTTCATATCAGGGATACCCCTTGGTTGAAGTATTTCCAACACCATCAACATAGGTTCATCAAGGATCATTCTTGTGGAGGAATGATTGCTTATGCAGGTGAATGGTATGAAGAGGTTCTTGTTTTATGAGGAATCAATTGGTAAGAGTAGCCCTGAAATATCTACAAGTTCAGTATCATGTGGATATGAATTGATATTATATGTTTGTACTATTCGTATGTTTATGTTATGGGAAGGTAATGCTGAGGGATACATCAGAAAAATGGAAGCAGTGTGATTGGTGGCATGATGGAACATGCATGAATAGTGAAAGTACCATAGAAGCAACGTTGCTTGGTAGAGTCAGTGTGTGGTATGCGGATGTGTAGTACTATTGTTGTGTATATGTTGTACGTGTTGTCCTTGTGTTGTTGTGTACATGTGGTTTTATGTGTTTATCGTATTGTGTATATGTTGTTTATGAAGTGCTATGTACATATGGTGTTGCGTACATGCGATGCTATGTACATATGGAATTGTGTACACGTGTGTATTCAATGCTATGTATAGGTGGTGTTGTGAAAATGTCGTGCATGTGTTGTTGTGTACATGTGGTGTCGTGTACATGTCGTGCGCGTGGTGTTATGTACATGTGGTATTGTGTACATGTTGTACAGGTGGTGTGGTGTACATTTGGCATTGTGTACACGTTGTGCATGTGGTGTTGTGTAAATATTATGTTGTGCACACATTGTGAAAGTGGTGATGTGTACAAGTGGTACTATGTACATGTTGTACATATGGTACTTGTGTACATATGGTATTGTGTGCATCTTGTACATGTTGTGTTGCAGCCATGTAGTACTATGTATGTGCATTGTGCAGTCGTGGTATCGTGACATGTGTATTTGTTGTGTTGTACTTTGTGTGTATGTATTGTGTTGTACACCGAGAGTAGGTGTATGTATTGTATTGTGTTGTACATCGGGTGTAGGTGTATGTATTGTATTTTGTTGTACATTGGGTGTCAATGTATGTGTCGTGATGCATACCAGGTGTAGGTGTATATATTGTCTAGTGTCGTATGTCGTGTGTGGTTTTCTGCATGTGGTCTAGATTTTGTGTATGTGTATGTGGTTGAAGAGAAGGAAATGGTTGTTTTTTGGGTGTTGCAATTGATTGGTGTGTGTATAGAAATGATAAAGGGAGAAGCTAAAGATCGATTAAAGGATAAGTATTAGTATTTTATTTCAGATTTAATTATGAATGTGATCTATGATTCTGGTTTATGAAGGTTGAATGTGATTCATGATTTTGATTTATGATGGTTTTGTTTTGAGATAGCATGATGTGATATGTTTATACATCATGATTTGGTCAAACATCTAGTTTCACTTGTTGTAACAGGAAGTCAACAAAATTGCAGACATACGTTTTTGATGAGCTACCAATGAGGTATGATGTAAATTTATTTAAATTAATTTTAAATCTAATTGGAATTACGTGCTTGGTACATGAAATCAGGGAAATGCCCGATTTGGGTGGTTGAAACTGACTAAAAGCATTAGAAATAATGCCAAAAGCAATTGGAATAGGCAACAGTATGATGGTAAAGCCTTCAAGAGAAGGGCTATTGTGGGACACTGGTACTCAATAGTGTTCATTGATTTCTATGAGCATTCTATGATCGGTATGATGGTTTTGAGGTGGGGATATGCCTTGGTTTTTGGACCTTCCAATGCAAGGAAACCTTTCCAAGGGATGAACCACCCAGAATAGGGGATTCTAGGGAATTTGGAAGGTGATTGACTACATAGAAGGGGATGTCTAGATTTCCCGAGGGACTGTGTAACAAAGAAGGGAAGGTCAAGGTATACATTTGTTTTGGTTATTATCATTTTTAGATGGAATCATATGCACATTGGGAGTGTGATCTGGAACAATGAGATGGTAATTGTTCACTGGGACGACAAGTGGCGCGAGATTGTAGCGATGGAAATTGGATGCAGGTTTGACTCTCGCAGTGGATTTTGGACTTCCTGGGAAGGAGGTGAATCCTGGTATTACTTTCGATGGTGGAGGTGTGAGCCTATGGATTCCCTTGTTACGGATGCATGCATCATATCCTTTTATATTTTGGTTGAGCTTAATACTATATTGAGTTGTATTATAAAGCTCCATAAATAGTATGGTTATTTGTTGGTTGACGCAAATGTGTATAACTATATGCGGTTGCTATTATGAATACCATAATGAGTTGTGTTATAGAGCTCCAGTAAACAACATGATTTCCATTTTTTCAGTAGTGGTCATTGTAAATATTGCAATGAGTTGTGTTATAAAGCTTCATGGGCAATATGTTTTTCTTTCATCAGTCCTGTTGGTTGTAGGTGTCATTGAACACTGAGGATGTTGTTCTCCCAACGGGGAGGGTTCTGTAACAACCCTCGTTCAAAATACATGTAAAAAAAATATAAGACCAAGGTCATGGGACACGTATTCCAAGCTGAATGTTGGGAAAAAAAATCCCAGCAGGTGTCATTTCGGTTTATTGTGGCTAAAGTAAATTGGCAAAGGAAATGGAAAAGGTTTTAGAAAGGAAAGAGGAATTAATTGGAATTTTATATATATAATAATGGAAAACAAAAGAAAAGGAAGGTGAAAGGTCACATATTTGCATGAGGTGGAAAATGAAGGAAAAATAATGGAAATTGAAGAAAATTGAGGTCTCATTGAAAAAAGGCTTATGAGGATCAGTTCATGGGTGTATGGTTAGTTCAGTTTTAGAGTGCTATATCTATTCTCTCTCTCTCACTCTTGAAAACTTAGAGTTTTCTTGGAGCACTTCAACATTGGATCAATAAAGGAAATGAAGGCAAAGAGGAAGCAAATATCAAGCAAGGAAGAGAAGGATCAGGTGACTACAACGAGATTATTTGTAGGTATCAATTTGCATGTGTGATTCCCTTGATATATTTGGCATGCATGGTTATGCATGTGTGTTCTTGGTTCTCTTGTTGTCATTATCATGGGTTTTTCTAGGTGTCAAAGTGTTCTTTCCTTTCCATTTCCCGATAGCCATGGTGTGATGGGGTTCTCCTGTTTTGGTTGAGTTGTATTGTCGGATGCATTTGAAGTTGATTGAGGTGGATATATAAATGAAATAACACATGGTCTAGCAATCCCTAAATTGGACTATGGATTGCGGTAAAGCCACTGGCCTAGTGACCCCTAAACCAAATTGTGGGTTGTGGTAAAGCTATGTATTGTGTGCCTCGGTGGGCCTAGGAATCCTCGACCGGTGAATGGCAGGATATATGGTAAAGCCTAGAGGTGGTTTCCCTTGATCAGGAATAGGAATCCTTATCAGTGAATGTCAGGATATACGGTAAATCCTAGAGGGTGGTGTCTCAATCATGGTCTAGTGATCCCTGGATCAGGCTGTGGATTGGGGTAAATCCTAGAGACTAGGAGTCAGGAAAATTCTTACGGTGTATGTGGAGAAATCCGGTGGAATCCATGCTTGTTTATGGCCTAGTGATCTAGTGAAGATTGCAGTAAAGCCTGGTTCTATTTATGAGGGTGAGGTGGTTTAGCCTCAGGAATCCATGGTTTATTCTTTTGGTTTTGAGTCCCACATTCATGCTTGGAATATGGCACGGGGGTAGTTGGCTGAAGGGATATTTGGCTCAGCCAATATGTCGTCGAGTGGAATGTGGTACACCCATATCAGGTTGGATTTGCATTAATCAATAAGAGTTCATTTCCTTGGTATCTTATGTGCAAATGTCCTGGTTCATAGGTGGCATTTATGGTTGTTGTATCCTCATTATTTATGTTGTTTATACACTGGTTATGAATATGTTTTATGGAAATGAACAATGTATGGTTCTCATCATGTTTTGATTTTTAAATGAATGGGAAATGGATATATGACATAATAGATGGTAATGTGGCTAATGTGATAAGGCATCAATGCTTCTTAGCAATTCTCAGATAAGTATGAGAACTTTATGCTCAGATTTGTTGTTATAACATGTGGAATGCATATTTGTGACATGTTTGGCGAAATGAATGTCATGTTTGGGGCTTGGTTAGGTTAATTCATTGATCAAGTTTTGTGTTATAGGCTTTATCTTGGTGTCAATTATTCTCTTGGAAAGTCTCATCAAGTTCCATAGGCTGCGAGATTTAAGCCACTTTTCAGGGCTAGTCTCCAAGCCATTTCCTGGAACTTGATGAGACTTTCCAAGACAATCAATGACACCAACAAAAAGACTCTAACACAAAACTTGGTCAAGAACTTGTCCTAATGAAGCCTTACCATGACATACATTTCGTCTAACACATAATGAACATGTAATCTATATGTCATAATAAAATATCTGAGCATACAGGTATCATACTTATTTGAGAATCATTAAGAAGCATTGATTCCTTATCACTTTAGCTGCATTACCATCGATTAGGTCATATATTCATTATTAATTCATTTACAAATCAAAACATGATGAGAACCATACATTTTCACTGTCATAAAACATATTCATAACCAACTTGTAAACAACAAAAATAATAAGGATACAACAACCATAAATTCCACATATGAACCAATACATTTGCACATAAAATACCAAGGAAAGGAACTCTTATTAATGAATGCAAAAGCCAACCCGGTATGGGACTACCATGTTCCACCCTACCATATATTGGCTGAGCCAAATATCTCTTCAACCAATCACCCCCATGACATATTCCAAGCATGAATGTGAAACTCAAAACCAAAAGAGTCATCCAGGGCTTCCCGAGGCTAAACCACCTCACCCTCATCAATAGAACCAGGCTTTACCACAATCCTCACAGGATCACTAGGCCATAAAAAAACATGGATTCCAATGGATTTATCCACCTACACCATGAGGAATTTTCATGTCGCCTAGTCTCTAGGATTTACTGCAATCCACAGTGTGATCCATAGATCACTTGGCCATAATCGAGACACCAATATCTAAGATTTACCATATGTCCTGTCATTCACTGACAAGGATTCGTAGGCCTGATCAAGGGAAAGCACCTCTAGGATTTACCGTATATCCCGCCATTCACCGATCGAATATTCATAGGCCCACCGAGGCACACAAGACCTTGATTTACTGCAACCCACAATCCAGTTCAGGGGTTATTGGGCTAGTGGATTTACAACAATCGAAATTTTGGTTCAAGGATTACTAGGTCGTGTGTTATTTAATTTAGAAATCCACCTCACTCAATTTCGAATCCATCCAGAAATCCAGCTCAACCAAAACATGAGAACCCCATCACAGCATGGATATCTGGAAATGGAAAGGCAAGGCTGAAGAAAATTCTCACACATGGAAAAACCCATGCCAATGACAACAAGAGAACCAAGAACACACATGCATAACCATGCATGCCAAATATAGCAAGGAAATAACACATGAAAATCGATACTTGCAAGTAAACCAACTGTAGTTTATTGATCCTATTCTTTCTTGCTTGATCTTTGCTTCCTTTTTGCCTTCTTTTCCTTTCTCGATCAAAAGCTGAAATGCTCTAGGAAGACTTTGTGTCCAAGAGTGTGTGAGAGAGAGAATAGAGAGAGATCTCAAAAACTAAACTGACAAAATTCTGAGCTAAAATCTTGCCAATTTATTCTCAGAAGGTTTTTTAATAATGAGGCCTCTATTTTCTTCAATATCCATTATTTTCATTCATTTTCCTCCTCGCATGAAACTTGTGACTTTTCACCTTATTTTTCTCCTATTTTCCATTATTTTCATAAATAAAATTTCAATTAAATCCACTTTTCTTTCCAAAGCATTTTCCGTTTCCCTTGACTTTACCAATTTTATTTAGCCATAATAACCGAAATGAACACATGTTATGATGTCTTTCCCACCATTCAGCTTGAGATACGTGTCCCATGACGTTGATCTTTATTTTTTACATGAATTTTTAACAAGGGTTGTTACAGAACCATCCCCCTTGGGGGAAAACCTTCCTCAGTGTTCAATGACACCTATAAACCAACAAACCACTGAAAATAACACATAACAAATGAATACTCGTTGAAAACATGACAATCATATCGTTCACTGGAGCTTTATAACAAAACTCGTTGCAGTATTTACAATGAATACTTGTTGAAAACATGACAATCATATCGTTTACTGGAGCTTTGTAACACATATCATTACGATATTTACAATAACAACCACATTTTCTCAACCAACAAATAACCATAATGTTTATGAAGCTTTATAAATCCAGCTTGATACAATATTTACAATGATATACACATATACACATGCACGTTTACTTAACCAACAAATAAAAGGTAATAATGCCCACATCCACAACGAGGGAATAAAAAGGCTCACACCTCCACCATCAAAGTGATACCAAGATTCACCTGTCAAAATCAAATCTGCGTCCAATGTATAGTGCTATAGTCTAACACCACTTTTCCTCTTAGTGAACAATTACCAGCTCATTATTCCAGGGCTCACTCCCAATGCGCATATGATTCCATCTAGAAATGCTCATGTTAAAAAAAAATCCATTCCCTAAGCTTCCCTTCTATACTACATAGCCCCTCGGGAAATATGGTCATCCCCTTCTGTTCAGTCACTCAACTTCCAAGTTTCCTTGACATCCCCTATCTCGGGCGATCCATCCCTTGGCAAGGATTCCTCGCATCAGAATATACAAAAACTAAGGCATATACCTTCCTCCACCATTATACCGGTCATAGCATGCTCATGGAAATCAATGGAAAATATTGGATACCAGTGTCCCACAATGGCCCTGGTCCTGAAGTGCTTTACCAACATATTTTTGCTTGTTTAAATTCATTTTCACTGAAACTGTTAATTCTTGCAGTCAGTTCCAACCACCCAACCAAGAATTCCATGTTTTCCTATACCAAGAACATAAATGCCATGAGATCAAAAATAAATTGAAATAACTTCAAATCATACCTCATTGGTAGCTCTTCAATAAGGTACACTTGAAATCATGTTTACTTCCAGCCACAACAAGTCAAACTAGTTGTTTGATCAAATTATCGTGTATAAGCATATCACATTTGGTTGGCTCAAAACTCAGCCATCATAAATCAAGAATCATAAATCACATGTAACCATCATAAAGAAAATTCATAGATCACATGCATAATAAAAAATGAAATAAAACATTGATACTTATCCTTTAATTCGTCCTTCGCTTCTATCGTCATCCTTTGTCCTTTTTGTACACACACTAGATCGGTTGCCACACCCAACAAACACCAAGTGCCTTTTTCTTTTCTTCAATCACGTACACATACACAATGTACATCATAACACATACATCCACACACAATATACAACACCATGTGATGCATACACCTACACTTGATATACATCACGACAGATACACCTACACCTGGTGTACAACACATACAGAATACATACACCTACAACCGATGTACAACACGACACATACACCTACACTTGGTGTAAAACACAACAAATACACCTACCCAGGGATCCAAATTAAGGGGTACTCTACAACTTTATTTTTCATATGCAACAATTCCGGTATTTGGTCAACTTATAAGGAAGCTATACCAAGAAGTGAAAATGAAATACATGATCACTTGCAAGGATAAACCCAAGAATCACCCTATTCACTTTGTACATACTGATTTAGAGTCCTCCATATTGTATAATGATAATAATACTGATGATTTAGATATTCATCTTGTAGAAGGTGAAGAAATTTCAGAATTGTCAAATAGTGTCCAAGTGGTCTTGAATGCAGAAAACATAATTTAGAATTCCAAAATTTTGCAGCCAAGCACTTTAGAGAAAAAGACAGAAGACTCATAGTAGAGATCAGTTGAATCAGAGCAAGGTAAAGATCATATTGAGACAATGGATCAAAAAGAAAAAAAAGTTCAGCCCACAAAATTTCAGCTACCCGATGATGAGGAGGGTCTTTAGACCATGGATTTCAATGGTGCTTTGGGAAAATATGGAGCTGGTATCGGAATCTAGATTTGTAGCCCTATACATCAGTCAGCTAAAGTCCCATGGAATGTAATATTATGTTCTTACAAGCTAGCCTTTTACTGCTCAAACATTGAGTTAAAATATGAGGCCTTGATCACCGGTCTCCGAATTTTGAAAAGGCTAGGCACGAAAATAATTACTGTATATGACGACTCCGAGTTGGTGATAAAAAAAGTAAAAGGGGAGTACCAAGACAAATATCTTAGGATAATATCTTATCGTAATTTTTTTCTTGATATTCTAAAACCTTTCCAGAATATACATTTTTTATCATTCCCAGAAGTCAAAATTTTATGGCTAATTCACTTGCCACATCGGCCAGCAATTTTAAGATTCTTATTCATGCTACAAAGAAGTTTGAAATTCATGCGAATCATTTCCCAGCTGTCCCTGAAAATCTGAGATATTGGAAAGTAATTTGGGATGATAAACAGATAAATAAATTTATGCAGATGGACTCGGAGGAGTTTTCCAACTCCCACATTGATGAAATGTACAATGAAGATGATCGGGTAATTGAAGTTGCTGAAGTTGAGGTGTTGCAACTGAACGAAAACAACATTCCATGAGGTCTAGTGCCTTTGAAAGAGTTTTTTGATCATGATCATGTCACCAAAAACCCAACAATGGTCCCCACAGAAGCAAGTGTCGAAGATGTAAACATTGTTATAGCGGATAACCCCAAGATGGTCAAGTTATCGAGGTATTTATCTCCTAACTTTAAAGGTAAATATACAACTCTCTTGAGTGATTTTTCTGATGTTTTCGCTTGGGAGTATTCATATTTAAAGGTTTACAACAAAGACATCATCCAACACACCATCCCAATCAAGCTGAATCAAAATCCTTTCCGCTAGAATTTGAGGAGAATCAATCCCAAGTTGTTTCCATTGATCGAAAAAGAGGTAAATAGTATTTACAAGGTTGGTATTATAATTCCTAATTGATGTCTAACCTCATGCCAGTAAGGAAGAAGACATGTGATATTCGTCTTTACATAGATTTCAGAAATCCAAACAAGGTGTTTCTAAAGGACAATTATCATTTGCTGAAGATGGACCACATATTGCAGAGGGTTGTTATAGCTTCAAGGATGTCACTTCTAGATGGATATTTAGGATACAACCAGATCTTGGTGCATGAATATGAATAAGAGAAAACGACATTCACAATGCCATGGGGTACCTTCTTGTACGCAAAAATTCCATTTAGGCTCAAGAATGCAGGGGCTACTTTTCAATGGGCTATGGACATCGCTTTCTAAAATGAGAAGGATGTATTTCTAGTAGTTTACCTTGATGATGTTACTGTCTTCTCACAGTCAAATAATGAACACCTACACCACTTGAGAATAGTGTTTCAAAAATGCAGAAAATTTGACATCTCGTTGAATCCAAAGAAAAACTTATTTGCCATGGAGGAGGGAAAACTACTTTGGAACATTATCTACAAAGATGGCATTCGCATTGATCCCTCTAGGATCGAAGCACTTTTTTGAAGTCTAACAAGAAATTGTAGCACACACACTAGTGTGGACCAACAGGTCCTAGCGATACATTAGTGTGAAGGCCAATTTAATTAATTAAATTGGTGTAGTGTCTAATTTAATTTTCCCTTAATTAAATTGGACAATAAAATGTAATATTATCTCATGATCACTTGTAATAGTTAACTGAGCGTGATAAACTCAGTTAGCTCATGCATTTCGAGTTGAGTGTGGTTGGTGAGGCATGCAAAGTTATCCTATTATTTATGGAGTTCGAATTGCAGTTGGTGCATTAGTTTAATGCATGAGTAATTAGTTAAATTAGTTAGGTGAGTCAGAGTCAGTTGAACTAGTTGTAATTGTTTGTTGCACTAGTGAGAGATCAAGTGAACTAAATATTATTTAATTCACAATCAGTGATCTACCATGCAACTGATGATTTACTATTAATAGCTGCATGCATGTTAGTTCCAGTGGAGACCCAGTTGAGACAAAGGTTAAAGGGATGTTAACTATCAGTTGTGTGATTAGTAGGTTTCCCGCATGCAACCAGAAATCCATTGGATTTCCCATGATCCTTGCGTGATTTTGGAAGGCCAAAATTCCTAAATAATGGGGATTGCATTCATTAGGAATTGCGCAAGCAAGGCAGGGTGTTTAGAGGTTGGGAATTGGCTAAGTGTTGGTCAGTTTTGTCCAGCACAATGTGAGACAGTTGTGAGAGTGCAGGAGACTCTTGTGAGAAGAGTGAATTGTAATTGTTTCATGATTCCATGATGAATATACAATAGAAGATATAGGGGTTTTGAGTAGCAAGATTTCCCCAGGAAATTATTAATGTGATTGGCTATTGTGTTTAATTTTCACAATTGATTTACAGAAGGATTCAATATCTAGCTTTAGTACATTGTTAGATCAGATTGAATCCATTAATATACATCTATTTGTATAATTTATACATGGTATCAGAGCACAGGAAATCACTGTAGTGGAGGAGAAGCTGAGTTTGTGACTAAATAGAATTCGAATTTGCAAAAGGTATTCTTGGTGTGACATGCGATTCAGGATCGAAATGGCTTTCAATGGCTTGAGATTGGAGTATGCACTCGAGGGCAGCTCTAACTATATTGCGTGGAAAGATAGGATGGAGGTAGTACTGCAGGAAAATGGGTTGAAAGAATTCATTGACAATGATGTTCCCAAATCCGCTGTAGCAGATGCTGCAAATATTAATGCTTGGAAAAAGAAGGTTGCAAAGGTGAGGAGGATCTTATTGGAGGGAGTACAAGACCACATCATCTTGAGTATCCAAGTAAAAGAGACACCATATCAAATGTGGAAAGATTTGACAGATCTATTTCACATCAGCAGTGATCATAGAAAATTGGCACTGAAGGACAAGCTCAGGAAATCAAAATGGAGAAAGGCGACACTATGCCGAAATATTTAACAAAGTTTTTCCAATGTTAGGATGAGCTTCGGAGCGTCGAAATTACTGTCAGGGATGATGACTTGGTGAGCCTAGCTCTTCTAGGACTCCCCAAGAGTTGGCATAGTTATCGAAACTCTATTAATGGAAGGGAAAAACTGCTAGATTGGGAACGTCTTTGGTCAGATTTGGTGCACGAATAAATCAGGCGGAATAGCAGGGATGGATCTTCATCTAAGAATGATTATGAAGAAGATTGCGCTTAGGCAAAGAAGGGGAAAGGAAAGAAATTCCATTCCAAATTTGAGTCTGGAAAAGATGGAAATAAGTGCAACATGTCAAGAGTGAAGTGTTTTCACTGTCACGAGCATGGACATTATGCCACTAATTGTCCACAAAAGAAGAAGAACAAGAAAGCTTCAAGATCTATAGCTGGTGAGGCTTTGGCCTCGCAATTTGAGCTTGAATTCTCACTCATTGCATGCATGGTGTCAAGTTCAATGGGATTGGTGTGGTACTTGGATCATGGTGCATCCTTTCACATGACGGGAGACAAAAAACTTTTCAGTAGCTGGGAGGAGAAGGACCTCTAGATGCATATCAAAATGGGCAATGACGGGTGGTACAATGCTACCGGGATTGATACAGTAACCTTCTAGAGACAATCAGGTAAGCCCTTTCAGTTAAAATATGTAATGCATGTACTAGGCTTGAAGAAAAATTTGGTTTTAGTCGCAATGTTGGAGGATAGAGCTATGATGTTGTTTTCAGTGAAGGAAAATCTTTCCTGTGACGCAAAATAACAGGACAAGCCAAGAAGATTGGGATTTGTGTGAAGAATATCTATAAACTTGATGTAGATGGTTGCGCAGCATTGATGGGTAAGGCAAACAAAGTGGTGAGCCAGGATGAGGGTGAGTTATGGCACAGGATATTGGGCAATCTACACCACGAAACCTTGAAGGTCATGCAACAGATTTCTATGGGTCTTCCAAAGAGTACCCTTGCGTAGTCAGACACATGCAAGGGATGTAATATGGGGAAGTATGCAAAGGCCACTTTTCAGGAGAAGGAGAACCAAGCCTTGGAAATCCTTGAGAGAGTTCACTCAGGCGTGTGTGGACCATTCTCTACTACTTCGACAACAAAGCATGAGTACTATGTGATATTTGTTGATGATTTTTCTAGAAAGTGTTGGATCTACTTCATGCAGAAGAAAGATCGGACGTTCTAAAAAATTCTTGAGTTCAAAGCATTGGTGGAGAAAGACACGAGGAAGCATGTGAAGGCTCTTAGGATTAAAAATGGTGGTGAGTACATCTCCAATGAATTCAACAAATTTTGCAGCAAAGAAGGAATTTAGAGAGAGTTGATTACGCCTCATAACCCACAACAGAATGGGGTCGCGGAAAGAAAGAACAAAACAATTTTGGGTGCATCACGAGTGATGTTGCATGATCAGGGCCTACCGTTGCATCTGTGGATGGAGGCATGCAACACAGTGGTATTTTTGCAAAACCGTTGTCTTCATCGGATACTTGACATGAGTACACCAGAGGAGGCTTTTACTGGTAAGAAACCTGATGTTTCATATTTTAATATTTTTGGCTCATTTGTTTATGTGCATGTGAGAAAAGACATCAAGAAGAAGCTCGAACCAACAACTGAGATTGGGATATTTGTGGGGTACACTGAAATTCCCCAAAACTATCAGGTGTATTTTCCAAAGAGTAGGATGATTGTTGTGAGACGGGATATAAAATTTGATGAGGAGAAAGCCATGCGATTGTCCCTTGAGAGAGAGCTCGATTTTCATGCAGAGGAGGAACTCTTGGTTCCAAAGAATGAACCTCAAGATGTGGAGAAGCCAGATGCGAAGGATCATGGAGTGGCAGGAAACACTCATGTAGAGCCATCCACTAGAAATGGTAGAAGGCGTACCACGAAAGTTGATAGATCGAGACCTTATGTGGTAGAGAATGTAGAAGCTCCTATTTCACTACGTGGACAAAGAAAGTCTCCAAACAGGTTTACTGGATACATGGCTCTTATGAGTAAGTGTATTGTGACAAAACCATATTCCTTTGAGGAAGCAGTGCAACAACCAATTTGGGTTGATGCGATGGTAGAGTAGTATGACTCCATCGTCAAGAACAGTGCATGGGAAGTTGTCCCAAGACTGGTCAAAAAATCAGTGGTTGGATCTAGATGGATCTATAAAGTGAAGAAAGTAGTGGATGGGAGTGTGGAGAATTACAAGGCTAGATTTGTGGCCCAGGGATTCTCACAAGTTGATGGGATCGACTATGAAGAGACTTTTGAACTAGTCGCGAGGTACTCTTTCATTAGATCTATCCTTGCACTCTCAACACAGTTGGCGTGGCACATTCATTAGATGGATGTGAAAGTTGTGTTTCTCAATGGAGTTATTAAGGAGGAAGTGTACATAGAGTAGCTAGAAGGTTTCAAGATCTTTGACAGTGAGTCACATGTGTGTCGAATAAAGAGAGCACTGTATGGGATGAAGCAAGCACCTCGTGCTTGGTACACTCAGATTGACATATATTT
The DNA here is from genome assembly GCA_034641835.2 of Pinus albicaulis. Taxonomy (NCBI): domain Eukaryota; kingdom Viridiplantae; phylum Streptophyta; class Pinopsida; order Pinales; family Pinaceae; genus Pinus; species Pinus albicaulis. The sequence goes on from CM076584.1 coordinate 436,675,267, forward strand.
AATTGGGTTGGGCTTCACCAAAAGTGAAGCTGATGCGAACCTGTACCAGATTTTGGTTGATGGTAAGCTCTTGATTATCGTACTTTATGTTGATGATCTAATTTTGATAGGTTATGAGCAACTGATAACTTCTTACAAGGAGGATCTTGCAAGGGAGTTTGAAATGAAGGACATGGGACTCGTTCACTAATTCCTTGGTTTGGAAATATGGCAACGAGATGGTGAAATTTTTTTTTCTCAAGGCAAGTATGCCAAAGAGATACTGGGTAAGTTTCACATGGAGAGCTGTAAACCCGTGGACACTCCTATTCTAGGAAATTGGATGAAAGAGGATGCTACTTATGGAGAAGTAGTGGATGCTACTGTCTACAGAAAGCTAGTGGGTTCACTGATGTACTTGGTGAACACTAGACCGAAAATTTTCTATGCAGTTAACCAGCTGAGTCAAGCTATGGTTAAGCCAACCAAGCTCTTTTGGAAGGTGGGGAAGCATGTTTTGAGATATCTTAAGGGCACTACAGAGTATGGATTATGGTATAAATAGACAGAGGGAGTGAAGCTTCAAGGCTTCACAGATGCATATTGGGCAGGCAGTCCATCAAAAAAAAAGAGCACTTCAGGAGGGATCTTCAACATAGGATTGACAACAGTTCTTGGTACAATAGGATGTAGCGATATTTGGCACTCAATTCAGCCGAGGCAGAGTACATGGCAGCAATATAAGATACATGTGAGGCCATATGGATGAGAAATATCCTGGTTGGCTTGTTTAGTTCTCAGATGGATCCGATAGTAATACATTGTGATAACTAGAGTTGCATTAAACTCTCAGTTAATCTGGTATTCCATGATAGGTCCAAGCACATAGAAATTTGGTACCACCATCTCAGAGATTGTGTTCATAGGGGAATTATGTTACTTTAGTACATTCCCACAGAGGATCAGGATGCAGATATTCTAACGAATGCGATCACCAGGAGCAAATTCCAATACCATAGAAGCAGGATCGGGGTGGAAGATAATCCCTTTCTTGTTGAGAGGGAGTGCTGAAGTCCAACAAGAAATTGCAACACACATACTAATGTGGGACCAATAGGTCCTAGCAATACATTAGTGTGAAGGCCAATTTAATTAATTAAATTGGTGTAATGTCTAATTTAATTTCCCCTTAATTAAATTGGACAATAAAATGTAATCGTATCTCATGATCACTTGTAATAGTTAAATGCGTGTGATAAACTCAATTATCTCATGTATTTCGAGTTGAGGGTGGTTGGTGAGGCATGTAGAGTAATTCTATTAGTTATGGAGTTTGAATTGTAGTTGGTGCAATAGTTTAATGCATGAGTAATCAGTTAACTCAGTAAGGTGATTTAGAGTCAGTTGAACTAGTTGCAAATGTTTTTTGCACTAGTAAGAGATCAAGTGAATTAAATATTATTTAATTCACAATCAGTGATCTGCCATGCAACTAATGATTTACTATTGATAGTTGCATGCATGTCAGTTTGAGTGGAGACCCGGTTGAGGAAAAGGTTAAAGGGATGTTAACTATTAGTTGTGTGATTGGTAGGTTTCCCACATGCAATCAAACATCCATTGCATTTCCCATGATCCTTGTGCAGTTTTGGAAGGCCAAAATTCCTAAATAATAGGGATTGCATTCATCAGGAATTGTGCAGGCAAGGCATGATGTTTCAAGACTGAGAATTGGCTAAGTGTTGGCCAATTTTTTCCAGGACAATATGAGATAGTTGTGAAAGTGCAGGAGACCCTTGTGAGAAGATTGCATTGTAATTGTTTCGGTCTCAATCTAGTCTCCTAAATTGAGCTCATTTAATTGTCAACCAGGGTCAGTAAACTGCTGAAGTGTGGTGCACTATATGTGCCTAAGTAACCTCTCCCTACTTCGTTGTGTTTAGTGTTTTCTGATGTTTTTGGTTTTATGGTTTTATTTTGAAAAGGAAAAGAACTAAGTGCTAAATGAAGGGAAACTATTGGTCAAAACAGAGTGAAGCCTAAACTATGATGGTAAACAAATGCAAATGCTGAAACAAAACAAAGTCTAACTATGACTAGCAACCAACAAATACAAAGCTTGATAATGACTCTATTGTAAACTCACAACATGAAATTGAAATGAACCTGAGAAATGAACAAGCTAAGTGGAAATGAAGTTTTCTCCTAAATCACTAATCAAACAGATAACTTACAATGTACAACATCTCATCCATGAATAAAGATTTGTTGGAAAATATGTGGAAAAGAAAATTGTAACAAGGTAAAGTTTCTACTCTAAACTAGTTTCTACTTCTGTTGTGCAACTCAATTTAACACCACTAAACCTATCTCAAAAGTTATAGATTTCCTTTCAAAAATAGTCTTTGAGAAAGAGGCTTGTTTGTGAAATGAAAAAGAGGCTGCAAAGTACTCCAGACCTTATAATGATACTATCTTTTGTCCAGATAATTGTGTATGAGTATGAATTTTGAACAAAAGAAGTTTTGTAAATAATTAAGCCTGTGAGATTGAATTTATCAACTAAGACAAAGTAAGCTACAATGGACAAAAGCTAAACTTGAAGTGTTAAAGCAATGAGTTAAAACTAAACTAAGATGCTATTAATATACAATGAACAGTATTAAACTAAAGAGCCATTATCATACTTGAAAAGAAAGGACAAAGCTGAACCACATGCATTCTACCTCCGGAGTATTCTATTGAAATTGACATGCCATTACTCTATGAAATTAAACAGTCCATCTTGTTCATCATGAATAATATGTTGGAAAAGTTTATTAGAACAGTTTTGGTTGTATAACTCAATGCAATTGAAACATAAACATAAGACTGAAAGTAAATACTTATCTAAACTGTGAAAACAGAGCTAAAATACTTATCTAAATTATAAAAACAGAGCTGCACAGGAGGTAGGGGCCCTCCACCACCTGGTAGCATGCAATCTAACTCAAAATTGACTCAGATCATGCAGCGTAATGATGCTTCTTTCATTAAAGGAGAAAATGACTGAAAACAGAGTATTCACGGTTCTGAAATCTAGCAGAAAAAGCCAAAAAACTAACCAGCGTTGCTTGGTCTCCCAAGTCATATTTATAATTAAATTACATAACAGAACTTGAGATAATGTAGGGATTACTGTCTTTCCCATTCCTATTCGAATTAAAACTCTTACTGAAGGTTGTGTACTTTGCTGCAGACAGTTGTAGAGTTTGTGTCCCAGTAGAACTCTACCTCTTGGTTTTGGTTTCCCACGTGCATAACCACATGTAGAATTGTGTTCAGACTTTGTAGGGAACAAGGAATGATGTGGATGAAGTCTAGAATTTGCCCATATGCACCTTTCTTTGAGACGACACCTGTAACCCACTCAAACTGTAAAACAGCTGCGGAATGCGGGATCAGCTACGGAATGCGCGGTCAGCTACGGAATGCCTGTATTCTGTAGCTATTTTGCAGAAAATTGTTAAAATAGAAAAAATCATGAAAATACAATATGTTAATCAATTGCATGTAACCTTTAAGCAATCCTAATCATTCTTCATTGATTTTAGGCTTATGAAGTGATAAAAATAATGATGAAATGAAGTGAAGGTTTGTAAAAGAGAAGGCAATTCTAAGGCTCACTTGATGGTGTTTCATGATTCCACTCTCGGTTAATCTAGTATTCCATGATAGGTCCAAGCACATAGACATCTAGTACCACCATATCAGAGATTGTGTTCAGAGGTGCATTATGTTACTTCAGTACATTCCCACAGAATACCAGGATGCAGATATTCTAACAAAGGCGCTTGCTAGGAGAAAATTCAAATACCATAGAGGCAGGATCGGGGTGGCAAATAATCCCTTTCTTGTTGAGAGGGAGTTTTGAAGTCCAAAAAGAAATTACAGCACACACACTAGTGTGGGACCAACAGGTCCTAGCGATATATTAATGTGAAGGCCAATTTAATTAATTAAATTGGTGCAGTGTCTAATTTATTTTTCCCTTAATTAAATTGGATAATAAAATGTAATCGTATCTCATGATCACTTGTAATAGTTAAATGTGTGTGATAAACTCAGTATCTCATGTATTTGAGTTGAGGTGGTTGGTGAGAACATCTTGAGTAATTCTATTAATTATGAGTTCAAATTGTAGTTGGTGCAATAGTTTAATGCATGAGTAATCGATTAACTCGGTAAGGTGAGTTAGAGTCGGTTGAACTAGTTCCAACATTTTGTTGCACTAGTGAGAGATCAAATGACTTAAATATTATTTAATTCACAATCAGTGATCTTCCATGCAACTGATGATTTACTATTAATTGTTGCATGCATGTCAGTTCCACAGGAGATCCAATTGAGACAAAGGTTAAAGGGATGCTAACTATCATTTGTGTGATTAGTATGTTGCCTGCATGCAACCAGACATCCATTGGATTTCCCATGATCCTTGTGTAGTTTTGGAAGGCCAAAATTCCTAAAGAATAGGGATTTCATTTATTAGGAATTGCGCAAGCAAGGAAGGTTGTTTAGAGGCAGAGAATTGGCTAAGTGTTTGTCGATTTTGTCACAGACAATGTGAGATAGTTGTGAGAGTGTGGGAGACTCTTGTGAGAAGAGTGCATTGTAATTGTTTCATGAAGTAAGCTCTCGGTTAATCCGGTATTCCATGATAGGTCTAAGCACATATACATCCGGTACCACCATCTCAGAGATTGTGTTCATGGTTGGGAGCATTATGTTACTGATACATTTACGGAGGATCAGTTCTAACGAATGCGATCACCAGGAGCAAATTCCAATACCATAGAAGCAGGATCGGGGTGGAAGATAATCCCTTTCTTGTTGAGAGGGAGTGCTGAAGTCCAACAAGAAATTGCAACACACATACTAATGTGGGACCAATAGGTCCTAGCAATACATTAGTGTGAAGGCCAATTTAATTAATTAAATTGGTGTAATGTCTAATTTAATTTCCCCTTAATTAAATTGGACAATAAAATGTAATCGTATCTCATGATCACTTGTAATAGTTAAATGCGTGTGATAAACTCAATTATCTCATGTATTTCGAGTTGAGGGTGGTTGGTGAGGCATGTAGAGTAATTCTATTAGTTATGGAGTTTGAATTGTAGTTGGTGCAATAGTTTAATGCATGAGTAATCAGTTAACTCAGTAAGGTGATTTAGAGTCAGTTGAACTAGTTGCAAATGTTTTTTGCACTAGTAAGAGATCAAGTGAATTAAATATTATTTAATTCACAATCAGTGATCTTCCATGCAACTAATGATTTACTATTAATATTTGCATGCATGTCAGTTCCAGTGGAGACCCAATTAAGACAAAGGTTAAAGGGATGTTAACTATCAATTGTGTGATTATTAGGTTTCCCTCATGCAACCATACATCCATTGGATTTCCCATGATCCTTGTGCAATATTGGAAGGCCAAAATTCCTAAAGAATAGGGATTGCATTCATCAGGAATTGCGCAAGCAAGGAAGGTTGTTTAGAGGCTTAGAATTTGCTAAGTGTTAGTTATTTTTGTCCAGGACAGTGTGAGACAATTGTGAGAGTGCAAGAGACTCTTGAAGAGTGCATTGTAATTGTTTCATGATTCCATGGTGAATATACAATGGAAGATAGAGGGGTTTTGAGCAGCAATATTTCCCTAGGAAATTATCTGTGTTGTGGTTTGATTTGATTATTTCTTTGCTTAATGTGATTAGCAATTGTGTTTAATTTCCACAATTGATTTCATAAGGGATCATTATCTAGATTTAGTACATTTTTAGATCGTATTGAATCCATTGATATACATATGTTTGTATAATTTCTACAAAACTCAGCGATTGGACTTCCCAAGGAACAATAAGGAGATCCAATCATTAAACAGAAAGATAAATTTTTTGTGGAGATTCATCCCCAATCTCGCTGAACACCTTAGAGATATGAAAAATATGACGAAGAAGGACAACAAGGTAATATGGTCAAAACATGCAAATAAATCATTCAATTCAATCAAATTTTCTTTAACATGTGATTCCACATTGATCAACCCTGATTATACTTTAGACTTCATAATTTTTTAATTCGCTTCCGAACACTCTTTGGTTGTCGTACTAATGAAGAAAAAGGATTCAAGGACAGAGAAGCCAATTTCCATTTTCAGTTGGACCATAAGAGATGCAGCACTGAGATACAACATCATTGAGAAACAAGCTTTTGCCTTGGTGAAAGCGTTGAATGAATTTCAGATAAACATCTTATATTCTCACATCATAACTTATGTTCTCAATGCAACGGTGGAGGATGTGCTGATGCAGACTAATCAACAAGGGAGGCAAGGGAAATTTGTTGCAGCCATGCTTGAATATGATTTGGATATCAAGCCGACAAAGCTTATCAAGGGGCAGGGTTTGGCAAAGTTGATGGTAGAATCTAATCTACATGCACTGGACATAAATATGATTTCTACACTTTCTGAAGAAAATGTTGATGACTCGATGACACAGGTATCTAATTTCATCCCCTTCGTATGCTAATATATTTTATGTTCTACAACGTTTAAATCCTTTGGTGAGTGTATCTAAAAGCAAAGGTAGATCACTAAAATTAAAGGCTTCAAAGTATTGTATTTTAGACATTGTTTTGTATTGGGAAGGCCCGGGAGGTGTCTTGCTGAATTGTCTTGTCGAAGGTGAAGAAAATTAAGTGATGAGTGAATTTAAAAAGGGTGACTGTGGCGGTCATTTATACTGGAAGACCACATCGAATAATTTTTTTAGGGTTGTTTTCTATTGGCCCAATATTTTTTCTGATGTGTACAAGACCATGATGAGATATCACGAATGTCAAATTTTCCAAGGGAAGAGGAATTTGCTCCCAATGACTTTGCAGCCCATATAAGTCCAGGCACTATTTCATCAATGGGATTTCGATTTCATAGGTGATATCAATCCTTCATCATCCGCCCAACACAAGTGGATTCTGACAGCTACATATTATTTTACAAAGTGGATTGAGGCAATCCCAACCAGGCAAGCAACTGATTTGGTTATCATTCAATTTTTGGAATATAATATCTTGTCTATATTTGGTTGTCCACAAAATATCATCACAGATAACATAGCTGCATTTAAGTCCAAAAATATTGTGGAATTTTGCGAGAAGTAGAATATCACATTGGGTCATTCAACTGCATACTACCCGTAAGGAAATGGATTGGTCGAGTCTTCGAATAAGTCCTTGGTCAATATTATCAAAAATATGTTGGGGGTAAATACGAAAAATTGGCATAAAAAACTCATCAATGCTTTATGGGTAGACATAGTAAGTAATAATTCCATAGGCATGTCACCTTGTGAGTTAGTGTATGGAGTTGATACACTATTTCCTACTTCTCTTGCTATTCTAGTCATGAAGATATTGCAGGAAGTTGGCAGCAAACTGAATGATTTTCATTGACGTATAAACCAAATAATTCATTTGAAAAAAGCGAGGGAGGAAGTGTTTCAAAACACTTCTAAGCTTCAAGAAAGAATCAAGAAAGTGTATGACCAAAAAACAAAGGCGGATGACTTTAGTATTGGTGATGTGGTCCTCCGTTGGTATGTTTAAAGTGAAGATAAAGGAAAGCACGGTAAGTTTGAGAATTTATGGAAGGGACCGTACATTATTTTAACTTCAAGAGGGAAGCATGCTTAATTTTTGGAGGAAATGAATGCACAAGACTATGGAGGAGGAACAGTCAATGGTAGGCTTCTCGAGCACTACCTATTTTGATCAAACTTGTTAAGTTTATTAGCACCATTGTACATATCATTTTACCTATTTTTCCGAAGTGTGAATGATTTAATCATCAAAGCTTGGAGCCCGAGGTGAAGGCCATAAGGTTTCCTTGGTTGGTTATTGATTTGTAAGAGAAATTTTTTGTTTTAGCTAGAGTCAGTTCAGTTTGTCAGTTGGTTTTCATTTTTTGATATTTGACTCCATGCTCAATGGATAAGGCTAGTTGGTCTACGGTGTTCTTGACACCTCCAAGGAGTTGTCATCCCCAGTTGGAGCCAATGTTAGTGTCAGTCAGTTCTACCTATCACTAGTGATCAAATGTGCTCTTACAAAGTTTTTGTTAGGGTGTAAAGTCAAATTTTTATGGTTTCAGTAGGTATTCAAATAAAAATTTTGTCACTGGGTTGTGTGTCTAGGTCTATCGCTACTCCTTTCAAAAAATTTCATGTGTTGGTCACTGCCATATTTCAATTGGATGAGCCATCACCGCAACTTTTTCATTATCATCTCAGTCATACCACCATACAACTCATTTCATCAAGTTTCATCATTAGGGCTTTAGGGTCTAATTCATTAAAATATGTCATTTCATCAAAAAATCTGGCAATGGAGTAGTAATAGGGAAAATGTTGAATAAAGTTTTGTTTCAAGTGTAATTTTATTTCAATATGATGGCCTATGTTTCTAATGTTCCAAAGCTACAATTTTTTCAAGTCAAAGATAAAAAATACATGGTGGGCCACCAAACCACTAAGAAGAGAATTTGATTTCCACAAGCTACAAATGGCCATAAAATCCATTTATTTCACTCATTACATTGGCATTGAGCACTCACTCACCATAAAAGACCATATTAGCACAAGTAGGCATCGAAGGACACTCTCAAAAGGCGATTGGAACTCTTTGCAGGAAGCCATGCTGCGTTTTCAACCACCACATTGTGTTTTTGGCCCTTCACTGTGTTTTCAATCCTACAAGAAAAAAAATTCATCTTCAAAGTTTTCTGGGGAAATTGAAGGTTTCATCAGCTGTTGAAAATTAATTTGAAGTTCATGCTAGCTCCTATCTGCATCTGTTTTAGTGTTTCATTGGTGAAATTCTCCCATAGTCCCCATGTTGCGTTTTTGGTGGGCAAGCTCCATTTTTTAAATTGCAAGAGAAAACACCTAATCTCATACATAATCTACCCTTATCCACACAAAAATACACTTCCCACAACCCTCACACCCTCTCACCCTCATTTCCCTATACCCTACACCAAACCCAGGGGCCAAGCCCACATCAGCTGAATAGGGATCACCATCACAGCATGAGGCACCTTTACAAGATGAGGAGCCTTTCCATCTTGACACTGACATGGCAAACTTGGAGATGGATGAAGAGCATAGAACAACAGAGCAGGTCATCATGGCGAAAGATGTTGAGATCAGGGAATTGAAGGACAACTTGTCAAAATTCAACTTCTTGATTTCATTTTTGGAATAAGAAAATATGTAGTTGAAGGTAAATCAGCTACTCTTGAATAGGCCTAGAGTTAATTTGAACAAAGAGGATGAAAAAAGAAAAGCAGTAGTTGAAATAGATGATTCATATGAGAAAGAAGAGCAAGTAATAATAAAGAGGCCAAGGACTAGAGGCCTCAAAAGGGCACTTCAGCAACAGAGAGAAGCATCTCCACCAAGGACCCAATTGACAGTCAATGAGCTCATATTGGTAGAATTTGACAAGGACAGGGAATATTGGCTTGATAGAGTCAATGGTCAAATGGAAAAACTCTTAAAGAGGGCCAATAAGAACAAAAACATACAAATAAATATGGCCATGCGCTACTACACAAGAAATCAGGTCTCTAAGATAAGGATCAAGCAATTTAAGGAAAAACTCAAGGAAACCCTAATGAAGGAAAAAGAGAAGGGTAAGTTGGATCTACTTGTTGATGCCTCCCTCATAGCATAAATTACCATCATAGGTCTCCATGGAGTGATTCAGGAAGAATTTTAAGCAAATTTGGAGAAATTTTGACAAATTTTGAAGTTTTTGACATTTTGGAAATTTTTACATAGTCATGGGTCCAAAAACGCGGTGAAGCTCACGCTTCGATTTTGATGGGGGCATCTAAATGGAATTTTTTTATATTTTTAGATTTATCATGAATCATACATCACTTTTAGCCCTTGGGAGAGACATGTCAGAAGATTCTAGTGGGTGAAAAGGCCAAAAAATCACCTTAAAAAGACCTTTCTACCATGTTTTTCAGAAGCTCGCTACGCTTTTTGAGTAGTTGTGGGATAATTGATTTTTGGAGGGAAAAAAGCAGTGTTTTGTAGTTCTTGATGGTTATATGGTGTAGTAGACATGAAAATATTTCTCCAACATATTTCAGATCCTAATTTGGACCTCGGGAAGGCCTCCAAAATCCATTTTCACCTAGCATGTTGCGCTTTTCTGATATTTTGTTGCGCTTTTGCCTGGAAGCTTGTTGTCTCAGTTGTCTCAATCCAGTTTGACTTCTACTCATGTAATTATTTTTTTATGGTGTAGTAATTACTTAATCTATGGTAAATATTCTGGTTAGAGTGAAAAATAGGTGGATACATGCTTGTAAATATCTTTCATGGTCAAATGTATCAATTTTTCTGTCTTCAGGTGAGTTTTGTTAACCTCCCTAGTCTTTAGGTTTTAGGTGAGGGAATCATATGAACTACTCCTCCACTCTAGGATTAGATCCCTAATAGAGGGGAAATGGTTTTTTTTATATATGTATGGATTTATTAATCATTTTTATGACATCATAGGGTGAGACTATTGTAGCTTGTACTTCAGCTTTTTATTCTAGAAATCAAAGGACCAGTTGCAGCTATTATCTAGGAATTCATGTGCAGTGAGTTTTTGATGTTGTATTTTCTATGTTATAGTTTAATATAAACTATATACATGTTTCCTTTCCATATCTTGCTTTCTTCAATGTTTTTCCTAAGAGATTGATAAGCAAAATTCTTTCATGAAAGCTTTGTTTTGTTTGGGAATGTCATTTTATGTAATCTTACTTCTGTTTTAATGAATTCATGAAATATTCTCATTAAGATCCTCTTTCATTTTCAAACCCTACACTACACTGACAAAATCCTAAGCCCACCATAAAATCATTGTTATATTTCTTCTCCATATCTTTTCAATTGTAACCCTTTGATAATTTGACCTAGATACTTGGCTTTCATCCCTGATCCAACAGAAAAACCATCAATTTTTCAAAACCATGGAGCTGACCTAACTAGCCTAAAATCCATTCTTCCTCTAGTAAAACCCTTTGGCTGTGATTTTCATAGAAAGATCCCTCTCTGGTTTGGTAGGGCTAGCTACCAAACTAAAATCTTGGTTTGAGGTTACCTCCATCGATATCCTTTCTAAGACTTGGGACATTGTGGAGGCTAACATTTATGGCTTCATTGCTGGGGAGAAAAGTGATCAATATTCCCTGGGTGTACTATTACATTTTCATCAAATTCTAGGCTTGTGAGTGATATGACTTAGTTTTCGTGAAGGCTGATTCAAGTTGCAGAGAGCCAAAGTGTAGAAACAATAATATATTGGCTCCTAAAAGGCACACACGATAAAATCCTTATCCACATACAACTTCTCCCATTGAAAATCTGGAAAGACTCATCAGAATACAAAGACCTCAGCATTCAAAGCTTCAATCGAGTTCATCTACTTTGGTAAGGTCTACATCTTTGCCATCAGAAATTATTTTGCTTGAAGATATTCCTTTTTATCTAAAGTTTGAATTATCGTTGTTTAGATCCAAATCAGAGACATATTTTTCCAAAATTTCATTTGATCCTTTAAGATTATCTGAAGTAACATCTCTATCTGAAGTTGTATTTGATTCTTTAAAGCCTGAAACTAGTTTATCATCTGTAAAATCCAATTCAGAGTCATATTTTAATAGGAAGTTTTGGAGTCAATTTGATAAGCTTCAAGAAGTAACAAACCATATTCAATATACCTCCGATAAGGCTTTCATACAATATCAACAAGATCTCTTGTCTGTTGATCCTCTTTCAGTTTCATCTATTGACAACATTGCTACATCCCCTCACATTGTTGTTTCTACATCATCTGCACTTCCTCCTACACAACAACCTCTCATACCAGCACATCCGGTTGTGACTACAAGCTTACCTCCTAGAGAATTTATGGCTATATTTTCTCCATTAGTTCTGTCGAGACAACTCACTAATTTACCTCAGAATTATGGACAAAGGCTTCCTCTTTTTTATGGAACCATTGATGTTACAAAGAGGAAGCACATTGATAAGATCACATATTTCATAGATTTAGAAGAAGTAAACAATGATGATGTGAATATGAGAATCATCGCTCAGAGATTTTCAGGAGAAGTAAAGAAATGGTTCAGAGCTTTGGCAGTTGGTTCAATGCATAATTCTCAAAATTTGACAGATCTTTTCCTCACAAAGTGGGGGGAAAAGAAAAATCCACTTCAGATATTGTCCAAGTATAACTCATTGAAAATACAGCCTAATGAATCAGTTCAATACTATACCACCCACTTCAATAAGATGTAAAATTCCATTCCCTTCAATATCAAACCTCCACTTGATTTGGCCTTGTTGCACTATCCAGATGCTTTTGACCCTGATATGGCATATCGACTTAGAGAAATAAATCCTACCTCATTGTAGGAGATGCAGAAAAATGCAGTCAGCGTTGAAGCCAATCTTCAAATCAAGAAGTCAAAAATTAAAGTGGAAAAGAGAGTCACAATAAAGGAAGAGCCATCAAGTTCATCTGAAGCAGAGATGGATAGTTTGATTAGAACTATAGAGAATATTGTAGAAATAATGTCTATTTCAGAAAGGCAGCAAGACAATCAAGTTTGAAATCCTAATTTCTGAGGACAACACTAGCAACCACAATTCATGATTAAGTAGAGAGAACATAGAGCTCCAGATCAGCATGCTCAACAACAAATCCGTACTCCATTACAATATAACTATTCCCAAGCACCTGAAGATGATGATGAAATTGTTCAAGAGAAACTTATCTTTTCAAAAGATCAAGGACCTATTTATCTTACATAGGATGATGAGTATACCGAAGAAACATATGTGTGTTATGAAACCAACTCCAAAAATATAAGAGAAGAGAGATCAACACCTTAGAAATCAGGCACTTCGAGGGGGAAACCTCCAATGCATTACATAAATGAACAATTCCTGGATAATAAAAATAGAAAAACCTCCTTCTATATATAGGGGCCCATGGGGTCACAATATAATCCTAGCCGACCTAACAATAATAATGTAAGGAAACAATAATAACATTATGGGGGTTACAGGGGTACAAAAATAACAATAAGGGGGCTACACTAATAACAATAAGGGACTACACTAGTAATATGGGTACCTAACATTCCCCTCCTTCAAAAAAGTGTTGTCCTCAATGTTTGAGTAGCTATGGATGCTTCTGTATAAAATTCTCACCCTCCCATGTAGAATCTTCAGTGGGTAATTTCTTCCACTTGATGAGATACTCTGAAATTGATTGATTTCGTAGCTGTCGAGTTCTTGTTTCCATGATTGTTTCAGGTTCCAATATGATTTTTCCTTCCTCATAAAGTTCTGGAAATATTGTTTGACCTTGAAGTTTGTCACCTATAACCTTCTTTAGGCATGAAACATGGAAAACTAGATGCACTAGCGAAGAAGCAGGAATCTCCAATTTGTATGCCATAGTACCAATATTTTGCAACACCTTGTAAGGACCATAGTATTTTGGTGATAATTTATTATCCTTCTTAGCATGCTTGAGGGACATTTGTTTGTATGGTTGTAGCCGTAAAAACACCTAGTCTCCTACATAAAAAATTCTCTCACTACGATGTTGATCTGCTTTTTGTTTCATTCGATTTTGTGCCAAATTGAGGTTATCCTTTAAGAGTTGGAGAACTTGTTGTTGATGCTCGATGTGATCTTCCACTGCTTGCACCTTGGAATTTTCTCTTAAATATGATGTGATGGACAAAGGATGATATCCATAAAGTGCCATAAATGGGGTCATTTTTGTTGTAGTATGGAAGGAAGTGTTATACCACCATTCAGCCAGAGGTAACCACTTGACCCATTATGTTTTTTTATCATATACAAAAAAACTAAGATATCCTTCTAAACATTTTTTCACTATCTCAGTTTGACCATCAAATTGAGGACGATAAGATGAGCTATGAGCTATTTGAGTACCCAAACAAGAAAATAATTCCATCCAAAAATTTCCAGTAAAAATGGGATCTTTGTTGCTTGCCATAATCTTTGGGTTTCCATGTAGCTTTTGAACTATTTACATAAATGAAATAGCAACTGTACTTGCTTTAAATGGATGAGATAATGCACAAAAGTGTGCATACTTGGTAAGTCTATCAACTACCACCATGATGACACTCTTTCCTTCGAACTTAGGAAAACCTGTGATAAAATCCAATGAAATCTCCTCCCAACGTTGACTTGGAATGGTTAAAGGTTTTAGAAGACCTAGGGTCTTAATTTCTCAAATTTATTTTGCTAGCAAACCGAACATTCTGCTACAAAATTTTGAATATCAGATTTAAGGCCATCCCAAAAAAATTATTTCTTCACCCTATGGTAAGTTTTTAAAAATTTTGAGTGTCCTCCTAAAGTAGAAGTGTGCAATTCCAAAAGAATCTTTTGTTTTAGTTGGGAATTCTTACAAAGATATAAGCAATCTTTGTACCATAAGGAATCATTTTTCCAACTAAATGTATCAGATGTACTATGATCTTGCTTCAAATTTTGAATGAGTGTCCACACTTCTTCGTCCTTCTTCCATTCATCCCTTGCTTCAGTTATCCAATATGGTTGGATAATATAAATTGCACAAAGAAATGCTTCCACCTCTTCATCCTTTCATGAGAGTGCATCTGAAACAACATTTAGCTTCCCTTTTTTGTAGATGATTTCAAAGTCATAACCCAACACCTTTGTGACCCATGTTTGCTACTCTTCTGAAGATAGTTTTTGTTCCAAAAAGTGTTTAAGACTATCATGATCAATTTTTACCTTGAAGTTCCTTTCCATTAGGTAAGGTCGCCATTTCTTTAGTGCATGTAGTATTGCCAACATTTCCTTCTCATAAGTAGCTTTCTGTAAATACTTTCCTTTCATTGGATGAATTTCAAAAGCAATGGATCTTCCTTCTTGCATTAAAATAACACCAATTCCATTTCTCGAGGCATCACATTCCACAATAAAGGCTTTTGTGAAGTCTAGCGTAGCTAAGACCGATGCTAGGCACATTGCCTCTTTAAGATGTTCAAAGGCCTTAGTTGCTTTAGGATTCCATGAAAATGCATATTTCTTCAGTAATGTTGTTAGAGGTGCTTCCATACTCCCATAATCCTTAACAAACTTGCAATAATACCCTGTTAACCTAAGAAATCCTTGCAACTTCTTTATGGTGGTGGGGACTTTCCATTCCTTAATGGCTTTAATTTTGTTAGGGTCTACCTTAACACCCACGTGAGATACAATATGACCTACATATTCCACCTCTTGTACTCCAAAGAAACATTTGGATGTTTTGCATATAATTGTTTCTCCCCCAATAGTTTGAGCACCCTGTCAAGATGTTGAACATGATCCTTCCAAGAGCTATTGTAGATTAGTATATCATCAAAAAATACTAACACAAATTTTCTAAGGAAGGGTTTGAAAATGGAATTCATTAACCCTTGAGATGTTGAAGGTGCATTGGTAAGGCCAAAAGGCATGACCAAAAATTCATAATGACCCTCATGAGTTTGAAATGTTATTTTTGGAATATCTTTAGTCTTCATTCTAATTTGATGATATCCTAAACGAAGATCCAACTTGGTAAATTAAATTGTGCCACATAATTCATTCAATAATTCATCAATCACAGGAATGGGAAATTTATCTTTAATAGTGAGCTTATTGAGCTCCCTATAATCCGGACACATGGACCATTATCCAACTTTCTTGTGCACCAATACTATTGGAGCAGAGAAAGAACTTTGACTAGGTTGAATTATACCATCCTCTACCATATGCAATCATACATCCAATTTTTCTCTTTTGGACATAAGGATATCTGTAAGGCCTGATGTTTGGAGGAACACTTCCTGGAATCAAATGAATAGCATGATCATGATCATGAATAGGTGGGAGTCCTTTGGGAGTTTCAAACACCTTGGAATGATTATCCAAGACTTTTTAGGGATCTAGAGAAATAGATGATTTTGATGTTGGAACTTCTAGTGAGCATAATTGTAAGATTACGCCTCATTGTTATTTCTTTAGAATCTTTGTCATGACATTAGAGCTTATTATCTTTCCTGACTTCTCTGCGATACCCCGTAATTCGACTTCCTTTCCTTCTGAAAAAATTTCAAGTTCTTGAAAATTAAAAGTTATTGTCCCCAAAGATTGTAACCATTATACTCCTGCAATACTTCAATAATTTCCATTGAATGGAACAATTGGACTAATTCAACAGTTATCTCCTTCTACATGCTATTGATATGTATTTTCAGAGCAATTGCATGTCTTTCCATTTGCAACCATCACTTGACATTCGGGTATCAGACAGAAACAACTAACTCCCTTTGCTACCTGCATAATGAATAAAATGTATAAAATACCTAATCAACACTATTACCTTTTTCTTCTTGATATGTCCTTCTATCTTGAGAGTTTGAGGAGTGGTAATTCCTACCAATGCATTACACGATATGGTCGGACTCATTTCTTCTTCTTCTAGGGTTGGTTCTTGGTGCATATCCTCTTCTTTTGAATTTTCTTGTTCATTTTCTTTCTCCTCTTCACAATCTATGTAAAATAATTTCTTCTTAGCACACTTATGACCTTTAGTGTATTTTCTATCACAACTGTAGGAAAGCCCTTTTGCTAATTTTTCTTCTAATTGTTGTGGTGTCAACCTTATAGGTTTTGGAAGTCTAGGAGTATCAAAACTTCCATCTTTGTAGATGTGAGTGGTAGGATTTCTTGTCACCATAATTTTACATTCAATTTTTCTTGCCAACCTAAATGCCTTCTCCAATGAAATAGGTTCCCAAACACGAACTTCATGCTGGATGTTGTTCTTTAAAATCCCTATAAAGACATCAATCCTATGTTCCTCTGGAATATTAGTTACCCTTATATTCAATTTTTGGAAGTTCTCAATGAGCTCCACCACTGAACCATTTTGTTTGAGATTTATCAATTGGCTAAAGAAGGTATTTCTCTTTGTATCCTCATAATGTGCTATCATTTCCTTTGTAAAATTTGACCAAGTGACAATTTTTTTACGGGAGAAAAGCCATCAATACCATACAAATGTATTTTGTTCTAAATGCAAATTTGCAATGCGTACCTTTTGTGTGTTTTGCACATTACTGAGATCAAAATATTGCTCCATCTGTAGTATCCATGTTACGAGATCCTTTCCATCAAAATTCCTCATATCCATCTTTGGAATATGGTGGTTCTTCCATCCAACATTAGATTTTATGAAATCATGATTAAAATTTATTTTTTTCTCATTATGAGTTTCCTCTACTATATTTTCGCCATTAGGAAATATTTCTTGTATCAACTTTTCAAACCTTCCATGTTTGATTTTAGATCATTCTTCATGCTTTCCATGTTGTCTTTCATGTCATCCATCTTAGCTTCCATGCCATCCACCTTAGCTTCCACGCCTTTCTTCAAACCATCCATATTATTCTTCAAACCATCCATCTTTGCTTCCATGCCTTTCTTCAAAACTTCCATTTCATTTTTTGTTTCTCTTTGCGAGAGTGAAATTTGGTGCACTTTCTCTTGTAATTTTGATAGATCATGTTGCAATTATTCATCTTCATGATTCATAGTAGAGTATTCTGAGGGATTAATGGGTGTTGAATTCTTTTTAGGGGGCATTTTAGAACCCAATGTTGATATCTATGCTCAGTAGGCCCTTGGAATCACTTAAAAATTATTTTTCAAACAAGACTTATGCAATTTGAAAAAAATACACACTTTTTTCTTGCTTTTGAGGAGCTCGATATTGAAAATGAATTATCTTTGTAATTGCTAATCTTAAATATATGAAATTTGGTCTTGTAGCCCTATAAATTTTATTTCGAATTCCACAGGTCTTACCTGATTTGGATACTTCAAGGCAACGTTATGTCGAATCTCCCACCATGACCTAATTATGGACTAGTTCAGTAGAGCGCATTTGTATGGCATGCCATGTCTCACTTTTTCCTCCTTCAGCTCTGAAATTGAGATACAGGAAACTACAGTCTGTTTAATTGTGGTCGTTTTTTAGATAATTCCAATTTCATGCTCAGAGAGAGAGTTATGACGATTTTCCCAAAGTCACCTCTTTGAGATGAAATTCAGGAGCCTAAACAAACCTTAACTTCCATAGATCATATCTCCGAAAATATTGTGAACCAAGATCTGAAATTTTTACAAGAAGCTCCTCAGGATTTCTTATTTTCTCTATAGAAATTTCCTCTTCCGAAATTTCGTAGAAAAAATGTTATAGCGAGAATTCCATCATGACCTGTTTAGGTGAAATTCGGGAGCCTGAAAAAAACCCTAACTTCCACAGATCATATCTCTAAAAATATTGCGAACCAAGATCTGAAATTTGTACAAGACGTTCCTCAAGATTTTAGTTTCTCTCTTTAAAAATGTCAACTTCTGAAACTTCATAGAAACAAATTTATAGCGAAAATTCTACAATGACCTGTTTGGAGTAGCGAAACCATAGAATCCAAAGCTCTGATACCAAATGTTATGAAACCAGCTCCAAAAATAGAAGAGAAGAGAGATAAACGCCTTAAAAATCAGCCACTTCGAGAGGGAAACCTCCAATACATTACATAAATGAACAATTCGTGGATGATACAAATGAAAAAACCTCCTTCTATATATAGGGGTCCATGGGGTCACAATATAATCCTAACCAACCTAACAATAACAATGTAAGGGAACAATAAGAACAATATGGGGGTTATCGTGGTACAACAATAACAATAAGGGGGCTACACTAATAAAAATAAGGGACTACACTAGTAATATGGTGACCTTACAATGTGCTAGATGACCATGAACCTGTCCTTACAAATGATGATGGGCTGGTAGTCCAATCTGAAGGCTATCAAAGGGAGTACCTAATTCTCTCAGATCACTGCAGAGACAGTACACTTTGAGAAACCAAGATGTTTCTATTACTTCTACTCAAAAGAGGGCAACCTAGAAAAAATATTCTCGGCCCAAACAAAATTCCCAAGCTAGTCCAAAAAAGGAGAAGGAGATTGTTGCCATAAATCAAAGCAAGAACAGTGAGCCATCTACAAGTACATCAAAGAAGGATAAAGAAGTGAAAAGGAAGGAATCTCCAGAAAAAGAGCAGCCTGAAAAGTGGGATACCACCGTGAAAGAGGTAGAGAAACAATCTAACTTGTTTAGCTTAGAGAGTGAAATTTCTAAGTTAAAGGTGTATATTCCTCTCACTGAGCTTGTAAAGAATGATAGATATAAATCTCAGGTTGCCAAGATGTTGAAAGTAGATCACATGTCAAACATGGTCAATGTCAGTGATGACCATCTCGAAATTCTATTTGGTCCAGCCATAGATGGAAAACTTGAAGATATTGAAGTTCCTCCCTTTTATCTTAGCTTGAGGATCCATGATTATATTCTCCATAATGCCATGCTGGATTCCGGGGCCTCATATAATTTAATGTCAAAGGCTATCATGGATAATTTGGGGTTGGACATAGCCCGACCCTATCATGACATCTATTCCTTTGATTCTAATAGAGTCTGATCCCTTGGTCTTATCAAAGACTTAGTTGTCTCTTTGGATTAGATTCCCGCTAAAAATGTGTTGATGGATGTTGTAGTTACTGACATAACTCCAAGGCATGGAATGCTACTTTCATGGTCTTAGGGAGCTAAATTAAGGGGTGCTCTACATCTTGATTTTTTCGTATGCAACAATTTTGGTAACTTAGGAAGCTATACTGAGAAGTGAAAATGAAATGTAGAAATTATACAAACAATATATATATATCATGGATTAAATCTGATCTAACAATGTACTAAAGCTAGATACTGAATCACTTCTACAAATCAATTGCGGAAACTAAACACAATCGCCAAACACATGAAGCAAAGAAGAATCAAATAAAACCACAGCACAGATAATTTCCCGAGGAAAGCGTGCTGCTCAAAACCCCACTATATTCTATTGTATATTCAACATGGATACATGAACAATTACAATACACTCTTCTCACAAGAGTCTCATGTACTTAGCTAATTGTCTCACATTGTCCTAGACAAAACTGACCAACACTTAACCAATTCTCAGCCTCTAAATAGCCTTCCCTGCTTGCGTAATTCTTGATGAATTCAAACCATATTCTTTTGGAATTTTGGCCTTCCTAAACTACACAAGGATCATGGGAAATCCAATGAGTTTTTGGTTGCATGGGTGCAACCCAATAATCCTACAACTTATAGTTAACATCTCTTTCACCTTTGTCTCAATTGGGTCTCCATTGGAACCGACATGCATGCAGCTAATAATAGTAAACCATCAGTTGCATGTTAGATCACTGATTGTGAATTAAATAATATTTAATTCACTTGATCTTTAATTAGTGCAACAAAAAGTTACAACTAGGAGAACTGGCTTTAACTCACTTAACTGAGTTAACTTATTACACATGCATTAAACTAATGCATCAAATGCACTTTGAACTCTGTTACAACTATAATTACTCTGCATGCCTCCCCAGTTACCCTCAACTCGAAATTCATGAACTAACTGAGCTTATCACACTCAATTAACTAGTACAAGTGATTATGAGATAAGATTACATTTTATTGTCCATTTTAATTAAGGGAAAATTAAAATAGACACTGCACCAAATTTAGCCCACACTAGTGTAGGTGCAGCTAAGATCTCTTGGTCCCACACTAGTGTAGGTGTTGCTTGGACCCATTGGTCCCACACTAGTGTAGGTGTTGCATTTTCTTGTTGGACTTCAACACTCCCTATCAACAAGAAAGGGATTATCTGCCACCTCGATCCTGCCTCTATGGTATTCAAGTTTTCTCCTCGTGATTGCCTTCGTCAGAATATCTGCATCCTAATCTTCAGTGGGAATGTATTGAAGTAACATTATGTGCCTCTTAACACAATCTCTGAGATGGTGGTACTAGTGTCTATGTGCTTGGACCTATCATGAACAATAGGATTAACCAGTATTTTAATGCAACTCTGGTTATCACAATGCATCACTGTTGGATCCATCTGAGAACCAAACAAAAAACCCAGGATCTTTCTCATCCAGATGGCCTCACATGTAGCTTGTCTTTCTGCCATGTACTCTACCTCTGTTGAACTAAGTGCCACAGATTGTCGCTTCCTGTTGTACCAGGAAATTGTATTAGATCCTATGTTGAAGCTCCCTCGTGATGTGCTCTTTCTGTCTCATGGACTGCCTACCCAATATGCATCCATTAAGCCTTGAAGCTTCACTCCCTCTATCCATTTGTACCATAATCCATACTCTATATTGCCCCTGAGATATCTCAAGACATGCTTCCCCACCTTCCTAAAGAGCTTGTTCGGCTTAACCATAGCTTGACTCATCTGGTTAACTGCATAGCAAATGTCTGGTCTTGTGTTCACCAAGTACATCAGTGAACCTACTAGTTGCATTTAGATAGTAGCATCCACTACTTCTCCACAAGTAGCATCCTCTTTCCTCAAATTTCCTAGATGAGGAGTGTCCATGGGTTTATCTCTCTCCATGTGAAACTTACCCAGTATCTCTTTGGCATACTTGACTTGAGAAACAAAAATTTCACCATCCCACTGCCATATTTCCAAACCAAGGAAATAATGAAGGAGTCCCATGTCCTTCATTTAGAACTCCCTTGCAAGATCCTCCTTGCATGAGTGTATCAGTTTCTCATCACTTGTCAAAATTATATCATCGAAATAAAGTACGATAATCAAGAGCTTACCCTCAACCACAATCTGGTACAGGTTTTCATCTGCTTCGCTTAAGGTGAAGCCCAACCTAGTGAAATAGTTGTCAATCTGAGTGTACCAAGCACATAATAGGTGCTTTCTTCAGCCCATACAGTGCTCTCTTGTGTCGACACACATTTGAATCACTATGAAATATATTGAAACCTAATGGCTACTCTATGTACACTTTTTCCTCAATAAATCCATTGAGAAACACAGTTTTCACATCCATCTAATGAATGTGCCACCCCATCTGCGCAGAGAGAGCAAGGATAGATCTAATGGAAGATTTCCTCGTGACTGGCGTGAAAGTATCATCATAGTCAATCCCCTCAATCTTTGAGAATCCCCAGGCCACAAATCTGGCCTTGTACTTCTCCACACTCCCATCAACAGGTTGTTTTACCTTGTAGATCCGTCTAGATGCAGCCACTGATTTACCGACCGGTCTTGGGACAATATCCCATGAACTGTTCTTTACAATGGAGTCATACTCCTCCACTATTGCAACAACCCAAATTGGTTGTTGCACTACCTCCTAAAAGGAAGATGGTTCTGTCACAATACACTTGCTCATAAGAGCCATGTATCCAGTAAACATGTCTGGAGACTGTCTCTGTCTGCACAGTGAAGCAGGGGCTCCTACATTCTCTGCTGCATCAAGTCTCAATCTATCAGCTTTCGTGGTGCGCCTTCTACCATTTCTTGTGGATGGCTCTGCATGATTTTTTTCTGCCGCTCCATGATCCTCTGCATGTGGTTGCTCCACTTCTTGAGGCTCATCCTTTGGAACAAAGAGTTCCTCCTCTGCATGCAAATCCATCTCCCTCTCAAGGGACAATCGCATGGATTTCTCCTCATCAAATTTTATATCTCGTTGCACAACAGTAATTCTGCTGTTGGGAAAATACACCCTATAGTTTTGGGGAGTTTTAGTGTACCCCAAAAATATTCCAATCTCAGTTGTTGGTTCCAGCTTCTTCCTGGTTTCTTTGGTCACATGCACATAAACGAATGAGCCAAAAATCTTAAAATGTGAAACATCAGGTTTCTTACCAGTAAAATCCTCTTCTGGTGTACTCATGCCAAGTATCCACTGAGGACAATGATTTTTCACAAATACCACTGTGTTGCATGCCTCCACCCACAGATGCAACAGTAGGCCCTGATCATGCAACATCGCTCTTGTTGCACCCACAATTGTTCTGTTCTTTACTTCTGTGACCCCATTTTGTTTTGGGTTATAAGGCACAATCAGTTCTCTTTGAATTCCTTATTTTTTGCAAAAGTTCTTGAATTCATTGGAGATGTACTTCCCACCATTTTCTCTCCTAAGATCCTTCACATGCTTCCCCGTGTCTTTCTCCACCAGTGCTTTGAACTCAAGAAACTTTGAGAACGTATGATATTTCTTCTACATGAAGTAGATCCAGAACTTTCGAGAAAATTCATCAACAAATATCACATAGTACTTATGCTTTGCTATCAAAGTAGTAGAGAATGGTCCACACACGTCTGAGTGAAATCTCTCAAGGATCCCCAAGACTCGGTTCTCCTTCTCGTGAAAGGTGCCCTTTACATATTTTCCCATAGTACATCCCTTGCATGTGTCTAAATACCCATAGAAATATGTTGCATGATCTTCAAGACTCCATGGTGTAGATGGCCCAATCTCTTGTGCCATAACTCACCCCCATCCCGGCTCACCAATTTGTCTGCCTTACCCATCAATGTTGTGCAGCCATATACATCAAGTTTATAGATATTCTTAACTCGAATCCAAATCTTCTTAGCTTGTCATGTTGTTTTGTGTCACATGAAAGCTTTTCCTTCATTGAAAACAACATCATAGCCTCTATCCTCTAACATTTCAACTGAGACTAAATTTTTATTCAAGCATGGTACATGAATTACATATTTTAATTGAAAGGGTTTACTTGTCTGCCTTTGGAAGGTAATGGTACCAACACTAGCAGAAATGTACTACTCGTCATCACCCATTTCGATATGCATCTGGAGGTCCTTCTCCTCCAAGCTACTGAACAGTTCTTTGTCTCCTGTCATGTGAAAGGATGCACCACTATGAAAATACCACACTGATCCCATTACACTTGACACCATGAATGAAACGAGTGAGAAGACAAGCTCAAATTGTGAGGCCAAAGCCTCACCAGTTGCAGATCTTGAAGCCTTCTTTTTCTTCTTCTTTTGTGGAAAATTAGTGGCATAATGTCCATGCTCGTGACAGTGAAAACACTTCACTTTGGACATGTCGTGCTTCTTGCCATCTTTACCGGACTCAAATTTGGAATCAAATTTCTTTCCTTTCCCCTTCTTTGCCTTGGCAGCCAAAGAAAAATATTCTTCATCTTCATTCTTATATGAAGATACATCTCTGGTATTATGTCTAAACTCTTCTTGCACCAAATCCGACCAAAGTCATTCCCAATCTGGCAGCTTTCCCCTTCCATTGAAAGAGTCCTGATAACTATGCCAACTCTTGGGAAGTCCTGGAAGAGATAGCCTCACTAAATCATCATCAGCGACAGTAATGCCAATGCTCCCAATGTCATCCCGACATTGGACAGACTTTGTTAAAATTTTTGTCATGGATTCACCTTTCTCCATTTTGATCTTGCTGAGTTTATCTTTCAGTGCCAATTTCCTATGATCACTGCTGCTCTGAAATAGATATGTCAAATCTTTCCACATTTCATATGGTGTCTCTTTTCCATGGAAACTTGATACAATGTGGTCTCGTACTCCCTCCAGTAAGATCCTCCTCACCTTTGCAACTTTCTTTTGCCATGCTTCAAGATTTGCAGCATCTGTCACAACGGGTTTGGGAACATCATTGTCAATGAATTCCTTCAATCCATTGTCCTAAAGTACTACCTCCATCCTGTATTTCCAAGAAATATAGTTAGAGCTACCCTTGAGTGCATACTCCAATCTCAAGCCATTGAAAGCCATTTCGATCCTGAATCACCTGTAGCACCAAGAAAGTCTTCTGCGAATTCGAATTATATTCAGCCACAAATTCAACTTCTCCTCCACTATAGTGATTTCTTGTGCTTTGATACCATGTATAAATTACACAAACAATATATATATCATGGATTCAATCCTATCTAACAATGTACTAAATATAGATATTTAATTGCTTCTACAAATCAATTGCGGAAATTAAACACAATCACCAATCACATGAAGCAAAGAAGAATAAAATCAAACCACAATACAAATAAATTCCCGGGGAAAGCTTACTTCTCAAAACCCCACTATCTTCTATTTTATATTCGACATGGATACATGAAACAATTACAATACACTCTTCTCACAAGAGTTTCATGTACTCAGCTAATTGTCTCACACTGCCCTGGACAAAACTGCCCAACACTTAGCCAATTCTCAGCCTCTAAACATCTTGTCTTTCTTGCGCAATTCCTGATGAATAAAATTCCTATTCTTTCGGAATTGTGGCCTTCCTAAACTGCACAAGGATCATGGTAAATCCAATGAGTTTTTGGTTCCATGGGTGCAACCCAATAATCCTACAACTGATAGTTAACATCCCTTTCACCTTTGTCTCAACTGGGTCTCCACTAGAACTGACATGCATGCAGCTAATAATAGTAAATCATCAGTTGTATGTTAGATCAATTATTGTGAATTAAATAATATTTAATTCACTTGATCTCTCACTAGTGCAACAAACAGTTACAACTAGCACAACTGAATTTAACTCACTTAATTGAGTTAACTGATTACACATGCATTACACTAATGCACTAACTTCACTTAGAACTCTGTTACAACTATAATTACTCTACATGCCTCACCAACTACCCTCAACTCAAAATTCATGAGCTAACTGATTTTATCACTCAGTTAACTATTACAAGTGATTTTGAGATAAGATTACAATTTATTGTCCATATTAATTAAGGTAAAATTAAAATAGACACTGCACCAAATTTATCCCACACCAGTGTAGGTACTGCTAAGACCTCCTGGTCCCACACTAATGTAGGTGCTGCTTGGACCCATTGGTCCCACACTAGTGTAGGTGCTCCAATTTCTTGTTGGAATTCAAGATGAAATACATGATCACTAGCAAGGATAAACTGAAGAATCACCCAATTCACTCTATACATTCTGATTTTGAGTCCCTCATAATGTATAATGATAATAGTACTGATGATTTAGATATTCACATGTAGAAGGTGAATAAATTTCAAAATTTTCAAATAGTGTCCAAGCAGTATTGAATGCAAAAAATAGAATTCAGAATTCCGAAAGTTTGCAGCCAAGCACTTCAAATAAAAAGACAGAAGAGTCGCAGAATAGATAATTTGAATCAAAGAAAGGCAAAGATCATATTGAGACAACAGATCAGAAAGAAGAAAAATTTCAGTCCACAGAATTTTAGCTTCCCGATGATGAGGAGGGTCTTTGGACCATGGATTTTGATGGTGCTTTAGGAAAAGATGGAGCTGGTATAAGAATCTGGATTTGTAGCCCTATACATCAGTCAGCTAAAGCCCCATGGAATTTAAGATTGTGTTCTTACAAGCTAGCCTTTGACTGCTCAAATAATAGGCAGAATATGAGGCCTTGATCATTAGTCTTTGAATTTTGAAAAGGTTAGGCGCGAAAATAATTATAGTATATGACGAATCCGAGTTGGTGATAAAATAGGTAAAAGGGGAGTACGAAGCCAAACATCCTAGGATGAGAGCTTATCGTAATGTTTTTCTTGATATTCTAAAAAATTTTCCAGAATATACATTTTCTATGATTCCTAGAAGTAAAAAATTTATGGCTGATTCACTTGCCACAGCGGCCAACAATTTTAAGATTCATATTCATGCTACTAAGAATTTTTAAATTCATGTGAATCATCGCTCAGGTTTCCCTGACAATCTAAGATATTGGCAATTATTTTGGGATGATAAAAAAATAAATAACTTTCTGCAGATGGAGGAGGAGTTTTCAAACTCCCACATTGATGAAGTGTACAATGAAGATTATCAGGTAATTGAAGTTGTCAAAGTTGAGGTGTTGCAGTTGAATGATAACAACATTACACGAGGTCTAGTGCCTTTGGAAGAGTTGTTTGATCAAGATTATGTTGCCAAAATTCCAACGATGGTCCCCATAGAAGCATGTGTTGAAGATGTAAACATTGGTACAGCAGATACCCCCAAGATGGTCAAGTTATCGAGGCATTTATCCCCTGAGTTAAAGGGTAAATATGCAACTCTCTTGATTGAGTTTTCTGATGTTTTTTCTTGGAAGTATTAATATTTAAAGGTGATCAGGAAATCATGTCCAAGTGAAGAAAATGCTAAAAAATGGAAGTGCTCAGAAATGGTTGCAGTCTGAATGGTCGGAAAGGCCTCGTCGCTACTATTCTAGCACCGTGAACGGTTCTCAAAACCAAGTTCGTATGAGAAAGTTACTGAGGTTTGAAATAGTCCAATAACCTCCAAAAATTGACCTTTGACTCAATTTGACCTTATGAAAAATTTTGTAAAAAAAATATATTCTCAAAAAAATTATTTTTTATAAGTTTTTTGGGCCTATCAGCGGGTGCCACGCGGCCTGCCCAGAGGCTGCCACGTGGCCCCATGCCATTGGTTGAAAAGGGTATGAAAAAATTTTTGAGGTTTATGGGTTTCGAACCCTGACCTGACAGTTTGGGCAGGGCCGACCTGACTAGCACATTATTAGCAGATGTTGGTGAACGAGTCGGGTCGTTTCGTGTTGGTTAAACGAACAATCGGGCAGTTTTTGAACATATATTCAGGTCGGTCACATGTGAATGTAAATTTGGTTCAGGTTGAATGGCGGAGAAAAGAGTATGGGTTAGCCCTCAGGGCTAAGCTGCCCCCGTTGCAACATGACCAACCCCTCAGAACCTGGCGCTTAAAAAAATGAACCACGAAAGGTTAAGGGGGCTATCCCTCAGAGCTAGCCCCGATTCCATATGACCCGCGTGCGCATGTCCAGGAGCGGAGTCCGGTGGTTATGGTTATGTGACCGAGGCAGGTTTGGGGCCATGTGGCCAATTCCTCACAGTTATTGCAAACGGATAAAGACGGGTTTAATCGACGGTTTGAGCAGTTTGAACCACATGTGACCACTCACCTCTAACAATTAAATTAACTGTAGTACATCTAACGGTTTCGGTTGGCGGACCCGAATTTTCTAGTGACACTGGGAAAAAATTTGTTTTTTCCATAACTTTCTCAATTTTTGACCAAACAAGATGAAATTTTAGTCAATTTTGGGTATCTTCGACCTTCTGAAGAGTTTGGAATAGGTTTCAGAGTGAACAAAGGTGTTCTACAACATATTTTTCTTCAGAGAAAAGGAAGGAGCCACTAGGGCCATCATGGAGGAGGCACTGTTTTGGGTTGTATTTCACTGTTTAAGGTGAAACAAAAGCTATTTTTAGCTCTTTTATATCTTCTGAAGTCAAATTTACAGTTGGTTTTTCTTGTTTAGGCATATTTTTCACTGTGTAACCATTTTTAGCAAATTAATAGAGTAAGGACATGCCATTGGGGATCCTTGGACCGGCAGATGTAGCCCAGGAGGGGTGAAATGCCTCAAAAATTTATCGTCTTATGTTATGGTGAATTTTACTTGCTGTGTATTTCTGCTGTTATATGTTAAAGAGTAAATTTAATTAACAAATCCTCACACATAAAACTCATAAATATTACCAAAACTACTTTGTTTAACCTGCCAGTTATGGAGAACACTTTGCACACTAAATTAAATGGAAATGGATACTTTGCATAGCAGTAAAAATAGTTCCATTTTTAGATCAAAAGGTGTACAAAAAATACATCATCCAGCACACCATACTAGTCAAATCAGATCAAAATCCTTTCTGCCAGAAGTTGAGGAGAATCAATCCCAATCTACTGCCATCAATCGAAAAAGAGGTAAATAGAATTTACAAGGCTGGTATTATAGTTCCTATTCGATTTTCAGATTGTATGTCTAACCTCATGAAAGTAAGGAATAAGACATATGAGATTCTTCTTTTCATAGATTTCATAAACATGGACAAGATGTCCCTAAAGGACAATTATCCTTTGTCGAAGATGGACCACATCTTGTAGAGGGTTGTTGGAGCTTCAAGGATGTCACTTCTCGACGGATATTCAGGATACAACCAGATCTTTTTGCATGAAGATGACCAAGATAAAACATCATTCACAATGCCATGTGGTACCTTCATGTACACCAAAATGCTATTTGGGATCAAGAATGTAGGGGCTACTTTTCAACGGGCTATGGACATCACTTTCTCGAATGAGAAGGATGTATTTATTGTAGTTTACTTTGATGATGTTACTATCTTCTCATAGTTAGATGATGAACACCTACACCACTTGAGAATAATGTTTCAAAAAATGAAAAAAAAATCAACATCTCGCTGAATCCTAAGAAAATCTTATTTACCATGGAGGAGGGAAAACTACTTGGGCACATTATCTCAAAAGATTGAATTCACATTGATCCCTCTAGGATCGAAGCAATTCAGAAATTGGACTTCCCCAAGGAACAAAAAGGAGATCCAATCATTTAATGGAAAGATAAATTTTTTGAGCAAATTCATCCCAAATCTCGCTGAGCACCTTAGAGATATGACAGATATGCTAAAGAAGGAAATCGAGGTAAGATGGTCAGAACATGCAAAGAAGTCATTTAGTTCAGTCAAATTTACTTAACATGTGATCCCACATTTATCAGCCCTGATTATACTTTAGATTTCATAATATTTTCATTCACTTTAGAGCACTCCTTGGCTATCATACTAATGCAGAAAAAGGATTCAAAGACTGAGAAACCAATTTCCTTTTTCTGCCGGACCATAAGAGATGCAGCACTAAGATAAACCATCCTTGACAAACAAGCTTTGGCCTTGGTGAAAGCATTGAAGGACTTTCGGGTATACATCTTACATTTTCACATCATAGCTTATGTTTTGAATGCAGCGGTGAAAGATGTGCTGATGCAAACTTATCCAGAAGGGAGGCGAGGGAAATGGATTGCAGCAATGCTTGAATATGATATGAAGATCAAGCCAACAACGCTGATCAAGGGGAAAGGTTTGGAAAATTTGATGGCATAATCTAATCTACATGCGTTGGAGATAAATATTATTTCTACACTTTCTAAAGAAGAGGTTGATGACTTGATGACACAGGTATCTCAAATTTTCATTTCATCCCCTTGGTCTCCTGATATAGTTTATGTTCTGAAACATTTAAATCCTCCGTTGGGTGTGTCTAAAAGAAAAGGTAGATCATTGAAGTTAAAGCCTTAAAAGTATTGTATTTTAGACAATGTTTTGTATTGGAAAGACCCGGGAGGTGTCTTGCTGAATTGTCTTGTCGAAAGTGAAGCGAAGGAAGTGATGAGTGACTTCCACAAGGGTGATTGTGGTGTTCATTTATACTGGAAGACCACTGAGAACAAATTTTGAGGGCTAGTTTCTATTGGCCTACTCTTTTTCCCGATGTGTACAATATTGTGATGAGTTGTCATGAATGTCAAATTTTCCAAGGGAAGAGGAAGTTGATCATGTTTCCTTTGCAACCCATATCAGTCCAGGCACCATTTGAGAAATGGGTTCTCAATTTCATAGGTGAGATAAATCCTTCATAATCTGCCCAGAACAAGTGGATTTTGACGACTACAGATTATTTTACAAAGTGGATTGAGGCAATCCCAACCAGGTAAGAAACTGATTTGGTTATCATTCAATTTTTGGAATATAATATCTTGTCTATATTTGGTTGTCCACAAAATATCATCACAGATAACATAGCTGCATTTAAGTCCAAAAATATTGTGGAATTTTGCGAGAAGTAGAATATCACATTGGGTCATTCAACTGCATACTACCCGTAAGGAAATGGATTGGTCGAGTCTTCGAATAAGTCCTTGGTCAATATTATCAAAAATATGTTGGGGGTAAATACGAAAAATTGGCATAAAAAACTCATCAATGCTTTATGGGTAGACATAGTAAGTAATAATTCCATAGGCATGTTGTAGGTTTTAACCCCACAAAAATTATCTCGCAAACGAATCTTAAAAACAAAAATAAACAATAGTGAGAGCATAAAACATAAAACATATATACACATAGATTTTCCCCCTGATCCAAAATAGGGATGACCAAATGGATTTTCATTATATTCTTTAAAGCAGTGTTGTAGCTCTACAACACCCCTCCAAAAAATCCACACTTCAAAATTTTTGGAGCCCCTTGAGAAAAAAAAAAAAGCAAGTTAAAGTCTAGGAAGGTTAAGTCGTTTAAGTCACAGCCTTTTGTCAGAATTTTGGAGGTCACACCGCGACCCCCCAAGGTCGCGAGGCCGCAAGGTCGCGAGGTCGCACCTCCCTCAAACCACTGACTAGTGCGACCCAGTGACCTCATTAATGGCTCGCATGCGTGACCTTTTTATAAATAGAAGGGTCTCTAGGTCGCATTATGTCCATGCAGCAGATAGAAAGAAACGCTTCTGACAGGTCGACTAAAGCACGATTTTCCTGGGTAAGTTGCCGTTTCCTCCTGCAGTTTCCTTTTATGATTTTTTTGCCTTAATTTCCCCTATTCCAGCCTTTAAATTGTCCACTTCCTTTGCTACTTTTTATCATTTAAGACTCAAGATGCCCCCTGTTTCTCTAACACTTCCCCTCCTTGCATAATATTGCCACTACTTCCCATCCAGACTTTCATGATTTATATTCTACCCCTGAAACTCCTCCCTTTCTCTGTTTTGGACAATCTAGCCTTGCATTTTGAAGTTAAAGGGAAATCTACTTCACGCAGCGTGTGCCAAAACCCCCCGACAAGCCCTAGTGTGACTTACAACCCTTGCAACCCTACGACCCAAGTCGCTGAGTTGCCAGGTCGCATTCATCCTCCGTTCTACTTTCACGCGAATTCACGACCTAGCGACCCGATCGCAGGTTTCAGAGTCGCACCCCTTCAGTTTTCTTAGAATTTGCAACCCAACGACCTCGCGACCTGGTTGCAAGGTCGCAAGGTCGCACTTCCGTCGGTCTTCCCAGAATTGGCGACCCAGCGACCTCGCAACCTGGTCGCAAGGTTGCAAGGTCACACTTCCATCGGTCTTCCCAGAATTGGCGACCCAGCGACCTCGCGACCTTTGCGACCCTGCGAACCTGTCGCAGGTCGCTAATTCAGCTCTTCCTGTGTCTCCGGTTGAAAAACTAATAATTGTACCTAGGCTTGTATTATCATGGCATCTTTCTTATCCTGGGACTCTTTCATGAACATGACAGGTGAATTCGAAGCAGACTTAGAGTGTGTCCCTATCTCCTCAGATTCAAGCGACATGGTACCTCCAGTGGCCCGAAAAAAGAATAAGAGCCTGGAAGCAGAGGACATAGAGATGGATATACTGATGTCCCCACCCCCAATATACAGGGACACCTTGTGCACATTTTCCAAATGGGACAGCATGCGTTGGTACCAAGTGTACCAGGAATTTTCTCGACAGGAATTCCCAGAGGACCTCCCTAACCGACAAGCATACATACAGATTAAAAGGTCAAGGCTCCATCATGCAGGTGCCCACCCTGCTATATTCCCATGTGCGGAGGTCATGGAATGGATTATACAAAACACCGACCCCAAAAAGTGGGTAATCAGGGACTACGAAGGCAAAGCTTTCGCGACTCTCAAAGGCTCGGATGCCCAAGTTTACTATGCATTGCCTGAACGAGAGGAGCACTTCACAGAAGATTGGGCCATCGCCCACGCAATCCCCATAATAGACACTTTGAAGGGGTGGTGGGAGGAGCCCGAGAAATTCAAGGCCAAGAAGGATCAAGAATATCCAGTGGTAGGCCTTAGGAAAGTGTATAAACTGGTGGCCGCTATGTTTTGCAGATTATACGAGCGCCCCGACGCCACCACTTTCAGCGGTACGTGGGCAACCCTAATGGAGTATGTCACTGTCCACAGCACCCGGTTCAACTGGGCCAGCATACTGGTGGTCTCTCTTAAAACAAACATATCCTCAGCATTGGTACCGGATGATGGATATCCTTCTGAATTCTACATGGCCTCCTACTAGTTGGATGTTGTTTGTTCGAGATGCCACTTTGAGGGATGGGTGCACAACAAGGATCCAAAGCAGGCACGCCCAATCCACTTAGAGACGAAGGTATTTTGGGATTCCAGATATAAGCAGGACATAGAGCCGATCTCTCAAGTCTTCATCCCAGCTCTCTACAGAAAATTGTTTGGCCAGTACACTCCTTGCATGTCTTGGCGAGCCATGGAGACATTAGGCAAGGTGGCACACTGGTTCCCACTTGCCGAGTACACATTCATTCGAGTCTTTGGTTCAAACAAGGCTCCCCATGCTATGCCCCGATATGTTACAGATAAAATGCTCATTCAAGAGGTCTATTTCCAGATGACTTCCGGTTTCTCTAAGGTCCTGACTAAGGGCAAAAAGAAGCCGTGGCCTACGCTACCCCTCACCGTCGGTACCTACACAGTCAAAGATTTTAGGGAGGTAGAGGCAGAAGCAGAAGAGATGAGAAGTTATCGCCTTGGGTCATTGGACCACCAGACATATGACCCAGAGAGAATAGTCCCTGATCACTGTAAACAGGCTAAGTTCAAGTGGAACTACCAGCGCACGGAGTGCCCGGGCGAAGATGGAAAAAGAAACTGGTATAATGCAGATAGGCAACTCGCTCCGAGGGCGTGGTCTGATCAAGAAGACCCAGATGACCAAACATTGGAGGAAAGAAGCCGTGAATTAGGAGGCACTTCTTCTCGGGCTAAGAAGCCTCGAACTAGCACAGGGCATAACACTGCTGCCCAGCAGAAAGAGCAAGAAGCCAAAGCCTAGCACGAAACAGAGAAGAAGATGAAAGAGGATGAAGAAAAGCGCAAAAGGAGCCTGAAGTCAGAGCAGAAGAAGAAGCAGGCAGAAGAGGCTAGGAGAAAAAAGGAGGAACAGGAAGCAGAGGCTGAGGCGGAACGACAACTCAAAAGAGAGTTAGATCAAGTGGAGGCTGAATGCCAGAAGAAAGCAGAACAGGAAGTGGCAACGGAGGCTGGACGCAAAATAAAAGCAGAACAGGCAGCAGTAATAGCAACAGAGCGTAAAAGGAAAGCTGAACAGGAAGCAGCGGCAGAAGCAGAGCGTAGGCGGAAAATAGAACATGAAAAGGCAGAAGTAGAACCGATGCGGAAAGAGAAAGAAGAAAAGAAAATAAAAGAGGAGGATAGAATACTAGAGAACATCGAGACATATCCCCAAGGCGCAGTATCACAAACAAAGCTACAGCCCCTCGAAGTGCCTGTAGTCAATACACGCGCTACACTCTCCGATGTGAGTTCCTACGAAGGGCCAGAAGAGGAAGTATTCAATCTTACCAAGCTCACATATGATCAGTTCTCCTTCAAGATCCGACAAGAGAAAAGAAGATGTCTAGCACGAAATCCTTCTGCCTCATCCACAGCCGCGATGGAGAAAGATATAGTCCTAGATACTAGGACTAACCCAGTAATGATAGCATTGGCCGGCACGGATTTCGCCGCGGCCACGAAGGAAAATGTAAACAGAATGAGCAGAGAGATCCTCTCTCTACAAAATAAGCTACAAGAAGCAGAGCAGAGGGAGGCAAGAGCAGAACATGAAAAGGCAGCGTTAAGAGAAGAGATTCAACAGCTCCAAGACAGAACTGCTCCGATCAACGAAGTACCGTTCACCGTCCAAAGAGAGCTGGATGTATTAGAGGTCACTATGAGACAGATCTATGGGGAAATGTTCACTATAAAACAAACAATTGCCCCCTCGGTAAGAGATCAAGCAGAGACTAAGCAGAGGAGCGAGCAGCTGAAGGAGGCCTCAGCCGCTTTGGATAGAATGATAGAATGGACGGGTCGATACCCTTAGGCTCCAGAAAACTTGCCTAAGAAAGACTGGATCCACACCCAAGATGCCAAGGTCCAGATCCGGATTAAAATGCAGTCTAAAGATAAGTTGTCCAAGGACCTGGATAAGGTAATGGCCGCATACGAGCATCTAATTAGCGGCATCGATTCAATGCACGTCCTACACCACATTCCATCGCTGGGAGCATTGAATGAGGAGAAGACATGGGGACAAGTGGAGAAGGAGATTCAGACATTTTTGCAACCTATCAGACAAGTCGCTGCCACTTCCGATCTTGCGGCATCACATGAGAACCTGGGCAAGTTCCTTGTCACACCAGTCTGGATCTACACCAAACTCGCCTCCCTATCCAACCTGGTCACGCAGAAAAGAGAGACTTTAATCCCAAATGCCTTGGAGTGTCTGCATCGGTTGAGAGAAGAAGTTCCTTTGATTTCCCCCATAGCGGCAGATTATCGTGTGTGGCAGAACTTCCTCAGAGAACAACAAGTTGATGCCCCTGACGTCACGATCGCGCGCACATCCTCATGATCAGGGGGCAGTATGTCGTAGGTCACACTTGGAAATAGGTCGCAGGTCGCACTTCGCAGCTAAGTTGCAGGTCGCAGCCCTCAGTCAGGTCGCAGGGCAGCTCAACAGTTGGGGAGGCAAAAAGTCAGGAAGCCCAAAGGGCAAATTTTGGTTTATAAAACTCCCTTCAGGAAGATTGTAAAGGATCTTTCTTTTGGGGGACTCAAAGAGTTAGAGAGCATTGTATAGAAGGATAACACTCTTTTGCATATGAACACAGATACTTGTTAAACTCCTTTTGGATCTGATGTGTTTTGCTGTGCAAACACAATGAGTATTTCTTTTATAGTTTCAAATATCTTTTGATTAATGAAGCTGCGTTTTTGATGGCATCATTCATGCATGATAGTTCTTTGTACTTGTGTTAATGATGTTAAGTTTATCTATGCTTCCCCAATGAATGTTAATAACTTTGTTTACTGACATTTATATTTTCATCGTAAACATTTAAGGAAGTGAAGGTTGTTCCTGCCATAAAGAACTGTTTCTTTTGTGGCTAGAACAGCGTGCAAGCATGACCCTTACGATATGTTGTTGACAGTATTTCTTTTGGCTTCATGTCTTATTATTCGCCTCGCTACGCATGGTGTTATATACGTGTTTAAACTCATCAATCATGTATCTTGTATCGTCTGAATAAGTGTGTGTCCGCAGGTTCATTGCGTTCTTTTGAGACCCAAGGAAAGGAGACTTAAGCGGTAGCCAGACCCACACCCCGAACGGGATCCCTACTCCAAACGGTCTAGAGTCTAGTTGGGAATTTTTACTGGGAAGATCCCCTGCTATTGGTCGGACAAACTTTCCCGTCATCATAGTGTTACAACACATATATATACATGCCGAATCATACATAAACCCAAATCCATTAACCCTGGAATAGAACATAACCGTAGTTCCCTTGACTGGATCTACAAAATACCAGGGGCTAAAAACCATCATGCCCCAAAACCATGTGCAAACCCATGCACAAAACCATGGGCGAGTCCGCCCACCGGAAAATAAGGACCAATTTTTTTTTTCCAGGGCACTTCCCCGAACCTCGACAGGGGGGGGCTACCACCCCCCCTGTGACCCCCTCGTATGTTGCACCCAACGTACAGCGTGGGCTATCAACCCCCCCTGTGTGACTAGTCGTGGAAAGAATATGACACAAACCCAACATTCTCCCACTTGTTGTTTTCTTTCCGCAGGGGGCCACAGGAGAGCTGAGTCATTAGCCCAGCTTTGCAACACCCATTGTTTCTCTACACCAAGAGAACTTCTGAGTGCTCATAGACTTTTTCAATGCATCTGCAACATTCTTCAAAGTGTCCACCTTTACCAGCAACACCCTTTTAGCCTCAACCATATCTCTAACAAAGTGATATTGAACATCAATGTGCTTTGTCTTTGAATGATAAGCAGTGTTCTTAGCCAAGAAAATTGCACTTTGGCTATCACAGTCTATCCTTATAGCTTGCTGTACCAACCCCATACTTGAACACAATCTCTGCAACCAAATTGCTTCCTTGCTTGCATGAGTGGCTGCTATGTATTCTGCCTCTGTAGTTGAAAGTGCCACTACAGACTGTCTTTTACTCATCCAACTGACTGCACCTCCAAATAGGCTAAACACATACCCACTTGTAGATCTTCTTTGGTCCAGATCTCTAGCCTAGTCTGCATCAACAAAACCATGAATTTCCAACACTCTTTCCAATCCTAGTCTTC
Organism: Pinus albicaulis; assembly: GCA_034641835.2. NCBI lineage: Eukaryota > Viridiplantae > Streptophyta > Pinopsida > Pinales > Pinaceae > Pinus > Pinus albicaulis. Next base: position 436,712,426 of record CM076584.1, read on the forward strand.
CCTGGTAGCACAAGCCATAATCACTAGTGCCACGTAAATATCTGAAAACCCGCTTCACTGTTGTCCAATGCTCCTTCCCTAGGTTTGACATAAACCTGCTCAATACTCCCACTGCATGTGCAATGTTTGGTCTAGTACAGACCATTGCATACATTAGGCTACCCACTGCACTTGCATATGGAACACGGGACATATCCTCCTCTTCTTCTTGTGTCTTGGGACACTGTTCAGCAGATAGATTTACACCTACAGGAATAGGAACATTCACCGGTTTACTATCCTGCATATTGAACCTCTGCAATATAGTCTCGACATACTTCCTCTGGTTTAACCAGAGCTTCCTCTTTGCCCGATCTCTCTTAATTTCCATGTCCAAAATATAGTTTGCAGCACCAAGATCCTTCATGTCGAATTTGGAGAACAGTTGGGTCTTCAAATCTTGGATAATTTCTTTGTCATTTCCAATCAACAACATATCATCCACATACAAGACCAAATAAATAACACAATCACCAATTAATTTAAAATAAACACAGTGATCCTCCTTGCTTCTGGTGAAGCCAAGTCCCCATATATAGGTATCAAATTTCTGATACCACATCCTTGGTGACTGTTTTAACCCATACAGAGACTTCTTTAACCTGCATACCAGTTATTTCTTCCCCTTCACCATAAATCCTTCAAGTTGTTTCATGTAGATCTCCTCTTCCAGATCCCCGTGAAGAAATGTTGTCTTCACATCCATCTGTTCTACCTCAAAATCAAATGCAGCAGCAACAGATAAAAGTAATCTAATAGAAGTAACTTTGGCAACAGGAGAAAAATATCACCAAAATCAATTCTCGGCACCTGGGAATAACCTTTTGCTACCAACCGAGCTTTGTATTTCTCCACCTTGCCTTCTACATTCATCTTCTTCTTAAACACCCATTTGCTCCCGATGGGCTTCCTTCTAGCCGACAACTCCACCAGATCCCATGCCTCATTTTTATGCAAGGATGCCATTTCATCAACCATGGCCTCCTTCCAGAGTTTTCCATCCTCTGAATCTATTTCCTCCCTGATGGTTCTGGGATCATCATTAGTTATAGTTAAAGAAAAATTGAACAAAAAGTAGATGGACTATACCTTTCTGGTTGTCTTCTTTCCCGAACTTATCTTCTCATAGCTGGAGTTTGTGGCTCTTCCTCTTCTAAGTCTTCTTCTGTTGTAGAGTCTGATTCATCCTCCTTTAGCTCAAACTCTATCTTTTCAGGTTCCTTTGGTAGGACCTCATGTTTAACAACATCTTTCACCTCTCTAAACACCACATCTTTGCTTGTACACAACGTTCCTTGTTTCTAGGTGTTGTGGCCAGCAAC